>BMAC01000006.1:483111-511382 GCA_014905375.1 Phtheirospermum japonicum | reverse complement strand
GGGGTGGGGGTGGGGGTGTTTCATTTTGATTTTATAAACTATGAATTAAAAAGTAAGAGCAATTAATGAAAACTAATTAACTAACTAATTAAACTATGTTAACTAATAAAATAGGATTTAAAAGTTAAAGTAATTAACACTATGAACTAGAGTTTTAGAGATGAGAGAACAATTAAATAGCATGAACTAAATTACTACTAAAATCACCAATCATGAAGGAATGAAACGCAATTGAAAGGAAAACAATTACGATCTATATCAACTATAAAATCCAAAGTACCCAAGCAACAAATAGTTCAAGATTCAAAAATAAAGAACAAATTATCTAAAATCTAGAATTAACTAAGAACTAATCTAAAAGGCAATTAAAGAGTTTAGAGTACTTATGATTATCTAGAAAAAGCAATAAATCTCCATCTATTTCGGAGAAGGGAAGGCGATATCGATTAAAGAACAAATCACAAATGATGGAATGGAGTTTTGGAACTTGCGATCTTGGATCTTCTATCTCGATCGTGTATCTACGTAACAGAGGATGTAATCGGACTCTCTCTGCACCTCGAAACATTAAGAATGTGTAAAGCGTACCCCTTGATGAATTATAGAAGGGTATATATAGGTTTCCAAAACTTGGAGCAAAAGTTTCCTAATTTTCAAGATTCTGGGCCCGTTAGCGGTAGCCTAGCGGTAGGGGTTACCCCTAACGCTGTCGTTAACCTGTTGTTGAAACTCTCTGTCCATCCTTAATGGTGGCACTAACGATCAGGCTACCGTTACGCCCACCATTAACACCTCTCTGAAGCCTCCAAACGGTAGGGCTAACGGTAAGGCCATCGTTAATCCCACTATTAACACCTCTCTGTTGGTCTCTGTTAGCACTTAGCAGTTAGGCTATTGGTAAGGGCTACCGTTAAGCCACAACTAACATATTCTCAGAGCTCTCTGTCGCCCCTTAATGGCTGACTAGCGGTAATAGGACCACTAAGGGCGTAGCAGTAACTTTAGCGGTAAGAGTTACCGCTAAGCCGACCGCTAAGTTGGTAATTTTACTACTTCTTCACCGAATCTCTCATTTTCACCTCTCCGTTCTTGCAACGGTTTGCAAGCTTCATCTATTCAGTGCTGAGCTCCTTCAGATACTTAGCTCTATGGGGAAAAATAGAGAATAATCACTCAATTGCATCAATTATGATCAAAACACAGTATAATAAGCTAGAGATACAAAAATACGAAAATATGCTCAATATATCCAACTTATACCAAAACTAATAACAAATCTAACTAAAACACTAACCAAGTATATACAAAGATCAAGACAATTTTGTGTGAATCAATGGTGTCGGGATGGTTGAGGCTTTCAATGAAAGTCGCGAGCTGATGTCGGTTTGGGAGTACCCAGGGATTTTCAATGGTCACCCGGGTAGCTTGCGGAGGGAGAGATAGCTCGTCATGAGCAGATGGGTTTACAACAGTTACAGGGTTGGAGAAGAAAAAATAAGGATTGGATGAGGATGAAGGTATTTCTTGTTGGGTTGAGGGGATGGCTTCTGGGATATCCTCAATCAAGGCTCTAGTTTGAGCTTCAAGCTCGGACCAGGAGAGCTCCCAACAGGTTTGTCGACCAAGTCGGTCTTGGGTGTGGATATATTTCTTCTATTGCTTTGTTAGACCAATGAGATTTCGAAGGATTTCATCTCAGATGACATATTGTGGATAGAAGAACTAGGGTTTTGAGAGTCGGAGTTGGAGGAAGCTAAATTCGCCATATATTAATAACAATAAAATTAGAAAATGAGGAAGGGGAATAAAAGAAAGGAGAAATGTTCAAACTATATAAATTCAAAATAAAATAAAATAATCAGTGTTGAAATGGGGAACTAAGAGGACTTAGGCATGATATTGAGAAGAAGTGAACTCGTTGAGTTGAATTTCTGATTTGAGGATGACCATACTTTTTCGCCGGAGAATTCTTGAAGTTTTTCGCAAATGGAAATGAAGAATATTTCTTTTGAGTTTTGGTATACAAAGGAAAGAAGATGAGAGGGTGAAAGAACGTCTGTATGGGGTGAGGCGTAAATTTGAAAAGACGAGTAAATTTTGGGCGATGCAAAGGTTGGTAGGGTTAATGTGGGCCTTTCATTTCCTGGCCTACTAGAATAAATATATTATGAGGAAATAAGCCTAAGACAAGTGTCCGACATGATGGTGGTATGGATTTAATGTTTGTAAGTCAGAGGTGATGTTTGATGGTTTTTGCACTTTTACCAAGAGGTATGTGGGATTGACTTCTAGGATTACTTATGATTACATTCCACTTGATTTCCTACCTCATTCAAGTTGAATGTATGGGACTAGCTGATACGACATCAAATATGCAGGTCGGTAAACATGCAGGTTTATAGGGATTTATGAGGCGACCTCCCCTTTAGAAGGGGTGATCATTTCTATGGGGAGTGAGCTGTTTTGGGAGTGGCGAGCTCTTATCAGGAAAATGGTATTATAATAGCTTGGTACTGAGAGTTGGGCTTCATGGTTGGTAAGATCCTGGGCCCTGGTGGGCTGATATGGATTATGATATAGGGTCCCGGTGGACTAAAGGCATGATATGGTTATTGGCCCAGGGTTATTATGGTAATTTAAAGAGAGTTCCACTATCTATGGTAACTTAACATATAGGAGCAATCATAATTTTAAGTCGGTCGCTATTTTGGTATTGAAGTTTTAATAGGAGATGAGAACCCTAAATTGGGAATACGTCTCTTACCTATATAAAGAGGACATAGGCCTCACTTTTTTCTCTAAGTTGAATTTATTATCTTACATTTTGAGCTCTCTGATTAGCATTAATTTATCTTGATTTTAGTAGGTATTTTAGTTTATTTTTCTTATTATTCTTGGTATAAGTTAGGTAGTTTCTTAATTTCGTATATTTGTACTTACAGCTTATTTTATCGCCTTTTGATTTAGATTGATGCAAATAAGTGATTATTTGTGGTATTTCACTTTATAGCTAAGTAATCGGAAGAGTTCAGCACGTTAGAGATGAAGTATGATGATCGAGAAGCAAAGATCGAGCTTTCCGGCGAAGAAGTAGCAAGAATTTGAAGCTGCCAGTTTTCTATAACGGTTATTCCATCTGGAACCGTTATAGTACCATTGAAGACCAGGGGTGCTAAAATGAAGAACTATCGGCAGCTATCTATAACGGTTACTTACTGCTGCCCAGAAATGTTGTCGAAGTGCAGAAGTACAAAAATGAGACTTAGCGATAGCTTTCTATAAGGGTTACCCTACAACTACTTTATCGTTAACGCTACCATTAAGACAGGACTGCGAGCATAACGATAGATTTAACGGTAGCTCCTTACCGTAAAGTGCAACCATTAAGTGCCCAGAAAGTCGGTTTCGTGACTTGTTGCCCAAGATTTCCAAATTCTATAAATACAACTCCATATATCCGAATTTTTAAGATACCTAAGCTATAGTTAGACACTTAAAACTTATTCCTAGGGTTTTTAAGGCCTCTTAGGGATTGACAACCCCAACGAGTGTTGAGTTGGTAGTAGTTTCTCTTCAAAATTCTTAGATTTAGATTTCTAGCTTTAGATTAATTTAGATTAGATTTTAGATAATTTAGATTCAAGTTTTCTACCATCAAGACGCTGCAAATTCATCAATTTAATTAGTAAGTTTTCTTTTCGTTTAATTTAGTTTAATTAATTCCCATGCTTCATGCTTGCTAGTTTAATTAATTGATCTTCGAAACATACCTAATGCAATATGTGATCATTGTGGATGCCGAGGACATATGGCGCATGAATGTTTGGTAACATTTTATGATGAGCCACCAGAGGAAGTTTTCTCCGTCCGAGATTGTACGAGCCATGAAGAATATACACCGAACGATCAATTTCTGGCGGGGCAGCAAGATCAAGAAACCAAAACCATTCACCATCAAGACGAACTTGCACTATCGACCATACGAGATAACTATTCTAAGTTTACAAAGAATATGGAGGCACTGTGCGGTCAAATCGAGGAATATTTAGCGAAAAGGTCAAACGATAAAGACGAACTTCCAAGTCAGCCTAAGATGCCGATTCTTGTTGTGATTAAGCCCATCTCAGAGGTTGAGAATACGAGCTTGAATGATCGTTTGGGAGAAATTTGAGAGGAGGAGGTTATTAAAGATTTCGTTGAGATCGCTCCGCCTGTGCTTTATAATGAATTACTGGATAATGATATAGGAGAAATTGCCGTTGGAGCTTATTGTGGATCTTATGAATTCGAGCTTTCTCAATGTTTATGCGGATGATGTGATGGAGCCGAATGTGGAAGAGATGTGTACGGAGGATGATATTGGGGATGTAGTGGAGATCGCCCCTCTTGCGCTTTTCGAGAATTTCATGGATGATTATGAGGAGGTGCTGCCACTAGAGAACCCAAGCGACGTAGGATATTCACGGCCACTGGAGCTCAATGAGAAAGGAGGAGACGCGATGCCCAATGTGGAAAAGGTGTTGGACGAATTTATCAAGAAGGATGCGATGATCGAGCCACCCATTGAGACGGAGATGGTGGTAGAGGTAATCGAGGAAAATTCCCCTCCCCTATGCTCAATTAAAGATTTAACTATTTTTCAAATTGTTGAGGGGGACATCAATGAAGTTAAGGAGCTCGGAGTGTACGAGGGACTTTCTGTTTGTTCAATGGATTCCCTAGTTTTTCAGAAAGTAGAGGATCACCACGTGCCCCAATTGAATTTTGATATGTTCATGGTGATAAATTATTCGCTTCTTCGACCCCCGAAGCGAATTGAAATTTTGATTCTAAGACTTGCTTGCCATGCTCGCCTTGGTAATTTGAATTGCCTACTCTTACTCTTGGAGAATACTAAGGCGTGGCACGTTCGTCACTTGTTTCTGGATCCTGGATAGTATCGTTCGTAGATAGCATCGAGCTTTCGACGTTAAACAAGCGCTTCTTGGGAGGCAACCCAAGCTATTTCTTTCTATCCTTTGTATTTCTTTTTATTTTATTTCTCTTTTTCTATTTTACGTTTATGTTATGTTTCTGAAACAGGAAGAAGTGTTATCGAGGAAGGATTAATCATTAGAACGAATAAATCGATATGGTTGACGATGCACAGATAGCGTCGGTCGACGCCAGCACCGACGCGGCGTCGACGCTCGGCCCGCCCGCGTCGACCGACGCTCTGTCGATGTGCATTTGAGCGGATTTTCTTCGACCCGACAGTGATCCCGCCTACGATGACTGCTTTCGCAAGTTTTAGATCTTTGTTCAAGACATTTTCGTTCACGCATTTGGAGACGAAAGATGATTGCACAAGCGCTTTTTGGAGTCGCTCGACTATTTTTCAGGGACGTTCCCTTACTCCTTTCCTCTTTGTTTTGGTTTTCTATATAATTATGACACACGGGAGACTGTCAAGTTTTTCGGGGGGGTGGTGGTGGTGGTGGTGGTTGAGTATGATTTATTTTTGAAAATTATGCAATTTGAAATTTTTTACGTGATTGATTGCTATTTTTGCACTGAATTGTGTTTGTATGGCTTGCCTGTCAAGGTTAGCTATGTATGATTTTAGATTCTTGTCTTTTGAGCGTGAATAAGTGCATAAAATTTTTCAAAATTATTATTTATATATTGTAAAATGGTACTTGGACACAATTGATTTCGCAAAACCTTAAAAGCAACGTCAATTCAAAACTTTTTCATGAAAAAAGCCTTTAAGTAGCCTGTGCATTTATCATCATTGCATGTACTTGAATGAGTTTTGATTTGAGATCTCTTTGAAACCGCTGTGTGTAGTTAGCTTTCAACATGACGTTAAGGCATAGAAAAAACTCTTATTCCGGCCATATCCATATATTAACTATAGATTCCGAATGAGCCAATCATAGCCAAATAATCCATGCCTTTAGCCCTGAGTGATTTTATTGAGTTGACCTCTACTAACCCATTAAAAGCGTGGGGTAGGAGTTCGTATTTTTATTGGTTATTAGTGTCTTGAAAATCTTATTAGGGATTTAGGAATTTTTGTAATTAAGAACCACCATCTGAAAAAAAAAAGAATAAAAAAAAGAAAAAATAAATACCCCATAAAAAATTATAATAAGGGAAAAAAAAAGAAGGATGGTGAGTCTAGTTGAATTACGTTAAGTCATTACCTACGCTTATAAAGGCGTGTTTATTATTATTTATTTTATTATGACCCCTAATGTGTAAGAGGATAGAGTTGTGTTTGAGAAGCGTATCATGAGCTTCTATATTGTTTAAAGTGGTTCGAGCAAAAGTCAGTTTACAGTTTGCGAGTTGAGAAATAGCCTAAGTTTCAAGGCTACGTTATGAGTGTTTAGTGAGGTTTTATTTTGAGCGAGATGAAGCAAATTGCTTCGTGATTAGAATAGTTTGGTGAGTTATTGATCACGTTAGATCGTGAGTTAGCCACACGACTCATATATTCCATACCCGTCCAAAGCGCCTTACATTACAACCCGAAAAGACCTTTTTCGATTCGTAGTTCGATAACACGCTTAATTCGCGATTGAAAAGAGACTGCTTTTCGGTTCTTATTTACTGTGCATGTATTTGTATGATTTGAGTGTATACACGTCCCATGCAATAATGCTTGAGTGCTTTTGAGTGAACACCCACATATATATTTCCCTTTTGAGAGGATGCATGAATTTGTTTTTGGAGCGACAATGTAATAAGGGTGGAGTGTAAGTTGTGTGACATATATCTATATTTTCAAAATTATGTATGTAGCAACGCACGACTCATTGCTTGAACTGATTTTCATTCTTGTTATACTTTGAAACTATCGTTTGTTAGAGGAAGAACAAACCAATAAAGCGTGGGGTAGTTGATTAGCACTAATTTGTCTTAATTTTAGTAGGTATTTTAGTTTATTTTTCTTATTATTTTTGGTATAAGTGGGGTAGTTTGAGCTTAATTTCGTATATTTGTACTTCCAGCTGTTTTTTACCGCTTTTTGATCTAGATTGATGCAAATAAGTGATTATTTGTGGTATTTCACTTTATAGCTAAGTAACCGAAAGAGTTCAGCACGTTAGAGATGAAGTATGATGATCGAGAAGTAAAGATCGAGCTTTCCGGCGAAGAAGTAGTAAGAATTTGAAGATGCCAGTTTTCCATAACGGTTATTCCATCTGGAAACGTTATAGTACCATTGAAGACCAGGGGCGCTGAAATGAAGAACTAGCGGCAGCTATCTATAACGGTTACTTACAGCTGCCCAGAACCGTTATCGAAGTGCAGAAGTACAAAAATGAGACTTAGTGATAGCTTTCTATAAGGGTTACCCTACCGCTACCTTATCGTTAACGCTACTGTTAAGACAAGACTTCGAGTATAACGATAGCTTTAACGGTAGCTCCTTATCGTTAAGTGCCAAGAAAGTCGATTTCGTGACTTGTTGCCTAAGATTTCCAAATTCTATAAATACTACCCCATAAATCCGAATCTTTAAGTTACCTAAAGTATAGCTAGACACTTAAAACTTGTTCCTAAGGGTTTTAAGGCCTCTTAGGGGTTGACAACCCCAACGAGTGCCGAGTTGTTCGTAGTTTCTCTTCAAGATTCTTAGATTTAGATTTTTAGTTTTATATTAATTTAGATTAGCTTTTTAGATAATTTAGATTCAAGTTTTCTACCATCAAGACGCTGTAAATTCATCAATTTAATTAGTAAGTTTTATTTTCGTTTAATTTAGTTTAATTAATTCTCATGCTTCATGCTTGCTAGTTAAATTAATTGATCTTTAAAACAAACCCACCCCCATGTGTTATGAATTGTATGATCTTGGTGATTTTGGATTGATAATTGTGATGAGATTATTATGATGAAATTGATGAGATTTGTTGGCTAGATTTAACGGGTGTAGAGCCTACAATAGTTGTGAACCATCAATTGGGTTTTTCCCAAGAGATCGTGGAAACAATTTAAAGCTCTAGAACCCTTGTTTACTTAAACTTTTCAAAACCCTTAATTTTTATTATTCTTCGTTTAAATTAATTTATTATTTTTATGTATTTATATTATTTTTTTATTTTTGTTTCTTATTTGTGAACAACAAATATAAAAGGAACTTCCGAGCCTAGTTTTCCTTGAGAGACGATTTGGTTCAACTTACCAACCTACACGCGATCCTGTTCTCTTGCGGACGAACATTTAAAAATTTGACAAATCTTTATAAAATAGGTGCACAAAAGTTCGAATCACTCTCGCACATCACTATTAAAGCATCAAAAGACTTAAGTATCGGCGAGCCTACGTCGGTGTTGTCTGGCTTGAGTTTTGTTTTGTAGGTTGATCAGGTCACCAGGAGTGTTCTGGAGATCAATCAAGTCGGCAAACGCATATTTCAGGTAATTACTTTATTTTTTTTGGTGAACCAATCTTTTTGATCGCATCAATTAAAATTAGCATCTGAAAAGGAGATTGCACCTATTAAAAAGCTCATCACCAGTTTCTTTAAGGGAAAAACTTCTTGCCCCCCAAACTATCTCGATTTTCATAGTTTACCATACGAATTTTTTTTTGGGACAAGCCACTATCTGAACTATGCGTTTTTTGCAACTTACCCTCTGAAATCAGAATTCTGGTGGTTTTGGATACCAAATCCGATTTGTTAAGGTTTTTTTTGGTAACTTCACTCTTTATTTCTAATCCTCCCCCCTTTCTCCGCCCTAATCTACCAATTCTACAATGATAACGGCACGACAGTTCTTTAAGCCGCGAAATGTCGTTGCTGATCTTCTTCGCCATGGAGAAGAGGTCCGTCGTGCCGTTATCATTGTAGAATTGGTAGATTAGGGCGGAGAAAGGGGGGGGACTAGAAATAAAGAGTGAAGTTACCAAAAAAAAACCCTTAACAAACCGGATTTGGTATCCAAAATTACCAAAATTCTGATTCCAGGGGTAAGTTGCAAAAAACGCATAGTTCAGATGGTGGTTTGTCCAAAAAAAAAAAGGTCATATGGTAAATTGTGAAAATCGAAATAGTTTTGGGAGCAAAATTTTTTTTTTCCATTTCTTTAATTCTAATGGTCAAACCCAAAAATAAGTTTACATCATATTGCAAATTTATTAGCAACAAGTTTTGATTTAAATTAGCATAACCGGGACCTTAAAAAATAAAATAAAATAAATAAACAAAAAAAACGACAAGAAATGGAGTGAAGAATCGAGTCTCGTCAAAATAATAATAATAATAATAATAAAGCACCATTTTTTTTGGTCCATAAAACACAAATAAAATTCAAAGCCTTAGTCTGGTCTATATAGCCCATAATTTTAGCATAAAACCCACAATGAACAAAGCACCAATTAATCGAATTAGTAGAAATTCAGAAGACTTTTAGATAAATTCTATCGAACTAACCGACATCATCAATAAATCAGAACACACATGCAATCAAACCCACAAAGAGCAGCAAAAAATTTAGTGCAGGTTCCACAATTTATAAAATAAAATATAAGAAAATAATTTATTTCGTCCACAAAACTCAAAAATATTAATATCCATTCCTTAACACTGAACATAATTTGAAAAAGCACCATTAACTTTATTTCTTGGAACTTTAGCATGCCTAGGCCACTCCCAATTTGCAGCATTTCCCATCTACACAGTTGCAAATCTCATTTTTTTTCTGGGTTGCAGTAGAGTAGTGTTTGAATTGCGGGATAAAGTTGTTGTTTATGGTGGATTTGGACTTTTGTTTTTGAGTTTTGATAATGTAAAATCACTTTAAATACGTGTGGCAATGAATTTATAGGATTTGAGGATCTTTGCTTTTTTTGGGAGATAAAATTTGTCTATAATACCTTCAGTTATAATACCTTCAGTTCTTACATATTGAAATAAGTTATGAGGCCTTTTAGAGCATGCACTATTTCAGTACAAACAGTTTGCACTAAATTTTGCAATAAAAAATAATATTTAATTATATTTCTCATTTTTAATTTTTTAGCTTTGTATTATTTTGTAATTGGTAAAAATAAATTATATGTAATTTTAATTCATAATAATAAATAAATTTAATTAGATAAGAGCAAAATAAAAATAGCATTCATAATAATATTTAAAAAATAAATAAAGTTACATAATAATATAAACTAATTCTCCGAATTAGAATATTCCTCTAATCAAATTTTGTGTAGTCTTTTTAATATTATTATTATTATTATTATTATTATTATTATTATTATTATTATTATTATTATTATTATTATAAATGTAATTAGAGAAGAACAAAATAAAAATAACATTCATAATAATATTTAAAAAACAAATAAAGTTACATAATAATATACATTAATTCTCTGGATTTGAATATTCTTTCCATAAATGATCAATTAACGCATTTCGAAGTGTGAAAATAATGTGTGTGTTTTAATTGTATTTTTATAATTTTGTGCCTAATTATCGTTTGTAGTTTTATCTGTATTCCATGTATCTAAATTCTATATGGCAATTTTATGTAATCTTTAATTTTATGTGTGGTCTTTTAAATCTCTTTACTTTTATTTTATTTTTATTATCAAATTACAAACTTATCACATTAAAATAATTAAAATATGAAAAAGTAATAAAAATAAATATTAATGTTAATTTACACCACCCCTACCCGCACCAACGTCCGACGAGGACAAGGAATTGTGGCTCACCCTCGATGCCACGGTTCTTCAGTGGATTTACGCCACCATATCCCATGATTTCCTACATACTATTTTGGTTCCCGACTCCACGTCTGAGCAGGCATGGACGTGGCTTCGCGAAATTTTTCAAGATAATCGTTACTTTCGGGCTATCTCCCTCGAGCAAGAGTTTTCTTCCACAACCATGGCAGATTTACCCGGTGTCTCGGCGTATTGTTAGCGCCTCAAGGTCCTTGCGGATCAATTACAGATAATCGGGTCGCCAGTGACGAATGATTGCCTCGTGCTAAAACTTGTTGCTGGACTCACCGAGTGTACGAAGGGGTAGTTACACTACTCTGACAAAGCGACCCATTACCCCCGTTTCATCAGGTACGGACGATGTTGGTTTTGGAGGAATCGGGATTGGCAAAACTCGTTGCCTCTGGTGCGGTGCTAGTGTCTGGTTTACCGTTGGTTGCCGACGCATCGCGATCTTCTTCATCGGGCCAGCGGCAGACAAAAAAGGAAGGGCTCCTGCCCTAGGGGTCATTCAGAATAGCAACACCCCCAGCAGTTCCAGAATCGGTCGACGCCACCCTCTTGGCCGCAGCAACAGTGGGCAGGTCAATTGTGTCAACCGACGTGGACATGGCGGTGGCAATGGCCAGCTCTGCCTTGCCATATCTGATGGATCCGTGGTCTCGGCCTCCGTACGACTCTCATTTTCCCTTTCAACCACCGCAGCCGCAACCGGGTCTTCTTGGACCACGACCTCACATATACTCGACATAATCCGCTCCTACCCCGACAGACATTGAGAAAGCTATGTATACTCTTGGACTCACTCCTCCTGATCCAAATTGGTACATGGAAACGGGTGCTACATCTCACATGACCTCGGCGCAAGGTACTCTCTCGTCTTATTCCAATCTATGCATGAAACATTATATTCTTGTAGGTAATGGTCAGACTATTCTGGTTAAGGGTATTGGACATGCTATTATTTATCATTCCCAACCTAAATTTACATTGCAAAATGTTCTTCATGCTCCAGCGGTTGTTAAAAATTAGTCTTTGTTCATAAATTCACTACCGATAACTCTGTGTGTGTTGAGTTTGATCCTTATGGATTTTTTGTTAAGGATTTTCGGACGAGGATGCATCTAATGAGATGTGAGAGTCGGGGGGCGCTTTTTCCTGTCACAACTAGTGGGGGTGAATCTTCCTCTGCATTTTCGGTTTTGTCGCCGACATTGTGGCATGATCGTTTGGGTCAAATAAATAAATTTATCCATTGTAATAAACAATGTACTTCTCATGTATGTTCCTCGTGTTCTTTGGGGTAACATATTCGTTTTCCATTTAAGGCCTCCACTTCTAGTTCTTTACTATCGTTTGACATTATTTATAGTGATGTTTAGATGTCTCCTGTTTTGACCCCATTGGGTCATCATTATTATGTGATATTTTTGGATGCATTTTCGAATTTTTTATGGACATTTCCTTTATCTTATAAATCTCGAGTGTTTAATGCGTTCTTGACGTTTAGGGCATTAGTTTAGACCTAATTTGAGGGCGATATAAAATATTCTCAATGTGATAATGGGAGGGAATTCGATAATCAATCTTTTCGCGAGTTTGCTTCCTCAAATGGGATGAATTTTCGATTCTCATGTCCTCACACATCATCTCAGAATGGCAAAGTTGAGAGACAGTTCCGTACTATCAATAACATGGTGCTTCCACAAATGGGATGACTTTTCGGTTCTTATGTCCTAACACATCATCTCAAAATGGCAAAGCCGAGAGACAGTTTCGTACTATCAATAACATGTTTCGTACCTTACTCACTCATGCCAAAATACCTCCCTCCTTTTGACATCACGCTCTTCACATGGAAACTTATCTTCTAAATATTCTTCCCCGTCGACATATGTCCTATCATACTCTGTACGTCGTTTGTATCACAAGGATCCGTCATATAACCATTTATGGATTT
Organism: Phtheirospermum japonicum; assembly: GCA_014905375.1. Lineage (NCBI taxonomy): Eukaryota > Viridiplantae > Streptophyta > Magnoliopsida > Lamiales > Orobanchaceae > Phtheirospermum > Phtheirospermum japonicum. Next base: position 498,697 of record BMAC01000006.1, on the reverse strand, counting down.
TTGGGTGTTTTTGCTATCCTCTATTTGCGTCGACGATGATTCATAAACTTATACACCATGTGTCTTCCTCGGGTATCCTCCAAATCATCAGTGTTATAAGTGTTTTGACATGGCTACCAATAAAATCATTATTTGTCGGCGTGTCATATTTGATGAGTTCTGTTTCTCATTTACTGAAATTAGTTCCCCACCTTCTTCGTATGACTTCCTTGAAAATTCACCATCGCCGTATGTGGTTCATCACATATCTCGTTCAATATCATCTCCTTCGTCCTTGCCTATCGTGAGCTCGGTCTCTAATTTTTCACCTCCACCTCCTATACCGCACCCGGCTCCTGTCCTGCCTTCTGCTCATGTGGAGACCCCACCTTCTCTTAGTTCAGTGACTCGGATCCAGTGGGGTGTATTTCGACCCAAGCATCAATTTAATCTCTCTACTGTGTCTAAATCTCCATTACCTCATAATCTTGTAGCTGCCTTACAGGACTCTAACTAGAAATCGGAAATGCAAGATGAGTTTAATGCGCTGATTGATAATAAGACGTGGGAGTTGGTTCCCCTTGATGTGGTGTCATTATTATTCATTCTATGTGGATTTCTACTCATAAAATACGCACTGATGGTTCTTTTGAGAGGTATAAAGCCTGTCTTGTAAGTGATGAAAAAACTCAACAGGTGGGCATTAATTGTGGGGAGACTTTTGATTTGTACATATTTGTATGTGATTTTCGTGTATTTTTGCATCGTGTGTTGTGTGCTTTCACGTGTTTTAAGTTTATCTTTTTATCATTTTTCTTCCTTTTAATGTTTTTCATCTCGTTTGGTGTTTAATGTGTTTTTACTTTATTTTATATGAGATAATCTAATTTTGTTTTATTTTGGTGTTATAGCTCGAGAAGACGAAAATTGGATAAGCAATGTGCTTCGCTGACACTGGGTACCAGTTTAACACTAGGTTACCCAGTGTCCGAGTCATGCTGACATTAGCTGCCGCAGCCTGGCTCGCGTCGACTGACGCACCGTCCACGCAAAGGTTCTGAAGCATCGATCCTAGGCCCGTCAGTCGATGCACTGTCGATGCTACGCCCGCGTCGACTGACGCACCATCGACGCACCGTCGACGCAAAGGTTCTGAAGCGTCGATCCTAGGTGCGTTGATCGATGCTCTGCCTGGTCGACGCGTGCACCTGGCCTGCATCAACTGACGCACCGTCGACGCTCCGGCAGTTTGAGCGGTTATTTTCGAAAAATCTATAAAAGCTGGTGGTTTTCTTCGTTTTCAAGGGGCTGAGACGAGGGGAGAAGGTCCAAATATTGTCAATAACCCTCGGTTCATGCCACCATTCAATTCAAGCAAGATTAGACGTAATAATTTGTAGTTTCATCGATATCTACGCCGTCCGACGTTCAAGGCCGTTTCTCGCCGCTGAAGATCGTTCGATGGCTGTTGCTTTCTAGATTATAAGTTTTCTGAACTTTTCTTATTTGATTTCATAGTGTAGCTTTTGATTTCGTTGTACTTTGATGTTGAACTTTTTAGCGTAATTTAGTATAATCCGTTTATCATTTTTCTCGTTTTTAATTTCTGTCTATGAACAAGCTTGTGTTGAAATGATCATGTTCATGCTTTTGGTGATGCTTTTGAATATGATGATGCTTGTTGGTTAAGTTTATTGGTCAAGTGTACTTAGGGTCGTTTAGAACCATCGGGACTGACAACCCCGATCGTGGAGACGATTCCGGCGCACTTGACCTTCAGTTTTATTAATCATTTTAAAGCTTTTCAATTCACTGCTCGTATATGTTAGGAAATCCCAAACCTTATTCGATCGCGTGTTAGTTTAGATTAGTTTAGTTTTTATTTTTGTTTCTGTGTACGTAAAATCGAACATCGGAATAGTTTTCGATTAGTCTTCCTTGTGATTCGACTCGAGTCAACTTAACGCCTACAATAGCTCCGTTCTCTTGCGGACGAGCTTTTCATTATTTTTAACGCGAAAAAGTTCGATTCAAAATTTGGCGCCGTTGCCGAGGAAGGCTAAAGGCTACGATTTTTGGTGTTTGCTTTTATTTATTTTTATTCGCATTTTTATTTGTTTGTTTGTGTTAGTGTTTGTTTGTGAATTTGTTTTTGTTTCTTTTTGTTTTTGTTGTATATTTAATCTCGTTTGCTGAGTATTGTGCTTGTAGCCAACTTTCTGACGATTCGAGATTTTAGATCGACAATGGCAAACTATCGATCGAGTTCGCCATATGATGACTTTTACATTCCACCTTTTGATTAAAGGATGTTTTGCCCAATGTCTGACTGGCGTGGGTTTCGACCGGCAATTCCTTTGAGCTTTGCAATGCGGGAGTACGATCTCGATCAATTTTACCTCGAGCAACTTCCAATTTTTCATGGATTTCCAAGCGAAGACCCGCTCCATTTTATTCGAGAGTACGAATCTGTAACCAGCACATTCCCTCATTTCGGACTTACATGGGATCAAGTGATGATGCGGCTTTTCATGTTCACATTAAAGGATCGGGCAAGTGAATGGTTGGCTAATTTAGAGCCTGATTCTTTGAAAAYGTGGTATGAAGTAGTGGATCRGTTTATGGGGTYGTTCTACTYGTATGAATGGATCCCATCTTTGGTTTCTTATAATYCAAGCTTAAATGATCCATACATTTCACTTAATCACTTTGATCAACTACAAAGTTCCTATTGCCCAACATTTAATGAATATTCTTATAACCCGGGTTTGGAACCTTTTCCCACGGGATATGATTYGTATGCTCTACCCGATTCTGATTCTTCGAGCTACGAACCRTTTCCTCTTTTTACATCAAATTCTTATGTTTCGAGTTTCGAGCGATTTTTTCCCAAAACCACATWTCAYGATTCGAGATATAATGATCCGTGTGCTCCTTGCGAATCATATTCTTATACYMCGAGCTATGATTGTTATCCTTTGTCTCATTCGTGCATTACTGATCATGAAACTCGAGTTGAGGTAAATCAACCTCATTTTGACGAGGTGAAGTTATTTGATGTGGTAGAGCCTACCGTGGATGTTTGTTTGTAGGAGTTTTGTAAGATGGATAAGATTGACGAGTTGGTTGAGATCCGCCCCTTTGCGATATCTGATGACATTGTGGATAAAAGTGTGGGGGTGTTGCCTTTGGAGTGCCCGATATATATTGGAGATTCGAGTCTCCCTACTCTTGGTGAAGAAGGTGGAGTTATGATGCTGATTTTGGAGGAGAATGAGACTATTGAGTCGTGTTTTGCACCACCCGAAGATTTGTTGAAATCTGATTTTGAGGTGGTAGATGAGATATTCGAGAAGGTGCCCGATCACCCCATGCCGCAATTTTGGTTTGATATATTCGAGGTGATCGATTACTCGCGTTTCCGACCTCCGAAGCTAGTTGGAGTGTTCGGCATCTCGGGACATGCTTTTTATGCCCGCCTTGGTGATTATCATCACCAAATCTTCCTCTTGGAGAATACCAATGCGTGGCACGACCGTCATCTATTTCTGGATCCGGGATGACAATGACCGTGGAATTCGTCAAGCTAAAGACGTTAAATAAAGCGCTTCTTGGGAGGCAACCCAAGTCTTTTAACTTTATTTGCTTTTGTGTGTTTTTTGTTTCTTTTCGTTTTAGGTTCCTCTCGGCGTTGAAGCCCGTTGAATGGTCTTGGATGCTCGACTCATTATCACAAGCATGATTTCAGGGACGTATCTCTCTTTCTCTTTCTTTTACCATACCTTGCTTAATTTTTCATTTTATACAATGTGGACATTGTATGGTTTAAGTGTGGGGGGGTTTGTCCTTGGTTGGTTAGTAAATTTTGTATGCTTACTTGTGGTTGATTTGAGTTGTGTGTATTGATATTGATTGGAACATTGAGGAAGTGACGTGGTTAGATGCTTTGGTTAGGATATTTAGACTTACGTTCGAACAATAGTTGTAATTGTGGGGAATGAAGTGTAAGTAATCTATTAAGTGTCTTGTCTCTTGTTCTATTCAAGTTTCGTTCTTAAGAGTCGAATAATCTCTACTAGCCCCGTTTTCCGATACCCTCTATAGGATTTTATGTAATTTTTCTTTTTATTTTGGAGACATTAAAACTCCACGTGCGTTATTGAAGAATGTTATCAGTTGCACTTAGCAACATAAGATTGGAGTCAATGAACTCTCGTTTGTGATTTATGTAAATTATGTTCGTTTAGTACCTTATCTCTTTAGGTACTAAAAAAAAAATATATATTATTAAAAGAAAAAAGAAAAAAAATAATATAAAAAAAAAGAAAAAGAAAGAATAAGTACAAGAAGAGAAAACCTTGTACAAGTTGAGTTCTTATTTTTATATTTATTTTTTTTAGATTGTTAAAGAGGTGTATAGATGACTGGGCTAGTCGGGTGACAATTTGACGGTTTGAGCAGGGATAGACTTTGGCTGAGGCATGTATGGGTGACGTACATGGAGGTCAACTTGTTACTTTTAGGTGTTTGGAAGCTAGTCTAAATCTCTTATCTCAACGTTATCGTGTCGTCCTTTTAGTTGAGTGTTTAGTCGATCTAATGCATTAACTTCTTGAATCATATGGATGCATTTGTAATTAAGTCATCGGGTAATTAGCTTTTCCTTGTCTACGTCTAGATTAGATTTTGCTTGAGGACAAGCAAAAAGCTAAGTGTGGGGGAATTGATTTGTACATATTTGTATGTGATTTTCGTGTATTTTTGCATCGTGTGTTGTGTGCTTTTACGTGTTTTAGGTTTATCTTTTTATCATTTTTCTTCCTTTTAATGTTTTTCGTCTCGTTTGGTTTTTAATGTGTTTTTACTTTATTTATATGAAATAATCTAATTTTGTTTTATTTTGGTGTTATAGATCGAGAAGACGAAGATTGGATAAGCAATGTGCTGTGCTGACACTGGGTTACCCAGTGTCCGAGTCATGCTGACATTAGCTGCTGCAGCCTGGCTCGCATCGACTGACGCACCGTCGACGCAAAGGTTCTGAAGCGTCGATCCTAGGCCCGTCAGTCGACGCACTGTCGACGCTACGCCCGCGTCGACTGACGCACCGTCGATGCACCATCGACGCAAAGGTTCTGAAGCATCGATCCTAGGTGCGTCGATCGACGCTCTTCCTGGTCGACGCGTGCACTTGGCCCGCGTCGACTGACGCACCGTCGATGCAACGTCGACGCTCCGGCAGTTTGAGCGGTTATTTTCGAAAAATCTATAAAAGCTGGTGGTTTTCTTCGTTTTCAAGGGGCTGAGACGAGGGGAGAAGGTCCAGATATTGCCAATAACCCTCGGTTCATGCCACCATTCAATTCAAGCAAGATTAGACGTAATAATTTGTAGTTTCGTCGATTTCTACGCCGTCCGACGTTCAAGGCCGTTTCTCGCCGCTGAAGATCGTAAAATGGCTGTTGCTTTCTAGATTATAAGTTTTCTGAACTTTTCTTATTTGGTTTCATAGTGTAGCTTTTGATTTCGTTGTACTTTGATGTTGAACTTTTTTAGCGTAATTTAGTATAATCCGTTTATCGTTTTTCTCGTTTTTAATTTCTGTTTACGAACAAGCTTCTGTTGAAATGATCATGTTCATGCTTTTGGTGATGCTTTTGAATATGATGATGCTTGTTGGTTGAGTTTATTGGTCAAGTGTGCTTAGGGTCATTTAGAACTATCGGGACTGACAACCCCGATCGTGGAGACGATTCCGGCGCACTTGACCTTCGGTTTTATTAATCATTTTAAAGCTTTTCAATTCACTGCTCGTAGATGTTAGAAAATCCCAAACCTTTTTTGATCGCGTGTTAGTTTAGATTAGTTTAGTTTTTATTTTCATTTCTATGTACGTAAAATCGAACACACCAGAATAGTTTCCGATTAGTCTTCCTTGTGATTCGACTCGAGTCAACTTATCGCCTACAATAGCTCCGTTCTCTTGCGGATGAGCTTTTCATTATTTTTAACGTGAAAAGTTCGATTCAACTTTTAGTCCGGTAGTCAAACCAGCTACAATCAGAACTGTGCTCAGTCTAGCCCTGTCGAAGCAGTGGTCCATTCACCAATTGGATATCAAGAATGCTTTTCTCCACGGCACCCTTGATGACACTTTGTACATGCATCAACATCTCGGTTTCAGGGACTCCGCATCTCCTGATCATGTTTGCCTCTTGAAGAAATCCTTATATGGATTAAAACAGGCTCCCCGAGCTTGGAATAGACGCTTCACCGACTTTGTATCTACTCTAGGCTTCTCAAGAACTGTTTCTGATCACTCTCTATTTGTGTTTAGTCACGATGGTCAGATGGCATATTTGTTGCTCTATGTCGAGAACATTATCCTGACGGCCTCGTCTGACTTTCTTCGTCGGTCCATCATTTCGAGTTTGAGTTCTGGATTTTTTATGAAGGACTTGGGTCCCTTAAATTACTTCTTAGATGTCTCCGTTACGTCTCATGATAAAAGGTCTACTCCTATCTCAGAAGAAGTATGCGTCTGAGGTGGTTTATCATGCAAGTATGTTATCTTGCAAGTCGACGACAACTCCTGTCGGCACCAATTCGAAACATGGAGCTTCAGATTCATCGCCGGTGTCGGACCATTCTTTATATCGCAGTCTTGCCGGTGCTCTTCAGTATTTGACTTTTTCCCATCCTGATATCTCGTATGCAGTTCAATAAGTTTGTTTATTCATACATATCCTCGGGAGGTGCATATGGCGGCACGTAAAAGGATTGTTCGTTATGTTCACGACACACTAGACTTTGGCCTCATTTGTCTCCGTCATCTATCACATCCCCCGTGGCTTATACAGATGCTAAATGGGGTGGGTGTCCCGACACCCGTCGTTTAACTTCAAGGTATTGTGTCTTTTAGGTGATAACTTGATACCATGGTCAGCTAAGCGTCAGTCAACTTTGTCTCGCTCAAGTGCCAAGGCCGAATACCGGGCGGTTGCCAATGTGGTTTCTAAATCATGTTGGCTGCGAAACTTGCTTCTTGAACTTCATTGCCCGGTTCCGACTGCGACTATGTGTATTGTGATAATATTTGTACGATCTACCTCTGGGGTAATACGATCCAACACCAACGAACTAACCACATCGAGATGGATATTCATTTTGTTCGTGAAAAGGTTTCTCAAAGTCGAGTCCGAGTTCTTCATGTCCCTTAGCGAATATTTTTACGAAGGGCCTGCCCCGTGTATTATTTGAGGATTTTCGGTCCAATCTCCGTATTCATCGACCGCCTGCTTCGATTGCAGGAGTGTAATAGATAGTAAATCTTATGATTCTCCGTATCTCGTATTTATAGTAGATTTATTGTATTTTGTAAATTACCTATATTAGTGGTTCTCATAATTTGTATTTATATACATTTTTACAATGAATAGAATGACAGATTACATTCATAATGGATGACTTAGATTGCGAATTATATGTTTATTTCAAGCACAACTAAAACTGATACAAATTGAATAATTAATCAGAATAATAGTCTACTTTCATCATTTGGTAGAGAATTTCCAACCAGGACGACATATTACACCAAAATATACTCAGCTTAGCATGAAATTGTTCTAAACATTTGCCATCTTATCTTGCATTCATAAACGTATATTTTAATTTACCGCCGCAATGTGAAATATAAGATACTAGGCAAATACTCGTGTTAGGCTTGATTTACAAATCATGACCTGTTTGGTTATTTGACCCATAACTGTAATGCATTGGTTTTTGTATTATGATGTATTGGTTGTTTTACTAGAAAGTATTAATTTTTCATAAATATTTATTTTTCACTATAATGTATTAACTTTTGTACAATGATATATTGGTAAATAAGAAATTTTGGCCTAACGGATATATCGTTAGTCCGGCTTGACAAGAGTGCTGCATAAAATATTTTTTTTTTCTTAAAGAATAATTAAGTCTATTTGCTTTACCTGATGTAGGAATAGTTTCAAGAATTTATAGGACACGCTGTATTTTAAAATTTACCTTGTCAAGAATTATAATTCTCCCCATAATTTATCTGTGCTAAACCTGTATTTGAAGTAAGTTCTTGTCTTTGTGTTTCCCATTGTTAAATCCTACTCCGTCCTGGCATATAATTTTTTTTATAATAATTTTTAAACAATTTATAAAAAACGTTAAAAAAAAAGATGGTCTGTTCGTCGGATTTTGATTTGATCAATCTTTAAAACCCAATTACAAACAAATCCAACCCAAACTTGATTCATTATGATCCCCAATTCTAGTCACTGTCTTTACTCCATTTTTTTTGAAAGAGACATCTCAATCTCATTGTTTTCATTTCACGTAGGTTTGCGTCGTCATTATATAATTCAGCAAGTAATCCACCTATAATTCTAATCTGCGTTCATCTATATGTACAATACAAATAACGATCCACCATATGAGACTATAGTTTACCATGTTTATATATACATTCAGTTGACCCGTGTCCACCCACCCGTATCCATCTAGATCAAATCGGACCAGGAAGCAACGCACCCCCATTGCCCACCCCCGTATCCATCCAGATCAAACCAAATTCAAACAAAGTATTCTGAGTTTCAATTCCAAACCTTCTAGGCCAAAATCCGTAGAAACAATTTTCAATTCGAAACTTGAGTTTCAATTCCAAACCTGAAGGAAGTTCGAGAGTAAAATCCGCATCAACCGATTATCCCACATCTACCGTATCAAATCCAAACCTGATAATCCAGGAGAAACCGAGCAAAATCCCGCAGCTACAAATATCAAATCCAAACTGTGAATCCAAACCGATAGCCGGCGAATCCATACCGATGGAAAATCCTTCGGCGAGTTTTGAAGCTAAAACCTGCACGATTTATTGTCGATCTAGGGCATTGAATATTGAAGGTAATTTTCTAAATTTCTTTAATTTTTTATATATATTTTTCATGTTTCAATCCTTCAATACATACACATACTCATTTTCTATATTTTGTATATATGATTTAGGTTTTATTCGTTTTTTGTGTTCGATGTATAGTGTTTTATTGTGTAAGTTTTGATTGATTTTTATTTTGTGTTATTTATTCATGGTTTAATTAAATAAATAATATATATTCAAATATGAATTAAAAAATTTGTTACTTTCAAAAATAGTTACAAAATTATGGCAGGATGCTATTCCCACTATTCCCAAAAGCATCCCAAACCTCAATTTATGCCCCAAAGTTTTTTGGGGCCGAAATGAAAAAAAAATATTGGGGGGCGGGACGCTTTTCGGAATAGCGTCCCGAGGTTGTTTTGAAAAAAAAAAATAACCGGGGTTGGGACGCCACTGGAAAAGGCGTCCCGGGGTATTTTTGCAAAAAAAAAATACGGGGTCGGGACGCCACTGGAAAAGGCGTCCTGGGGTATTTTTGCAAAAAAGAAAAATTCGGAACAACAAAACCCTAACAAACACACGCATAACACACAAACACTCTTACCTTTTCCACCTTGCAGCGGCTGCGTGAAGGAGAGAAGCTTGAAAATTCAAGTTGTCCAAAAAACAAAAAAAAGGTAAGTTTTTATTATTATATTGTTTATTAGTTGTTAATCCTAGTATTTATGTATAATATTGTTATTGTTATTATTTTTAATTTTAATGAATTGCAGTTAGATTTATTTTTTGTTTGTATATATTAAATTTATATTTTTTTTGAGTTTTAGTTATGAATATTTACGAAATTTTATTTGGTTTGTTTGTGATTTTTTTTGTTAATTGTTAATTGATTAGGGAAATTGTTAATTTTTTTTTGAATTGTTATTGATTATGGAAATTCTTAATCTTAAATTATTACCTTCTATTTAATTGCTTGTGAATATTTACGAAATTTTAGCTATGAACATTTACGAAAATGTATTAGGTTTGTTTGTGAATTGTTTTGTTAATTGTTAATATTTATGGAGATTTTTTTTTTTTCTTTTGCAAATTGTTAATTTTTTTGTGAATTGTTCATGGAAATTAATTGTGAAAAATATTGACCTTAAATTATTAACTTCTATTTAATTTCTTGTGAATACTTACAAAATTTTAGTTATGAACATTTAGGAAAATTTATAAGGTTTGTGTTGTGAATTGTTTTGTCAATTTTAACTGTTTATGAAAATTGTTAATTTTTTTGTGAATTGTTCATGAAAATTGATTATGGAAAATATTGACCTTCTATTGTTACATTCTATTTAATTGCTTGTGGAAAAACTATTAATTATGGGAATATGTGATTTTATTTATTTTGTGAGAAATTATTAATTATGTGAAAATTTGAATTTATTTGTTTGTGATGTAATTATCAATTATGTGAATATTTGATTTTATTTACTTTGTGAGAAATGATTAATTATGCGAATATTTGAATTTATAAGAAATTATTACTTATGTGAATATATGAATTTATTTATATTTTTGGAAATAAGCGCACATATGGAGAATATGTCTTCTGGCAATGAATATGACATGTATTCATCAATTCTACGAGACGAGAGTGGATATGCAAATGTAAATTCCACCGAGCATCATTTCCCACCGTCGATCCCGGACTACCCCGCCGATTGCTTCGGACCAGATGAAGGAAGCGATTCTGAAAATAGTTTAGATGAACTAGATGATGATGGTCATGAAACTGACGAGGAATTCTATCAGTTGGGGAGTAGCGTACCAGATGAAGATCCTTTTGAACCTACCTTGAATGAACTTGCCCCTACAACCCATAAATGAGCGGATAGAGGATCGGCACTGTACAAGAACATACCATTTTTCGATCACATATACGAAGACGTTTCTATTGATTCTATTGGTGTCCCTCAACCGGACTTGTATTACAATAAAGACGAAGGAGTGTTGAGAATATGCATGATATTTAGAGATAAATGCTGTCAAATATTACTCCGTGCGCGTCACCAAGTGTTCGTATAGAGTGGTAGAAAGCGATTCTATGATGTGGAGAGTTGTTTGCATGTCGAATTCACTTGGTGAGAATCATGTAGATATTAACGAATCATCCGAATGCGGATGGTGGCTCCGCGCTAGTTTTCGGAAATGGAAGGGTGCTTGGGTAATCACAAGATTGGGTTCTGAGCACAGATATCTAGCATCTTTTACACGTAATGATCACCCCAATTTGTGTAAAAATATGATTGTTATACTCATTACCAGCCACATCGAGCAGGATCCGTTATATAGCGCCTTACATGTCTAGCAGGCTGTCAAACAAGAATATTGTTATCTTGTGCCGTATCACAAGGCGTGGCAAGGTTTACAGTGGGCTCGTGAAAATGTGTACGGGACGTGGGAGCAGTCGGTTCAATATTTACCAAAATATATGGAGGCCTTGCAGATGTACAACCCTGGGACCGTGGTCGAGTGGCGACACAAATCTTCTGGAATACCTGATGTGCACGTGTTAAGATTTGTATTTTGGTTATTTCGACCATGTATCGAGGCTTTTAGACATTGTCGCAAGGTGATCAGTGTCGATGGAACCTTTTTGGTTAGAAAGTACAAGCACACGCTGTTGATGGCAGTTACAGTTGAAGCCAACCAACAAGTCGCGCCACTAGCTTACGCAGTTGTTGATTAAGAGAGTTACAGCTCGTGGCATTGGTTCCTTCACATGGTTGCAAAATATATTATTCGCGACATAGAAGGGGTTTGTCTTATATCTGACCAGAATGCCGGACTACTCAGTGCACTAGAACAAGTTTCGGCATTCTCTTCTAACGTTTTTTGTTTGCGACATGTCTCTTCTAACTTCAATACGCATGCCAAATCTGTGAAATTGAAGGATATGTGTTTCAAAGCTAGAGCAAAACCTAGGGTTGCAGTATTTCACAAAATAATGGAGCAGATTAAGGTGCTTGATCCGGATGCATTTACGTACTTGGATGGCATTGATAAGAGCAAGTGGACAMTGTCCCACGACGGCGGCAAACGGTGTGGCATCCTCACGACCAACATGTCCGAGTGCATCAATGGAGTGATGAAGCGTGCTAGACGGCTCCCAATAACTACCATAGTCCGAATCACATTTTTTCGAAGTGTTCAAAATTTCTATGATCGTTTGAAAGATGCGACAAGAGTCCATAACATGCAACAATTCTGTCCTGATAAGTTATATAACCTATTCAGAGAAAGACAACAGTTAGGGTCATCTTACCATGTTACGGGCTTTAATTGGGCGGCAAAAATGGCCGAAGTATCTGTGAAGGTCAGCGGAGGAGCTCGTAGTCGAGTCTTTCGAGTTTCCTTGTCGAGAGCAGAATGCTCATGTGGTAGATGGGTGAGCAGCGGTATTTCGTGCTCTCATTCAATAAAGGTGTGTACCGAATTTAGAATGGATCTTCGTGTTTACGTCCTAAATTACTACAGCACTACTGCGTACCTACGCACATACTCTGCTGGGGCATTTGAACCGTTGCCCGATGCGGAGTACTGGAATGAGGCAAGTTTTGAATTGGTTCATGATCCACACACGAGGAGGCGGCGAACCGTAGGACGACTCAGGGGTAGTAGGATCCCCAACGAAATGGACCAACCCCAAGTACGTTTAAGACAACAATACCGTGCACAAGATGTGGATAGTTCCTCACAAGGCGGTGGACGTTCTTGTTCCAGGCATTGATGTTAGATGCGGCGATGATCTTTCCATGAGTTCGATGTTTTAATTCGCTAGCACTTTCAGAAGTTGTAATTCGCATTGCTTTGAATATTAATAATTGTTGTTGTATAAATTCCCTAAGTAATTTTCGGGTTTGTTGTTGTATTTCTTTTATATTGTATGCACTTGTCTTGTTAAAAAATATATATTTATCTCATTTATATGGAACAACAACAACAACAACAACAACAATAATAATAATAATAACAATTACAATAATAATAATAATAATAATAATAATAATATTAATAGTAATAATAATAAATTTATTAAGTAATACTTCACTCTTGTATGAATTTATTAAGTCCTGCAACTTGTCGTCTAATATTTAATTCTCGTAATATTTCATTTTTGATTGTTTCTATGTAACTATTTTGCAGATGGCATCATCGCTCTTGCGCCGACAGAGTTTACATAGATCAAGCAGTGTTGTAGGTGGTCATATAGATGGGGTTCTGACGGTGAAGCGTGCAGCTGGTTATATTTTCTGGGACGAGCGTAATGGTCTACATCCTCGAGTTATGTCGGTGCTAAATCGCTGGAGATTTTACGGGGTCGTATGTTGCGGGGCGATTACAAAGCTGGACGCCCATTTGATCACCGCACTAGTTGAGAGATGGCGCCGCGAGACGCATACGTTTCATCTTCCTGTGGGAGAGGCGACGATTACTCTCCAGGTTGTTGCTTTTATTTGGGGACTTTCGATTGAAGGTGCCCCAATGATCGACGATGATGCGGATTGGAGCAGGGAGGAATGGGCGGAGTATGTCAGGTACTACATAGGCCTGCAGGTGGATTATGAGGTGGAGATGAAAGGTGCGTGTCGTTTGAAACTCAAGACGTTAAGTGAGCACCTAAGTAGAAGACGGCCAGATGATGACACGCCGCAGGACGAGGTCGTGCAGTACGCTCGTGGGATTGCACTTTTATTGTTAGGTTCGTTGTTGTTTCCAAGCACAATAAACAATTACATTTCCGTAAGCTACCTACGTCATTTTGAGGATGATGACACGACATCGGGTATTAGCTGGGGTAGTTTGTGCTTGCACATTGATTTGCATATTTTTGTTACCATTTTTGCATCACGTTGAGTGTGTTTCGCTTGCTTTTAGATATTTTAGGAGTTGAGTTGGCCGTTTTTCGTTAGTTCTATTAGTTTTTGTACGTTTTTTATTAGTTTTTGTAGTTTCTTTTACTCTTTCGTTTTTTCTTGGCCACAGGACATCCAAGCGGGGCCCGCGCTCATTTGGTACCATTTTCACTCGACTCAGGATCGTATGGACAGGCAAGGATTCACAGCGAATGAGGTTCGATAGACCGGCGGACGTGAAGAGAACGAGGAATCGAGCCGGGTGCAGCAATCCAGTCGACCGACTGGAAGTTCGGTCGATCGACAGCCCTTCTAGTCGATCGACTGAAACCCCAAGATCGACTGGATTCCAGGGAGTTTGGCCGTTTTGGATAGCGCAGTCGATCGACTGCCTGTCGATCGACTCCTTTACAGTCGATCGACTGAAAAGCAGATTTTCGCTGCTTCTGGATGATTTTGTCCGTGCGTGAAGGATAAAACAAGCAACGTCTTTTCCAATCAGAACAACTTGCAGTAAGGACTTTTCTTCACCAGAGAAGCTCCTTTAAACCTTTGAAAACATTTTCCCTTTGTAATGGATCAATAAAAAAATTCTAGATAATTAGTTAAGTAGTTAGTTTCTTTAGTTAGTTGTTAGATCCTTATTAGCAAGCAGCTCAAGTTGATATAGCCATTGATGACGATCAAGCTTTCCTTTTCAAGCTTTTGTGGAATCAAGCATTTGGTAGTATTTCTCTATTTATCTTGTTTTGTTTTCATGATATTGCTTTAATATTTGTTTTGGTGTGTGGATCATAGTTTAGTTGTTGTTTAGATTCTGAAATTCCCTTTCTTTTCATTTTGTAGGTTTTGAGCTTTTGAACTTATGCTTTTAAGTTGCTTGCTTGTTTAGACCAATTTCTCAACCTTTTAGAGTCTTTTATAAAATCTTCCTTCTTAAAGCTTTGATTTTTGCTAAATTAATGTTGTTGACTCTTTCAAATAGTAAGACTTTGATTTTTCCTCCTTTTCCCTTAATTCAAATTATAAGTTTTCTCAGTTGAATAGTTTAGCTGAATTAAGTTTCTTTTCAAATTAGGTTTAATTTGTGTTGTTTAGATTAATCGTTTTAAATAAGTTTTAATTTCCTTTTCGTATTTTAATGCTTTCAAAACTTCTATTTCAATTTCAATTTAGTTATAAAAACTCAAACCAAATCAATGACTACTGCTTTCCTAGTTTAGATTAGTTTAATTTCAATCGAAGATAAGGGAAAATAAGACACTGATAAGCCGATAACATCCATTCTCGAGAGACACGACTCGGGAAGAACTCGCCGCCCTACAACCAGCTCCGTACTCTTGCGGAGATGGATTCTCAAAATAGAGCGTCAAGAATCCATCAATCAAAAATTTGGCGCCGTTGCCGGGGATGGATTAAGGCCAATGGCATTCTTAATTACTCTTATTGTTATTGTGAATAGTAGTTAGTTAATTGTTTTACATTTGATACGCGTAATCTTTTGTTGTCGTTGTGTATGCAAAGTAGGCGATCGCTCAGACAGGAGTTGACTCCATTCTTGCCAAACCCCGAGAGGTTGCAACGAGACGCACGAGACGTATCAAAACGAGACACGTCCGACATCTCGTTGTTTCCCTTATTATCACCAGTAATAGAGGATCAAACGATGGCCACTCCGTTCGAAAACCCGACGCCTCCTGCCCCTGCCCACGACAACCAAGGGGTTCCGCCACCGCAAGTATCGACCGGTCCCACGCCGTCACCTCAAGCCGCGGCTCTTCAAGAACCACAACCC
>BMAC01000006.1:452060-464122 GCA_014905375.1 Phtheirospermum japonicum | reverse complement strand
ACTCCCTCGAAAATTCGAGGGAAATATATTCTATCATATTTTTTCAATTTTCGAGGGAATAAAATCCCTCGGAATTCCGAGGGAATGGAAATCCCTCGGAATTCCGAGGGATTTTATTCCTTCGGAAATTGAAGTATTCCGAGGGCAGTGTTCCCTCGAATTTCCCTCGGATTTTCGAGGGATTGTCCGGTAATGGTTACGAGGGAAACAATCCCTCGAAATTCTCTCGGTTTTGTAATTTCGAGGGATTTATTTCCCTCGAAACTGATTTCCGAGGATGGTTTTTTCGAGAGAATTTTTTCCTCGGAATTTCCCTCGGTTTGACCAAAACCGAGGGATTTTTTCTTAATTCCGAGGGAAAAATCCCTCGGAAATTTTGAGTTTTTTTGTAGTGGTTACACCCTTCATCCAAAACAACATTACAAAGTATCACAAATAGTATCAAAAGTATCACAAACAGTACTAAAAGTATTATACAATTAGAAAGTGCAGTAATACCTGGGTCCATATCTTCTGCTCAAGTTGATATAGGAATACAATCAACACTATTACATCCTTCATCCAAAACAGCATTACAAAGTATCACAAATAGTATCAAAAGTATCACAAACGGTGCTCAAAGTATTACAAAGATAGAAAGTGTGGAAATACCTGCGTCCATATCTTCTGTTCTAGTATGAATGTCCTCCATATCTTCAAAAATTAAACTATTCTCCAAAATTTTGGAGTATGAATGTCCTCCATATACATCGACAAAAATTAAAATTAATAGAGAAATTAGGTCTTGAATCAGGTTTCCACCAAATTTTTCGATGCCATAATTGAAGAGAGTTTTTATTACCTGAATCATCAATTCGAGTCGGAGATTTTGAAATTAGCCACGACATATGCCGAAATTGGATTCCTAAAATTTCTTCGATTTTTTGTTGTTTTATCTTATCTGATAGCATTGCGACTTTGAACTCGAATTTATGCGTTGATTTCTATGTTTTGTATGTGGCTGTTCATCCGAAATTGCTTCAATTTGTCGTCAATTTGTAGGAAATTTGCAGGTTTTTGCATGTTTTTTTTTGTGTTTGTTTTTTTGAAGATGACGGAATTTTTCTGATGTTTTGGGGGTGGAATGTTTCATGGGTCCGGGGATAGGAAGTGGGGTTGGGTCCAGTTTTGGGCAGCAAATTTTGGTTGTTTTCTGGTTTCGGGTGTGGAAAGTGGGGTTGGATTCGATTTTGGGTTATTTCCTAAATGCGGACTAATTTACAATATGATAAAATGTGATATCATTCTATAAGATCGATCTCACAAAAGACCTATCCACAACAAAACTCATATTTTCGCTATACGAATACAGACGCGTATGTGCATTTTCACACACGCAATAAATAAAATATCATTATTGTCATTTTATGTGTGGGGGGTGAGGTATGGGGTGTGATTACTGATTAGGCGAGGAGCTCCACCTGGCTGTAGCCTAAAAATAAGCTAATTTCACATGGGAACCTTAGTTGGAATGTCTTTGGGTTTCTCATTGGGAATCTGTGGTTTCCATAATTTTCTCTCGAACTATATCTTCTACCTCACATGCCACCCTCTGCCCATGTGCGTTTTCCAAATAATTAATTTAATGCTCTGAAGTTTTCTGTTATTATTAGTGTCATTTTCAACTACTAACGTTATATACGT
The DNA here is from genome assembly GCA_014905375.1 of Phtheirospermum japonicum. Taxonomy (NCBI): domain Eukaryota; kingdom Viridiplantae; phylum Streptophyta; class Magnoliopsida; order Lamiales; family Orobanchaceae; genus Phtheirospermum; species Phtheirospermum japonicum. The sequence continues at coordinate 462,439 of BMAC01000006.1, read as the reverse complement.
TCATCCGCAAGGGAAAACTTTATAATACTGGAATAATATACAAAATAGTTTGGTTATTTAATTAGTAATGTGTTTGTGGGAGGCCAATTGAAGATTCCGCTATCAGAGCGTCTATACCTTAACTCAGAGTAAATTATTATCTTATTTTGAATTTTTTGTTACGTGAATATTTAGGCGGTGGTTGCCTAGAGTTTCATTTTGGAAAATTTTCGTTTAAGTGTGATGATTACGCGAATTTTTTATGTGACGGGCCCGAATTCGCCCGCACCTAAATCCCTGTATTTACCAAAAAGAAACGTATGCAATTAAACGCTTCGTGAAATTGTCACTCAAGTTCTCCTCAATTTTGTCCTTTCTCCGTCAGGTCTAGTTTATTATGAGCAGTTATGTTTGTTATGAGAATTTATCTTAGTTTATGGTCTACTCTCTTAATTTTCTTTGGGCAACACTCTTGTTAGATCGGGCTAACGGATCATCCGTTAGGCCAAAACTTCACATCGATACATTGTAGTGCAAAAACCAATACATTATAGTACAAAAACATTACAGTATAAAAACCAATAAATCATGGCATGGGTTAGAGATTTATGAAAAATTAATACTTTATAATAAAAAACTAATACATCACAATTCAAAAACCAATACATCACAGTATCAGGTCAGATGGTCTAATGGGTCATGACCCGTTAATCTGGCATAAGTGTTTGCCATTTTCTTTTGATGTTGGGTTCTCGACATTACTTGGTTTAGGGCTTAATATTTAGAAATTTACGTTTTTGCCAATCTAATTAAAGTGAGCTAATTGAAGGCGTGCTACAATTCAGGATTTTACTAATAGAAATTTCCAATTACAGAATCTAATTTGAGTGCCAAATTTCCATTTAGTTATTTGTAATATTTCATTCGTGGCTTTTAATCAGGGTTTTGAGGCTGCCATCAAAGCATCTCCAACGAGATACTATGAATTTTCAATAACATGACAAATATATTATAAATATTTAGAAATCTTTTTCAATATTAAATGTGAATTGTGTAAAATACTTGACTACTATTGGTGGAGAGAAAGATAAATTAATTAATTAATATTAATGGGTGAATAAATAAGATAAATTATTAAATAGACAATATCTAACACACCATCTAGATGTAGATGGTTTGCTAGACATTGTCCACATTTTTTCTTGCCACATAAGAATTCTAAGCTTATGTGGTAAAAAATCTACTACAATTAACATCCAATTGGAGATGCTCTCAGCTAGAGAAAAACAAGCTGTAGTTTTGCTCTGCACCGTGAAGTTGCCCTTGCTATTAAAAAGCATTGTTGTGCACGTAAGGTATTTGTATAAATGCCTGAACTAGATTCTGAAGAAGACAATTTGCTACCAAAAGTGATACTTCGTTTGATAAATAATGATACTTTTTGAGCCAAAAGTGATAGTATTTATTTATGAAGAATTCAGAAGAAAAAATATTAATAATATATATTTAATTACAATATAATATATAAAAGTGACACGTTTGTGAAAAATTACTGTATTAATTAATAAAACTGACATTATTATATTCTAAGTTAAATATCTGATTGCAGTATAATGTATAAAAGTGACATGTTTTAGATCTTGAATCGGATCAATATCATGAATAACAATATCTGACCTATCAAATCAACCCGCCACCGCGACTTAAATAGTATAACATAGTAAGTTCTTTTATCCATACCGAATCACAGTTTTTATTCCTAACCCAATCAATCAAAAATTCCTTATCGACCGTTTATTTGTATTTTTTCTATAACCTATCTTGCACTTTTCTCGGACAATCATCTGATGAAGGGTCATCATTCTACTCGAGCCGTACAATGCGATTTTGCATTGACGATTCTAAGCTCGCATTTTGGACCAGAGATCCGCGTGGGACGTGACCTCCGATTCTATTTCGGAAAAGGGTTCCAGTAAGACCCTTATCTCGAAAGACTCATCCATGGGATTTGGAGAAGCCTTCTAAGCCCGCTCTGGATTCACGTCTTTCGATCCCTTAAGTTAAGTTCTTCCTCGCTTCTCTGTGGCGGTAGGAGCTTTATTTGCTGTCTCTTCTTGCTATCACGCAGTCTTCGAGAAGGTTGCTTTGCTTTTCATTGACCTTCTCACCAGAAATCTCGAAAGAGAAGTGCAATTGGGGTAAGACCCTGAAGTGCGAGAGTCTCGTAAATACCTATCTTCGAATCCCCGAGGGAATCTACCCCAGATGGTAAGGGGCCTAGCAGAAAATAAAGTTAATGAAGCCGAGAAAGAAGGAGAGATTATGATTCAACTACTCTTATTCTGCAAAAGTGACACTGTTATATTTTGAATTAAATGTCTTATTATGTAAATTTCACAATTTTTAGTGCACAAGTGACACGCTAAATGCTTGATTACAATATATGTGGATAAGGGACATATTTTTATTTAAAAATGACAATAATAATTGAAAATGTTATATTTTCTTTTGCGAAAGAGACATAGTTATATTTTAAGTTGTAGTGGAAAAGTGACAAATTTTAGTACTAAATTGATCTTAGTGCAAACGTGACACTTTGTATGTCAAAACTACATCGTTAAGTGGAAAATTTGGAGAATTAATTGTACGAAAAAAAAAAACTGTTATATATATATATTTTTAAATGCAATAATGGAAAATATAATACTTCTTAAAAATATACTATAGATGTGTTTGTGTGTGTGACAATTGTCAGTGTAAAAGTGATATTTTAGTGCAAAATCGACATTAATAATTAAAAATGTGGCATTGTTATATGTTAAGTTAAATGCTCGATTTATAATATGTAAAACGTGACTTTTTATTACACATGTTACATGTTTTAGTGAAAAAGTGATAATATTATGTATTCAACGAAATATTATGTGTTCGATGAAATATCTAGATGAATATTTAATCATGTCTAGCTAATTAATTCGTAAAATATGAGTTTAACAAATGATGAACGATTAATGTTTTCAACTTTTCTTTTAATCAAGCATTTGGTCCTCTCAATGTTTTTTATTTTTAATTACATATATGCACAATTGGTTGAAAAACATGTATGCTCATTAGTTTTAACTATTCATAAATAGGGAGAATAGTTTTGTTAATAGAACTATGAATTCAAAATACTCTAATCAACAAGCTCGAGATATTTGAGATAGGAGTGATGTTGTTAAAATATATTAAAGTCTTTTTAATTTTGTTTTTTTCATTTTTCGTAAAGTGCGACTAATGAGGTATACCTTATTGGCATCGTTTTCAGTTCACGTGCATATATTGTGGGTCCCGTAACTCATAAGTTACGCTCGAACGAAGTTACAGCATCCACTTTTGAAGCATATATAGGAATAAACACCTCACCTCCTGACGGATGCAATTATACCAGCACTAATGCATTAGATCCCACCAGAAATTAAAAGTTAAGCGTGCTTGGGCGAAAGTAGTACTAGAATGGGTGACCCCTTGAGAAGTTCTCGTGTTGCAACCCTTTAAATCACGAACCGTTCACACATTCTTGTATTAACTTCGTTTTTTTAATTTGTCATTTATCTTAAATCTTACTATATATCATCCCTTTTTTCATCCTCCCATTCCTCACGGTAACTGGAATATGAAATCAGACAGTTGAGGGACCCGCATAAGTGGAAGTTATGCCAAAAATAGAAAATAAACCTGAAAAAGACCGAAACATCCTATTTAGAGATTACGAATTACGATAAACGGTGTAAACCCAGTTGGAATCATTTTTGGTTTGTTCTAAGGTTCGCGTGCATATGTTGTGGGTCTCGTAACTCATATCTGATCAAAATATATGCCCGAATGAATTTATGGCATCCGCTTTTGAAGCATATAAAAGAATAAACGCCTCACCTCATGATGGGTGCGATCATACCAGCACTAATGTAACGGATCCCATCAGAACTCCAAAACTAAGCATACTTGGGTGAGAGTAGTACTAGGATGGGTGACCTCCTGGGAAGTCCTCGTGTTGCACCCCTTTTAATCACGAATTGTTCACACATTCTCGTATTAGTTTTTTTTTTATTTTCCATTTATTTTGAAGGTTACTAGCTATCATCCCATTTTTTCGTCCATCCATGCCCCCTAGGCAACTGAAATGCAAAATCAGACAGTTGAGGGGCCCACATAGGTGGAAATACTGACAAAATAGAAAATGGACCAGAAAAGGCCCGAAACAACCGATTTTGAGATTGTAAAATGTGACTAATGGGATAAACCCTATTATCATCATTTTCAGTTCATCTTAAGGTTAATTTTCATATGTTGTGGGTCCCATAACTCATCTCCGATCAAAAGTTACACTCCAATGAAGTTACAACATTTACTTTTGAAGCATTATAAAAGATTAAACGCCTCACCTCGTGACCGGTTCGATCAACTAGCACTAATGGATCAGATCCCATCTTGGTCTTCGGATGTTAAGCGTGATTGGGCGAGAGTAGTACTAGGATGAGTGACTCCCTTCTAAGTCCTCGTGTTACATCCCTTTTAATCACGAACCGTTCACACATTATCCTATTATTTTTTTTAATTTGTCATTTATTTTAAAGGTTACTAGATATCATCCCATTTTTTTGTCCACCCATGCCCCCTAGGAAACTGAAACGCGAAATCGGATAGTTTAGGGGGTCCCATAGGTGGAAATCTTGCCAGAAAATAGAAAATGGACACGAAAAGGCCCAAAACAACTGATTTTGAGATCATAAAATGCAATTAATGGGATAAACCATATTGGCATCATTTTCAGTTTGTACTAAGGTTTGCATGCATATGTTGTGGATCCCATAACTCATCTCCGGTCAAAAGTTACGCAGGAATGAAGTTACATCATCCGCTTTGAAAGCATTATAAAGGAATAAAGGCCTCACCTCCTAACGGGTGCGATTATACAAGTACTAATGCATCGGATCCAATCAGATCTCTGAAGATAAGCATGCTAGGGCGAGACTAGTACTAGGATGAGTGACCCCCTAGGAATCCCTTGTGTTGCAGCCCTTTTAATCGCAAACCACACATTATCGTATATTTTGTTTTTTTAATTGGTCATTTATCTTAAAGTTTACTATCTATCATCCATTTTTTCATACTCCCATGTCCCAGACAAATGGAACGCAAAATCAGATTGTTGAGGAGCCCGCATAAGTGGAATACCGCCAAAAAATAGAAAGTAGACCCAAAAAGGCCCGAAACAGCGGATTTTGTTATCGTAAAATGCGACCAACATGGTAAACTGGTTGGCATCATTTTCAATTCCTCCTAAGATTTGCGTGCGTATGGTGTGGGTCCCGTAACTCATGTCCGAACAAAAGCACGCTTGAATAAAGTTACAACATCCACTTTTGAAGTATATATAATAAAATAAACGCCTCACCTCCTGACGGGTGCGATCATACAAGAACTAATGCACCATATTCCATGAGATATATGAAGTTAAGTGTGCTTCGGTGAGGTATTTCTAGTATGGGTGACCCCTTGGGAAGTCCTCGTGTTGTACCCCTTTAATCACGGACCGTTCGCACATTCTCGTATTAATTTATTTTATTTAATTTATCATTTATCATAAATGTTACAAGCTATCTTCCCGTTTTTCCATCCTCCTATACCCTGAGGGCAACTGAAACGCGAAATTAGATAGTTTAGGGTCCGCATATGTGGAAATCCCGCCGAAAAATAAAAAATAGACCTAAAAAGGCCAAAGTAGCCAATTTTAAGATCGTAAAATGTGACTAATGGGGTTGACCGCCTTGTCGTAAGTATCAAATTAAATATTTATTTTCCTCAGCTTTTCTCCACTAACTAGTAGTAGCGATAAGTAAGGGTCGAACCCACGAGGAGTGTGGTTAGATTGTGATGATTCGTATTTTATTTAAATAAATAATTGGGGGTAGGAATTATGAATTAAATTAACTAATAAAATAAATAAGCAATTAACTATGAAGAAAATAATTAACGAAGGATTCAATAATAATAAAGGCCTAGTTCTAGTTCAGTTTCCACCCTCGATTCACTCATTTAACCAACCACAATATCATAATCCATTCATCACATGCGACTAAAAACCCTAAGTAGCAATAAGCTCTGCTACTCGAATTTGCCCTTACTGTGTACTCAATTAAAATAAGCTCTTTAATTAATTCTAATTATTGAATAACCTAGAATAAGCTCTCTAGGTTCAACCCAACAAAAGCATTAACAATTAGGCAAATAGATTAATCTAGGCAATAAACACATAAGCTCGGTTTATTCAACCTATGTTGTGTTGTCCCTAACGATTTACAATCATTAGTTGCTTCAGAGAAATAGTAATTACGACAATTACACGGGAAGCAATCCTATTTCTAGCAATAGATAACCAACCCCTAATCTTGGTGATCAGGCCAAATTAAGAATTAAGCAATCATAAATTGAAAATAGAACAACACAAACAATCGCATAGGACGAACAAAAAACAATATTGCATAAATCAATTAAACATAGTTTCACGAGGGTTTCAACATTCCTAGAACTAGATAATAAGTTTACTCACTCATGGAGTTAAGAAAATAAAATAAAAGGTTCAGATAAACAAACATAATCCTTGATAAAATAGGAGAGACGATGTGTAGAACTTGAATCTTGTGTTTTGATCTTCAATCTTCAAGTTCTCTTGCGTATGGATGAATTGGAAAGACTTGGGACCTCTCTTGGAACTCCTTAGAACCCTAGGATATGTTATGTTTGTCAAAAGTTGTCTTTTGGACAGGATTAGGTCGGGTTTATATAGAATTCCTTTTTCTTTCCGCGCAAGTTTTCTTCCAAAAATAGCTCGGCTGAGTCGGCGTCGACGGAGCATCGACTGACGCGAACCAGCCCTCGACGTCGATGCGCATCACCCGCCCACGTCGTCCTGCATGGGCGTCGACTGACGCCCTTCCAATCAACGCTTCAGAGCATGAGCGTCGACATTGCGTCGACTGACACCCTTTCAATCGACGCTTCAGAGCATGAGCGTTGACATTGCGTCGACTGACGCCCTTCCAATCGACGCTTCAGAAAGTTCCGTTGACATGGCGTCGACTGACGCGTGCACAACCAGCGCAAAACCACACATCGCGTCGACTAACGCAAGCCATCCTCGGCATCGACACATCATCGACGCAACATCCTGATTCTTGATTTTTCTCTCGTCGACTCGTCAATCCTCGTCTCTCTACTTTCTTGTGAGAAATCCTTCGATAAATATAGCACCAAATACTGCAAAATAGAGAAGAAATATACGATTGGTGCTTGATTGCTCATAATAACAATTATGCGAGAAATAAGCATATATGATGATATTGAGCACATAAAATCATCGGAATTAAACCGTTAATTAGCGTGTAATTTCTCGCTTATCAAATCCCCCATACTTAAACTTTACTTGTCCTCAAGCAACATGAAGAATTAGAGCATAGGACAAACATAATATGAGTAACTCACTTAAATTAGCCAAGTGAATTTATTCGGACTCTAGGCACCACTATATTTTTAGAAATTTCAGACGTTTCATACATTGGCCTAGGTGATCCCAATACCTTGGCAAACCCTTTTTATACACGTCACGTCAATGCACTATGGTGCCCCCTCTTTATTCAATGGTTTAACTCTATCCATTGTTGGTTACGATCAGATATCTCGTCCTCTCCCATTTATTTATTTATTTTTATTTTTTTTCAATTGAGGCCCGCAGCTCCGCACTACCGTCCTTGACTTCATAATGATGATAAGGCGCTAGATATGAGGATTGTCTTGATTGGGTGTTTTATTTGTTGAGTTCACCTCCACCATGTTTTGAGAATTTGATAGTGTGATGCGCCTTTGAGCACGTGCATGAATTGTTGAGCTACTAGCATCTTCGTTGGACTTCGCTCTTTGGAATTTGTAAGCGAATGCACTTGATGAATACGAATAGGCAACTGTTTCGGCACCTCAATTCTTTTTGATTTTTCAATTTTCTATTTTCACCATGCCGGTATACCCCAACCGGACTTTATTTGACTTATGTTTCTACTAACGAGATATCATCACGCAACCGCCAACTTCAAGGCCCCACACAAACTCATATTAAGTACGGCAACCACAAGTACACATCAACAACGCAATAATCTAGAATTGACGCGCCACATATGAATCACAAAAGCACTAACATGCGTACCTTTGACCTCTAAATCAAATGTTGACTAAAGACTTTAATCGAAACGTAGTTCATCAAGGCAATTCAAGCAAGTACTTTTAATCATTTTCTTTTCAATCCCCCGGGAATTATCACAAAATTTTCAAAAATTTATCAATTTAGCACAACCCACTCCCCCAAACTTAAACATTAGCTTGTCCTCAAGCGAATACAAAACAAGATCAAGCACATCATAAATATTATGAGGGGAGAGTAGGAAAAGAAATCACCCGGGGAAATGTCGAGGGGTCTTGGTCCTATTAGTTATGGTGCTCGGCTCTTTGAAAAGTGGCCCACACATCCAAAACAAGTCATCGCCTCCAAAGCTGCAAGAAAAATAAAAAAAGAAAAGAAAAATAGAAAATAAAACAAGTAAACATTGGGTTGCCTCCCAAAAAGCGCTTTTGTTTAAAGTCGTTGGCTCGACTTATTCCCTTGATCAAGTCATAGGTGGTGCTTCCAACTCCATCCGTTCCTCATCAACAGAGCGAAACCCTTCATAATATGTTTGAGTTGGTGTCCATTCACCTTGAACGTCTTGTTCGTTTTTGGGCTAAAAATCTCCACCGCACCATGCGGGAATACGTGGGTGACAACAAACGTTCCAACCCACCTTGAATGTAACTTACCGGGAAATAGCTTAAGGCGAGAATGAAAAAGTAGCACTTTTTCGCCCACTACGAACTCCTTCCTTGAAATCTTCAAGTCATGAAATGCTTTCGTCTTCTCTTTATAAATTAGCGAATTTTCAAACGCTTCGTTCCGGATTTCCTCCAATTCTCGTAGTTGCAACTTCCTTAATGCACCGGCTCCATCAAAATCAAAGTTGCATTGCTGCACGGCTCAAAACGACTTGTGTTGGAGCTCCACCAGCAAGTGACATGGCTTCCCAAAAATGAGGCGATACGGCGACATCCCAATTGGTGTCTTAAACGCCGTGCGATACGCTGAAGTTATGGTATTTGTGGTGTTAAAATAAATCAACGAGTTCATGGCTTGATGTTATCGGACTTCAATCCATTTGCAAGTTTCAACGTGTTTCACGCTCAAGAGATTAAAGAAAACCGAAAATAATGCAATTAAAAATAGCAAACTATTCTAGAAATTGAAATGACAAGTTGGTCGGATGCCTCGGTCGTATACCTTAATTGAAAATGCAAGCAATTAACAAAAACAAGCATTGTTTCATCATGTACTACCATGCATGCATAAAGTACAACCATGCATGAAAATTCAAATAATACGAATTGACAAAAATTTAAAGCACCAAGGTAAAGAGAAATAAAAGTTGACATAAAAGTTCAAATCTTTCGGAAAAATAACAAGAAACGAAGAGTAGATCTAAGATTCAATTTAAAACTATGCATGGAAATTTAATTCAAAATAAAGCATAAGTAAAACTCAAGGTCATGATGAACCAAGGCCCGATCTACGATCTAGATGTGTCACTCATCTATAATTCATAGCCAAATCACAAGTTTCATCATGGAATCAAGTAGCTAAGGCAAAAAGCATAATTGAAGAACATGCATGAAGATGAAGAACAAAGCTTGAAATTAAAGGAAAGCTTACTAAAATTAAATGGAGAATCCTAAGCTTGAATTACAAATTAAAGTGCTAATCCAAAGGAGTATTTGGATTCTTCTTGAGCTTACAAACCCAAGGAAATTGCTTGAAAATTAAATCCAAAACCTAAGAGAGAGAAAGTAGATCTAGAGGAAGAAAATGAAAAATTAATCCCAAAGCTCATGCAAGAGTGGGGGAATGAGTGAGTGTTTTTCTGGGGTTAAAAATGGGGTTCAAATAGCTATTAGTATGGCAAAATCATAAATTCACGCTGATTCCCGGTCTTCCAGTCGATTGACTGCTAGTGGCCAGTCGATCGACTGCGGTCGATCGACAGTAAGCAGTCAATCGACTGCTTCTTGGAGAATTATCAATTTTTGGGAAATCTCTGGAATTGGGTCGATCCTTGAGCAGTTCAGTCGATCCGGGAGGGGCGATCGATCGACTACCAGTCAATTGGGCAGCAAGCAGTCGATCGACTGCTTCTTGGAAAGGAGAGGAAGTCCCTGGAATTGAGTCGATTTTCAGCATTTCAGTCGATTCTTAGAAGGGCAGTCGATCGACTGCCAGTCGATCA
>BMAC01000006.1:401995-412735 GCA_014905375.1 Phtheirospermum japonicum | reverse complement strand
CCTACAAAGCGCTGCGCACACCTGCCGACCACTGCCTGCCGATGCTGCCGAGCGCTGCCGAGCCATGCCCACACTGACATCTTATAATGGATTTCTTAAAGAACCATTATAGAATCCCTGGCAGACGCAAAATGCTCACGAACTCTCTGTCGCGTCGATCCGAAACGCGTCGGTCGACGCGACTGCCCAGAAAACGCATTTTCCACGCGATTTTAGGTTTTCTTGGACTCGGCAGGGCTGGTCGGCCGTGGATACTATAACGGTTACAGCTGAAAAAACGTTATAGAAAGTCAGAAACTTCTAATTCTTCAAATCGTGGCCCGTTTTCGCTGAAACTCCACTCGTACGCCCATCCTCGACTATGTACAAACCAAAACACTTTAAAAATATCTAAAATAAATATAAAATTAATTAATTAAGATTATAATATGACAAAAACAAGTTGGAGATAAGAAAATACGAAAATGTGCTCAATCTATCCAACTTTCACCAAAAACAATAATAATAATGAACTAAAATACTAAATAAAATCAAGACAAATTCATGTTAATCAGCCATGAACTACAAATCGCCCCACTTAATCAACAAAGTAGTTTAAAAATTCCAAGGGGTCCTCATGGACGTTTCCGTGAAAAGTCGAGAGTAAGTTAAGTTGATGTGGTTTGATTTCAACTGCCCTTGCGGTAGGTCCAAGAACAATGGCGGACCTAAAGGGTACAACCTTTGGACGTGCTAAATCGCGCTGTCTTGGTGCTCGATCTCCCCTTGGTTCCCTAACTCGGTCATCAGCTTGCTCGTACTGGTCATCATGCGCGTGATGGTGCTCGCGCTCGTATCTCCTTCCGAAATTGATTTGCTCGTAACCATGATCTTGATTTTCCAACCACTCGTTCACGTGCCTTTGATTGTTAACATAGTCGTTTCGCTGCAAAACATCCTCATTCCTAAATGCCACGTTCTCGATGTTGTGTTGACGCATGACATTGTTGTTCATCTCTTCGTTTTGCATCAAATTCGCCATGTTGGGCGAGTGATTGACTATGTTGTGCTGCTGGTTAACTCCTTCGTTTCTCCTTTCGTCTCGTCTAGTCAAATGTGATTTGTTTGGTTCACTACCATACCCAGTTCGAATGGGGCGTGGTGGTGATCTCGGTGGTGAATCGCCGTTTCGAACCGAATGTGCTCCTAACATAATGTCGGGAACTTGATCGCAAGCAAAATCAGTTGTTGTCGAGGAATTTTCCTCGGGAATAAAAGCGGGTCTTGGTCTTGGCGGATTTGAACGGTGAATGTTGTCAATGAATGGTACAAGGTCGCGTTGAAGTGATCGCCTTCCTTGCATAAACTCAACAACACGTCAACGTACCAAATGGCAAAAACCAAGTGCGAAATATTTAAATAATAAAGAAAAGAAAATAAATTAAAAAGAAAATGAAAAACATTTTAAATTCCTACTCGTTGCGCCCCCGGCAACGGCGCCAAATTTTTGACTCAAACTTTTGTGCACCCCTTTTTAATCAATTTATTTAAAACACGTCAGTTTGCTCGCAAGAGTACGAGGTAACTATAGGGTGATGAGTTTTATTCGAGTCGTATCTCTCGAGGAAACAACTGTTCGGTCTTTCGGATATTTTTCTCAAATTACGAACTAGAATAAAATACATGTACAATTGGGGTTTTAAAAGAGATTGAGTTGATCATTATAACTAAAGCAATAATTAAACTAAATCTGTTTAAACTAATTATTCTAACTAATTTATCAACTACGAGCAATAATTTAAAATATCAAAAACACGCAACCATAAATCAAACCTAATTAACGAATCTAAAAGCATGAGCATAAGAAATTACCACTAAGCAACGAATCATAAGAATCTAAAATTAACGAATAACTAAGCATAAATCAACTTGCGTAAATAAACTAAATTAAATGAATATCCAATACTCAAGCATAAAACRATTAAACTAATTWTCAAAACTAGAATTAACTAARAAATTAACTAASCAATTAACTACGAAATTAACTAAGAGTTTAGAGTACTTGGTGTAACTACGAAAAGCAGTAAAAAGCTCCAGCTATTCCGGAGTTTGAACGTTGATCTTGGGCGAAGAATGAATCCCGAACGCGAATTCGATGTTTTGGACGCATTGTTTTTCGATCCTTGATCTCCGTCTTCAAATCTCGCTATGAGATGTGAAATTATGTTTATTATTAGCTAAAATACCCTAGGTGGTCGTGTCTCTAGTGTCTCTCCTCTCAAAATCCGAAATAATGAGGGTTTAAATAGAAATTGCAAGTCTTGGCGCACAAGAAACCCTAAAATCCGAATTCTGGGCCGTCGCGTCGACGGTGCGTCGACGTAGCGTCGACTGACGCGTGCTGGTGCTTGGCGTCGGTGCTGCCTGGGCGTGCGCGTCGACTGGGTGCGTCGACATCGATGCTTCAGCAAGTTGCGTCGACATTGACGCTTCAGCAAGTAGCGTCGACAGTGCGTCGATGCTGCGTCGACTGATGCGGATCATGGCTCTCGTCGACGTAGCGTCGACGGTCGCGTCAGTCAACGCAACTGCGCGTCTGCCTCCGTCTCTCTATCTTTTGCTACTCGTTTCGCCGGAAAGCTCGTTCTCCTACTCTTGAATATCGAACTTCGTCTATTACGCACTGAACTCTTCCGGTTACTTAGCTGTAAAGTGAAAACAACGAAATATTACCTATTTGCATCAATTACGATTAAAATACGGTAAAATAAGTCAGAACTATAAAAATACGGAATTATGCTTAATTCGTCCAACTTATACCAAAAACAAATAGAAAAACGAACTAAAAACCTAATAAAAACAAGGACAAATCTACTCTAATCAAACAGCCATCGTCTCGTTTTCTCGTTCTTCACTCTCGCTTGAAGAATCCTCGGATATGTAGTTGGGTAGTACTTGCTCCAAGATTGAAGCCTCCTTCTTCTTCTTCAACTCACGACCTCTCTTGTTGATTTCCGGATAATAATGTAAATCTTTTTTCCCGAATGATCTCAAGTTCATTCACCTAATAAAACAATCAACAAGAGTTCAAAATGTTCCAAAATAAAAACAAAAATAAAATAAAATACTAAAATCACAATTTAACGCGTCACTCCCCGGCAACGGCGCCAAAATTTGACCGCCTTGTCGTAAGCGTCAAATTAAATATTTATTTTCCACAGCTTTTCTCCACTAACTAGTGGTACCGATAAGTAAAGGTCGAGACCACAAGGAGTGTGGTTAGATTGTTATGATTCGTATTTTATTTAAATAAATAATTGGGGGTAGGAATTATGAATTAAATTAACTAATAAAATAAACAAGCAATTAAACTAGCAAGAAAACAAATAACGAAGGATTCAATAATAATAAAGGCCTAATTCTAGTTCAGTTTCCACCCTCGATTCACTCATTTAACCAACAAAAATATCATAATCCATTCATCACATACGACTAAAAACCCTAAGTAGCAATAAGCTCTGCTACTCGAATTTACCCTTACTGTGTACTCAATTAAAATAAGCTCTTTAATTGATTCTAATTATTGAATAACCTAGAATAAGCTCTATAGGTTCAACCCAACAACAGCATTAACAATTAGGCAGATAGATTAATCTAGGCAATAAACACATAAACTCGGTTTATTCAACCTATGTTGTGTTGTCCCTAACGATTTACAATCATTAGTTGCTTCAGAGAAATAGTAATTACGACAATTACACGGGAAGCAATCCTATTTCTAGCAATAGATAACCAATCCCTAATCTAGGTGATCAGGCCAAATTAAGAATTAAGCAATCATAAATTGAAAATAGAACAACACAAACAATCGCATATGATGAACGAAAAATAATATTGCATAAATCAATTAAACATAGTTTCACGAGAATTTCAACATCCCTAAAATTAGATAATAAGTTTACTCACTCATGAAGTTAAGAAAATAAAAGAAAAGGTTCAGATAAACAAACTTAGTCCTTGATAAAATAGAGAGACGATGTGTAGAACTTGAATCTTGTGTTTTGATCTTCAATCTTCAAGTTCTCTTGCGTATGGATGAATTGGAATGACTTGGGACCTCTCTTGGAACTCCTTAGAACCCTAGGATATGTTATGTGTGTCAAAAGTTTTCTTTTGGACGGGATTAGGTCGGGTTTATATAGGACTCCTTTTTCTTTCCGTGCAAGTTTTCTTCCAAAAATAGCTCAGCCGAGTCGGCGTCGACGGAGCGTCGACTGACGCGAACCAGCCCTTGGCGTCGACGCGCATCACCCGCCCGCGTCGTCCTGCATGGGCGTCGACTGACGCCCTTCCAATCGATGCTTCAGAGCATGAGCGTCGACATTGCGTCGACTGACGCCCTTCCAATCGACGCTTCAGAGCATGAGCGTCGACATTGCGTCGACTGACGCCCTTCCAATCGACGCTTCAGAGCATGAGCGTCGACATTGCATCGACTGACGCCCTTCCAATCGACGCTTCAGAAAGTTTCCTCGACATGGCATCGACTGACGCGCGCACAGCCAGCGCAACACCGCACATCGCGTCGAGTGATGCGAGCCATCCTCGGCATCGACGCGTCATCAACACAACATCCTAATTCTTGATTTTTCTCTCGTCGACTCGACAATCCTCGTCTCTCTACTTTCTTGTGAGAAATCCTTCGATAAATATAGCACCAAATACTGCAAAATAGAGAAGAAATATACGATTGGTGATTGATTGCTCATAATAACAATTATGCGAGAAATAAGCATATATGATGATATTGATCACATAAAATCACCGGAATTAAACCGTTAATTAGCGTGTAATTTCTCGCTTATCAGGGGTAAACCTTATTGGCATCATTTTGAGTTCGTCCTAAGGTTCCCGTGCATGTGTTGTGAGTCCTGTAACTCATCGCTGATCAAAAGTTACGCACGAACGAAGTTACGGCGTCCGCTTTTGAAGCACATAAAGGAATAAAAGCCTCAATTCCTGACGGGTGCGATCATACAAGCACTAATGCACAGGATCCCATCAGAACTCCAAAGTTAACGTGCGTAGGCAAGAGTACTATTAGGATGGGTGACCCCATTGGAAGACCTCGTGTTGCACCCCTTTTAATCACGAACCGTTACCATATTCTCGTTTTAATTTTTTTAAATTTGTTATATATATATATATATATATTAGTTTAAAAACTATAAAAAAATTGAGTATGAGGATTACTGGGTAATCTAGAATTTAAATACAATCAGGTGAGGAAAAAGATTATTTAACAAGAAAAATCTTGTGTTGGGGTTTGGAGACAATTTCCATTTTTTCATAATTAAACTAAATCTTACTAAGGTTGCATTTTCTAAACCGTCCAAGAATTGCATACACCCCATCGAGGTTTGCATTTTCTTAACAATTATCTCCTTATTACGGGTGCATTTCGAAAATTAAAAACAAATATCAAGGCAATATTTGTGGTTTTGAAAAATAACTTCTTTTTCTTTTCTTTCTTTTTTATTTTTATTTTTATTTTTGTAATTGATCGCAAAGTTAATGCATAATGTGAATGCATGCTTTTTACAGTGGCCAAATTGTGAATTTCAATTCATCATGCCATCCTCTCTATTTTCTTCCATATTCATTTAGACATGGCCGAGTACGCAATATGGGTGCTGGGAATAATGGTTCAGTGAGATAACCATACCTTTGGATAAGAGTACAGAAAGATGTACCACCACAAACAAATTA
This sequence comes from Phtheirospermum japonicum, assembly GCA_014905375.1. Taxonomy (NCBI): domain Eukaryota; kingdom Viridiplantae; phylum Streptophyta; class Magnoliopsida; order Lamiales; family Orobanchaceae; genus Phtheirospermum; species Phtheirospermum japonicum. The sequence continues at coordinate 406,987 of BMAC01000006.1, read as the reverse complement.
AAGTTGCTACTATTGCAGTAACGACAATGGAGTTCAACACTAGTCAGCTACCCATAATAATTCATATTCCAGTTAGCCCAATTGTCCAAGGTTGGCACCTGAATCGAGACAACGACAACCATCAATGTCAATAATTGACAAATACATATATGTTCAACGTATGCTATGACTAAACGCGAGCTAACAACGAATACAATCAAGATATGTAATGCTAAAAAATACATATTTTGTCAGTACAGCAATGAGCTACAATAGCTGAGTTAGAGTAATTAAGTATTATGAGAACAAACGATGGCTCATGGGTGTAACTATTGAATAGTTCTAATATCCTCAAATTTGTTTATTCACTGTACTAATCGTACGTATATTAAATCGTAATGACTCACCACAAATAGACAAGAAAAAAGAAATAAACAAATCAAAAATCACCTTAATTAAAAACAACTTAATCGATAATTGAAAATTCCCAATAAATTCAGGGTACCATTATAGAATAAGCAATATGATTACCATGAGGGCTTGTGTCCCAAACGGAGTCGTATTAAAGGGATAGATGATTGAGATAGCTATCCATGTCTTCGATGGCGCCGTTTTCGTCGAAGAAAGACAAATCTTGATCTGGGATTTCTAGTTTTATGGAATTGATCGGAAACTGATGGTTTTGTGCCGAAAATGGGAGAAATTAGGGGTTTGCTTGTATGCGAAGAAGAAGAAAAGGAATGAGGAGGTGATAAATTGGGAAAAATGGGGAATTGGAAGTGACAACGAAGATAACGAATTTGTGATTTGTGTACATGAAACAACTTATTTTTTGGAAGGTTTAATTGACCGGAAGGTATTTTACGATATAAGTTTTAAACAATCAGGACTGTTTTAGAGTTTTTTCTCAAAATTAAAAAAATATAACATTTGACTAATATATTATCAATCAATTAATAATATTTTAGTTTAATTATTTCTATTTAGTTATTTTATTACCATAAACTTGTTTATATTTTTTAAAATAAGCGGGGATAAAACTAGAATAAAGTAGTGAAAAAATTTTAAAACGACACTTAATTTGTAATAAATTGAATCTCTAAAACAACACTTATTTTAAAATTGAGGGAGTAAATATATCAGAAGGTACTTAAAATATACGTTCTGAAAAGTAATTATTCTAGAATGGGTGTAAAATATATCTTCTAAATACGAAACATACTAGAACGAGTATAAAATATACCTTCTAAATATGGTCAATCTCCAATTTTCCAGAACGTACATTTGTAAATCCGTTTTAGGATTACGACTTTAATTACGAGAATACCTCCGGATAGAAATTTTAGAAGACCGTTCTAGAAAGCAATTGTTGTACTAGCGAATTGATTAATCCGCGTTTGTCTTGATTTATATATATATATATTTAGGTAGTATTTTAGTTAGATTTGTTATTAATTTCAGTATAGGTTAGATAGATTGAGCATATTTTCATTTTTATGTATCCATTTCTTATTTTACCGTGTTTTGATAGTAATTTTTGCATTTGGGTGATTATTCTTTTTTTACCCATACAGCTAAGTAGCCGAGGAAGCTTAGTACTGAAAAGATGAAACTTGCAAACCATTGCGAGAACCGATAGATGAGAACGATAAAATCGATGGAAAAGTAGTATATTTACCTACATAGCAGTAGGGTTAACGGTAGCACTTACCGTTAGCGCTACCGTTAAGTGCTGACAGTTTGTTCCAAAGACGGGTTAATGATAGTCTTAGCGGTAGCCTTAGCGTTAAGCTACCATTAACGGGCCCAAAAATGTGATTTTTAAGAAAACTCTCATTCTAATTTTTGGGAACCTATATATATCCTTTCATAATTCAACAAGGGGGACATTTTTTTGGATACTTCTAAGGTTCCAAGACGCAGAGAGAGATCAATTCCTTCCTCCATAACATCGATTCAAGATCAAGAGAGTAGATTGAAGATCACAAGTTCTAAAGCTCCATTCCTTCGCTTTGTGATTTGTTCTTCGATTGGGATTGCTTTCCTTTCTCCGATTTCGTTGGAGAATTACTGCTTTCTATATATTAATAAGTAGTCTAAACTCTTTAATTGCTTACTTGGTTGATTGTTAGTTAAATATTGATTTTTGATAGTTTGTTCTTTCTTTTCGAATTTTGAACTATTTGTTTCTTGAGTACCTTGAATTTATTAGATAATATAGATAATGATCTTTTCCTTTTCAATTTTGTTTTGTTTATTTTATGTTTGGTAATTATAGTACTAATTTGTTCATGATCTGTAGTTGTTCTTCTATTTCTAAAATCCTAGTTATAGTTTTTAATTTTTTTTAAAGTGCGAAATATATATTAAAAAATGAGAAAAAGATACGGGGGGCCGAGTCCCCTACACGACCAAAAGGCATCAAATGAAATAAAATTGGGGAACCATATCCCCTACACGACCAATCATACTCTGAGAAATTCTACATTTGACATTCTTTTGGATACTCGGGAGCGTTTCTTGACGATAGTTTTGGTGGCTCATAAGGAGTAGATGAGAGTATTGGTGGACTCGGACTCTTTCTCGAAGTCGGGACTATCTCGCAAGAGGGTAACTCCGTCAAAGTTTACCTAGACAGAAAAGGTGCCAACTTCAACCTCATTAGCAAGAAGGGTTTGAAGAGGGGGAGGAGCGGCCAGATCGACAACGAGAGGAGTAATGTCGAAAACAGAGGAGATAATTTATTGAATGGACCGGGCCGGGCTAAGTGGGATGGACAGGGTAAGCCGGGTCGAGCTGGGCTGGGAGGCCTGGGTTGGGCTGGGCTGGTGAACAACCTGTCCGGGGTGGGGCCGGGTCGGGCTGAACCGGGCCGTGTTGGGGGACTGGGTCCGGCTGAACCTGGCCGAAGAGGGAGGACGGGTCGGACTGGGCTAAGGAGCCCGAGTCGGACTGGGCAGGGTCGGGTTGGGCTGATGGTCGGGTCGGGCTAGGGCTGGTTGGCTGAAAGGGTTGGGGAGAGGGCTGGGCTGGGGCTGATTGGGTTGGGTTGAGGGCTGGGTTGGGTTGGGGCGATATGGGCTGGGGGCAGGTTGGGCTGGGAGAGAGGGATGGGTTGGGTTAGGGAGGTGGGCTGGGGGTTAGAAGGGGCTTGGGCCTGGGAGGAATGGCCAAAGCAAGAAGAATGGGCCAGAGAGGATTGGGCCAGGGAGGAAGCAGAATTGGGCTGGAGGGAGGAGAAGGCAAAGAATTCAAATAAGCTGGCCTCAAAACGACATGCTTAACATAACAATGATCATCGGAGTGGCCAAGATGATGACAAAACGATGCCAATTTTTCAAACTCGACAGCAAGCTCAACACGAGTACCACCACAGCGAACATCGATTTTCCAGGAAAGGGGGTTTTCCACATTAATTCCAACGCAAACACGAGCAAAATCACCTCGGGTTTTATTTGAAGTTGGTCCGTCCGATTTTAAGAAAAAACTCACCAAACTTGCAACCGTTTTCAATGTTCCCGAATCAAACCATTCGATGGGGAGGGCAAGGATCCGTACCCACACAGGCACCACCGGAGTTCACTTTTAAAATCAAAATTCGGCTCCCATTTGAAAACACGCATCGGGAATTTTCCAATCGATAATTCCCTTCGCAACCACAACTCCGCACACATCCGTTCATCATGACAACAAATCACCACATGTCGAGCATTAATGTAGGTCAGTTTGCACCCGACGAAGCCCATTTTGGAGAGGTTCGAGCGAAATACTTGATTCGTTGGTTTTCCGAAAGAGAATTTCCCAACGATAGGGTATTTGAAATCGACCGAAGCCTCTGCTCATGCTACGGTAAAGTGAAGATGGCCTCCAGAATCTCGAGGGTCATGTCGACGGTGCCGAGAGCTGCAAAGGAACTCGAATGGCCTGGAGCAGTGGCTTCCGCAAAAGATTTAGTCAGGACGAAATCTAATAGAGCTGTCTGGAGGGCCAGGTTGAGGTACGGGCCTGGAGAAGGCTGCGAATGAAATCGGGTAGTGTTCTGGGTTTGAGAAGTGTACTCTGAGGTTGGTGGCGGAGGTGGCGACAGGGCCGCCCGAATTTCGGGAAACCCGAGTAGTGGCGGCGACTGCTGCAAATTCTCTCTCTTCGAGAGAACGTTGGGAATTCGTAGGGGATGGATTCAAAAAGAGAGCAGCTTCATTACCAAAAATTTCTGGGTGTTTAATTCGTTAGGGTTAACATCAATTTGAGGCATAGTTATCAATTCTCCCTCTTCGAGCAAAAGGGATCGCTAATTGGGGGTTTCGAATTGGCCGGAATTTGGGCTTTTCGGTGACAATTGTTGCAGGTGGGAGGCTCAGAAATCGTGTGGGGAGGAGTGGAACCCGTCTAATTTGGCTGGGACGGCGACGATAGGAATTTCACCCTTTTTTCCAAAACGAGGATCGTAAACATCATGGCTTGATTCAGACAAAATTAAAGGGCGATTCTTGAAATTGATGTATAGAGAAGCTTCACCAGCATGAGGAGGTGGTCTGTGAGCGCCAAATTTGATCGAAGCAGCGCCGGCCGGAGTTCCGCCTTTTTTTCCCCAAAAGGGGATCGACGCCCGTTGGTGAAAGAAATTTTTTCTTGCAAGAATTATATGCAAGTTTTTCATAATTGGACGTGAGGGTAGGTAGGTAGAGCCTTGAAGGTTTGTGAACATCTGAAATTGACTCGCCGGACATGGCCGGTTTTTTGGGGCAACTACGAGAAGAAGATGAGATGGAATCTCGTTGGCACACTATATCAGTAGTGTCGGAAGAATTACTAGCAGGAAGGGAAATAGGCTTAGTCCTTGCTCGATTGAATCGATGAATGTTGCAATTTTTTTGTTTATTCGCCTATTTGTATAATTGAACTTGGGTCAAGTTTTTGCCATTCGATACATTGGTGTGTTGTTGAGTGCATGCAAGGTAGACAATCACTTAAACCAGAGCTTAAACCGTTAATTGCAACATTCATCGATTC
>BMAC01000006.1:298509-394387 GCA_014905375.1 Phtheirospermum japonicum | reverse complement strand
GTGATACGAACAAACATTTTCAAAACCTTTGCTAGCCTCCTAGACAAGGATGCCAAAATTTTGATTCGAACTTTCCATACCTACTTTTAAAAAAGAAGTTTGTCAAATCTTTAAAGTTCGCTCGCAAGAGTACAAGTTCAATTGTAGGTTGGGAAGTTTAAACTGAGTTGAATTTCGAGAAACTAACAATCAGAATTTTAGATGTTTGTTTAGTCATAATATCACACAAGAACAAGTATTTTTTAGGTTTTTGATTTTATAAACTACAAATTGAAAAGCAAGAATAATTGTTGAAAACTAATTAATTAAAATAGTTAAACTATACTAATTAATAAAATAAAATTAAAAAGATAAATAAACTATAAACTATAACTACAAAAAATGAGCAAGAGGTAACAAGATTATGCACTTTCTCTCTCTACAAATCTTTCTCCTCCTTCTATCTATATTTTTCCACCAGCGTTTGTTTCTATTTTTGGGCTTTTCCTCACGTCAATTAGGCCCTCTTTGCGCATAGGTCACTCTCTCCGGCCCACTGCTGGGCAACGGGCCCATAGGCCCACTTAATGTCTACTTCCCTAAAATCTCGTTCTTGCCCAAACTCTTCGTCTCGATGCGACGATTTCTCCAACCTCCCATTTCTGTCCAAAACTGCAATTCCGGCTTCCCATGTCTGGAACCCACTAAACCCTTTCAAGGTCGGTCACCCAATTCAAGCCACCAACAACGAAATCCCTAATCCCCCCCCCCCCCATGAACAATGTAGCAATGTCAAGACACGGGAAATCTTTTCATTCTGAGAACGTCGGTATTTTACGATCCAGAGCAGATCGGCACAGCGATATGGGAGATTACGGTAGTGAGCCACTTTCATTTTAGGAGTCCAAAACATTCCAGAACTTATTGGACAGACCACCAACTGAGCATGGAGAATAAAGGTTGGGATGACAGAGATAGAGAGACGGATGACCATCTTGACGTACGTGATGAAGATCACAAAAGATTCCCCCTATAAATAGATGTGTGATTGAATGGTTAAATGAAGAGAACCACCATTACGAAAGGAATTATTTGGATGAGAGGTATGTGCACGAAGAAGATTATAAGAGATCTCATGACAGAGATAGAATTCCGCGACGTGCACGAGAGCCTCGTCAACGTGATTTGGCATGCCTACAGGTTGGACCTTACAATCTTTCTATCATGTTGGGATGGGCTGCCAGAGATTTTGAGTTGAAACCGAACTTCACTAATCAGCTTCCGAATTTTGATGGTCATGCTCACAAAGACCCGTTGGACTTTATATGGGATTTTTATGCCGTATTTAGTGGAATTCTGCCCATGGGAAGTAGTCTCAAAGAGTTGCAAATAAGATGTTTCCCGAGTAGCCTGAAAGATAAAGCTATGTCTTGGATTCTCTCTCTAGAACCGAGATCACTAATAGAATAGGATATTATATATGAGAAACTCGTGAACCAACTTTATTCAGCCCAGACGACGGGTCAGCTTAGGAGGCAAATCATTAGTTTTGATCAGCACAATGGTGAGTTATTCCCCGAAGCATGGGAGTGCTATAAAGAACTTTTACAAGCATGCCCACATCAGAACGATTCCCCTTCTATGGTGAATCATTATTTCTATAAATGGTTGTCACCGATATGCAAGAGTCAAGTTGAGACAACGTCCGAAGGTTATATTTGGGATTTGAGTACTCGAGAAGCCAAGAGGGTGCTAGAGAAGATGAGCGAAAAATCAAGGAAAAAAAATTCTTGGCCTCGGAGACTTAAGGTAAATGAAGTCTTTGTAACTCAAAAGGAAGACGACAAGAGGTTCAAGGAAATGTCCAAAGAGATGGCAGCCCTAAAAGCTGAGGCTTCTTCGAAAAAGGTCATTGAAGTATGTGGTCGTTGTGGAGCACCAGGGCATTTGGCGAATGTATGCCCAGTGACGTTTGATGAAGAGCCACGGAGGAAGTTAACGCCATTCAGAATTATCACGGCCAACCTCCTAATTCCCGGTAGAAATTTACAAAAGACTATAACCCCTACTCGAACACGTGCAATCTAGGGTGGCGTGATCACCAGAATTTCAAGTTTGGTCTTGGGAGCCCAAATCATATGTCGATGCCTCCGCAAACCAACCTACAGTACCTGCCCACACTCCCACTAAACAAATATCCTATGAAGGGGCAAGGACCTACTCTAGTTAAACCAAGCGATCAATTATTGGTGTGGCAGCAAAATCAAGTAGTTGAGACCATTCATGATCGGGACGAACTTGCGCAATTGATTGTGCAGGTAAATAACCTTTCTAAGAATGTGACGAATATGGAGACGATGATGTGTCAAATGACAACTTCTATGGCAAAAATATCGAACGAGAAGGACAAACTTCTAAGTCAACCAGAGCAAGCCTTAGCTTTTCATGTCCTTCGAAATGGGAAGAAGATTAATAATGGTGTAGTCGAGCAAGAGGAGGAAGAAGAAGAGGTGACCACAGTTCTGACGTCGGTTCCACAGAAAGAAGGCACAACCAAATCGATGGACCAGATGCATAAGTCAACGAATCACTATATCCCGGGATCCATTAAGGGGACAATCCCAAACCAAGCCCTACTCAAATGCCAATTGACGATCCCAGTCAGTCTTCAAAGTCGCAGCCAGCACAAAAAATGACCATGATTCGCGATCCAGTTTCTTTTCCAAGTCGCCAATGTCCAGCCAAAGAAAATAAAAAAATCATGGAGCTTTATAATTTGCTGAAGAATGTGAATGTTAACCTTCCTCTTTTGAATGTGATTAAGATGATGCCAGCATATATGAATTTCTTCAAGGAGCTTGCTTCGAGAGATAGGCATTTGGCGGAAAATCAGCGAGTGGAGTTGACAAAAGAGGTTATAGTGCGATTTGCAAGAATTCATTGCCTCAAAAGGAAAAGGATCACAAGAGTTTCTGCATCACTATTTAACTTGGGAATGGGCAGACAACGCGATGAATGCTTGATCTTGGCGCCAGCATCAATATGATGCCATACTCTCTCTATAAGCAATTTTATCTTGGGACCATGAAGCCGACAACCATGCGACTCCAATTGGCAGACCGATCAATCAGGTACCCTTTAGGTATTATTTAGGATGTTTTGGTGCAAATTGGTGATTTAGTAGTTCCGGTTGATTTTGTTATTTTGGATGTTGGTGAGGTGATGAATGAGAGCAAAGAACATACTATTTTGTTAGGTTGTCCGTTTCTGTATACTTCTCATTCATTGATAGATGTGAATAAGGGTAGGATGACTATGTTAGTTTTTGGCGAATCGGTGACATTTTCACTCAAGGATATCTGTAATACTCCTTCATCATTCATGTAAGATGAGTGTTTGTTTGTTGATCCAATTGAGTCTTGCGTCCATGAGCTTAAAGGCATAACCGTTTTAGATGAGTCAGACGACGAGGATATTTTGAGTGGGGAGGAGGTAGTTGAATTACGTGGGATTGGTTTTTGTGAAATTTAAGATGGCCTTTGTTGAAATTGATTTTGAATTGTGCGAGATGTCTAACGCACCTAAGCTCAAGCCAAAAGTGGGGTTGAAACAACATAAACCTTCCTTTGCTCGACATAATCCGAAATATTCCCGCTTACACGAAGTTCTTCAAGGAACTAACATCTAAGAAACGCCGATTCTAGGAGAATGAAAAGATATGCATATCGAACGCGGCAAGCATTGCCTATAGCAACTCTCTCCCACATAAAGAAGGTGATCCGGGGAGTTTTTGTATCAAAATTACCCTCGGAAATGGAAAGGAGACACGAGGGATTCTAGACCTCGGCGTGGGAATCAACTTGATGCCCTACTCTATATTTAAGCAGTTGGAGTTGGGGGATCTCAAGGAGACGAGAATGTGTTTGCAACTGGCTGACCGATCAATCCGATACCCAAAGGGCGTGGTCGAAGATGTTTTGGTACAAGTGGGGAGCCTCATCGTGCCTGTGGATTTTGTTATATTGGACGTCAGGGAGGTGAGCAACGAAGGCCGAGAACATACTATCTTACTTGGGCGGCCCTTCATGGCCACGACAAACACTTTGATCGATGTGAAAAATGGGAAGTTATCTTTCTCGGTTTTGGGAGATACAGTGAATTTCTCGATCCACGACTTGGGAGTCATTCCGCCTCCCTCCTTTCATGCCGATTGTGCTATGATCGACCCGATACAAGAACTAGTTGAGGAAGCCGCTCGGGAGGTTGTGAATTAGAATGTCGAGGACGACGAGTGGCTAGCGCTTCGATCGGAGGGGGTGGTAGAAATATTTGAGATATCAAGTGTAGAATCGGCCCTTATGCCAAAACCAGAGCTCAAGACCCTTCCGAGCCATCTCAAATACGTTTACTTGGAAAGTGGAGAGACAAGACCCGTGATCATTTACGCCGAACTTTCCCCGAGAGACGAGGCACGATTGGTGGAATTCTTGAAAAAGAACAAGAAGGCGATAGGGTGGAGCATTGGTGATATCAAGGGGATAAGCCCCTCCACTTGTATGCATCGAATCATCCTTCAAGACGGAGTGAAACCATCAAGGGAGTGCCAACGATGACTGAACCCGAACTTGATGGAGGTTTTGAAGGGTGAGATATTGAAACTTGTAGCCGAAGGTTTAATATTCTCGGTCGGGGATAGTGATTGGGTGAGCCCAGTCCACATGGTGCCAAAGAAGAGCGGAATAACCGTTATTAAGAACGATCGGGGCGAGCGTGTGACGACTCGTGTAACCACCGGATGGCGAATATGTATAGACTTCTGAAAGCTCAATGCCGCCACCAAGAAAGACCACTTTCCACTCCCGTTAATTGACCAAATGTTGGACAAGCTCGCGGGGCATCATTCATATTGTTTCCTCGATGGATTGTCAGGATACTACCAAATTGCTATCTCGCCGGAAGACCAATCCAAGACGACGTTCATGTGCCCTTTTGGCACATATGCTTTCCGACGCATGCCCTTCGGTTTGTGCAATGCACCCGCCACCTTTCAACGGTGCATGCTCTCAATTTTCTCTGACATGCTCGACAAGTATATGGAGGTTTTCATGGACGATTTTTCTATTTACGGCTCTACTTTCGACGAGTGTCTTGACCATTTTTCAAGTGTTTTGGAGAGATGTGTGAAGAACCACCTTACCTTGAGTTGGGAGAAAAGCGACTTCATGGTGAGAAGTGGGATAGTTTTAGGGCATGTGGTGTCATCTAAAGGAATCGAGGTCGACAAGGCAAAGATCGACGTGATTGAGAAACTTCCCCCACCGATCAACGTGAAGGGAGTGCGAAGCTTCCTTGGTCATGAGGGGTTCTATCGGAGGTTCATTAAGGACTTCTCGAAGCTTAGCCGCCCCTTGTGCCATTTGCTTAGCGCCGACGATCCGTTTGTGTTCGATGATACTTGTCTAGCAGCGTTCGATTCATTGAAGAAAAGTTTGACCTCATCCCCCGTGGTGATAGCCCCGGATTGGTCCCTCCCGTTCGAAATAATGTGCGATGCATTGAACGAAGCGGTGGGGGCCGTCCTTGGGCAACGAGTTGAAAAACTCCTCCGGGTCATCTACTACGCAAGTCTTATGCTCAATGACGCTCAAAGAAATTACACAACCACCGAAAAGGAGCTACTTGCCGTGGTTTACTCGCTCGAGAAGTTTCGATCATATATCGTTGGGTCGAGGGTGATTATACATAGCGATCATGCGGCACTACGTCATCTTTTCAACAAGCCTCATGCGAAGCCGAGGCTAATCCGGTGGATCCTTTTACTTCAAGAGTCTGACGTAGAGATCAGGGATAGAAAATGGTGCGAGAACGTAGTCGCCGACCACCTCTCTTGTTTGGAGGTCGGGAATGGAGAGAAAGAGTCCCCACTCATCGGAGAAAACTAAGCTCACGAGAACCTCTTCGGTGTGTCCGTCACACCGTGGTATGCCGATATTGCTAACTACCTTGCTAGCGAGGTGCTCCGTCTGGACCTGTCTCATCACGAGAGGAGGAGGTTTCTTGCCACGTGTCGAGGGTATTATTGGGATGACCCTTATATGTTCAAAATCGGGAAGGATGGTATGTTGAGAAGGTGCATTCCGGACGAGGAAAAAGAGGAGATATTGACTCATTGCCATGATCATCTAGTCGGAGGGCATTTCGGTGGCCAAAAGACCGCCTACAAAGTTATTCAATCGGGTTTCTATTGGCCCACTCTTTTCAAGGATGCTCACGAGCATTGTCAGAGGTGTGATCGATGTCAACGGACGGGTAGTATTGGAAAGCGGAATGAAATGCCAATGACGTATAACTTGGCCGTCGAGATCTTTGATGTCTGGGGGATCGACTTCATGGGTCCCTTCCCGAAGTCTTACGAGTACGAATACATATTGGTCGCAGTGGAGTACGTATCTAAATGGATAGAAGCAATCCCGACAAGGAGAAATGATGGCAATACAGTAGTAAAGTTTGTTCGGAGCAACATATTCAGCCGATTTGGAGTTCCGAGGGTTCTAATCAGCGATGGTGGCAAGCATTTCAACAACAAACTACTTGAGTGAGTGTTGAAAAACTATGGAGTTGTGCACAAGGTTTCTACCCCTTACCATCCGCAAACGGCCGGGCAAGTCGAGACAAGTAATCGCCAAATCAAAAACATTCTCGAGAAAACTGTGAAACCAAACCGGAAGGACTGGTCAACGAAGCTCACCGATGCCTTGTGGGTCGTCCGTACGGCCTATAGGATGGTTATTGGAATGAGTCCCTATCGTCTGGTGTATGGAAAGTCGTGCCATCTACCGGTGGAAATGGAGCATAGAGCGTGGTGGGCCATCCGAGTGTGTAACTTTGATTTGAAGCAGGCCGGAGAAGGGAGAAAACTCCAATTGAGGAGCTTGAAGAATTACGAAACGAGGCATTTGATAGTGCCCGTTTGTACAAGGAAAAGACGAAGCTACTCCACGATAAGAAGCTTGTACCGAAAGAGTTGGAGGAGGGAATGCAAGTACTCCTTTATAACACTCGCCTTGCTATGTTTCCCGGGAAACTTATGTCCAAATGGAGCGGGCCTTTCAAATTTGAGAAGATATCCCCATTTGGGGCCGTAACGTTAATCGATCCAAAGACGGACGAGCGATTCCAAGTGAATGGCGCCTGAGTCAAACCTTACCGGCATGGCATGTTGCAAACAAAAGCTCTCGAGCCAGTGATCTTAGAGGAGGAGAACATGAGTGACTTGCCCCTGACGGGATCTTGATCGTCGAACCAAGATCGTCGAGCAAATGACGTAAACCAAACGCGCTACGTGGGAGGCAACCCACGACCTTCTAACCCTTTCTTGTTTTTCTTTTAAGTTTGTGTACATTCTAACCTTAAGTAGTGTTAATTTGTGTTTTTGGGTTTGTGTAGGTTCAAGTCCTGGAGTCTTTGGAGAAAAGAGGATCGAAAGTGGAGGTTGGCTACTGGAATGCAGTCGATCGACTGGTTACCTAGTCGATCGACTAGTATGTATTCGATCGACTGCCCAATCGACTGACAGGTTCAAATCGACTGGATTCCAGAAATTTTCAAGCTTTTTGGCAAGAGAAGTCGATCGACTGGTAGCTTGCTGATCGACAGCCATTCGATTGACTGGCGCTCGATCGACCGACACGGCGAAATCGACTGGCTTCCAGAAATTTTCAAGGTTTTGACAACATCAGTCGATCGACTGTCGGCAGTCGATCGACTGCAGTCAATCGACCGAGGAGGGCAGTCGATCGACTGCCCAGAGCCCTGCGGATCCATATATAGCAGTCGATTTCATCCCCCCATCTAGTCGACCGAGCAAGAAAAAAAAGAGAGGCGAAAAATATAAAAAAAAGAGCCAAAAACAGAAAAATATAAAAAAAGAGAGAAGAGAGTGTCGATCGATAGCGGCAAGTTACGCGGGAAGTTCCATTTTTCTCTTCCTATCTCCATTCAAAACCTCCTTGGGAATAACTCGGTTTTTCGTTCCATTTTTGAACCAATTCTTCGAGGTAATTTGCTTAAACAATCTTTTGGGGAAGTTTGCTATTGTTTGTTGCGTTTTTGGGTAGGGTTTGGGAGCCAATTTCATTTGTTTTCATACTCAAAAAGCTTGCCCACCAAGTGTTCGATGAATTGCCCCAGTGAAGGTTTGGTTTGAATTTTTCCCATTTTTCCATTGTTCTTCGTTCCTTTCGATTCTTGGAACCCTCCACTACAAAATCCTTCTACTTTCGTTCATATTTCCCCCTTTTACAATGGACGACCACTCCAATGACGACATTTTCAATGAGCCCCGAAACCCCAATATCGCCGGAGTTTACGGTGCCCCCCTCCCCATCTACTCCACATACGAGGGGGAACTTTTTCAAAATCTATCTTTGCGACATTTCTCTACCCCGCGCTTCGTCAATATTGAGCGTTTGGACGAGTGGGTGGCGAACGGGGACTTTGACGGGTTCGGCACCCGACTGCTCCATTTCATCGACGCAATGAACGGCCGATTGTTCGCGTCTTTCCGGTACCGGCTTATCGGGAGCTAGTGCTCGAGTTCTTCACCACATACCAGGAAACCGACGACGGGGTTTTTTAATGTCCGTTTTGGGGGAATTGAGCACCGAATCGATCAAGGGGTGCTCCAAGAGGTGCTCGGGCTTAATTGCCAACAGTTTTCTTCCACGCGGCTGCACGATTTTAGTCCGGAGGAATTTTAGGGAAGCATCACGGGTGGACGTGGTACCCGGGATCGTTACTCGGCCTCGGCAATCACCGACTTGGCACTACTCGGGGCCTACAAGTTCTTTGGCCACGTCCTGATGGGAAAACATGAGAGCACCAACCTCACTCAGCACGAGCTTTACGTGCTTTGGTGCCTGTGCAATGGACATCCGGTACCATGTGTTCTGTTTATCCGTTGACAGATTCGCGGGATACGGAAGATGAGGGGAGGAAGCATCGCCCGAGTCATCATGGGGCCGATGATCACCGTTCTTGCCCGCTACTTCAGGTTTAAGGCCGAGGCGGCCAACATGGGAAGGGTCAATCTTATGGAGTTGGCGTTCAAAACGCCGAGAGTCCTGACGAACCCAGCAAACCCAAATCCTAGACGCCAACGCCACCGGGAGAATGAACAAGGCGAGTCCGGCGACGTCCTGAACACCGGTTCGGGCGTGCATTTCGGAGCGAGCACGAGCCAAGCGGAAATCCCGCAGTACGGAGGCCCGAGCACCGGCTCGGGTCACGAGATGGGTTGGAACGACTTCCAACAGGCTGTGTTTTCCCGTTTTGACCAGCTCAACACCCGTTTCGACTGGCTTAACGAGGGGCAGGCAAGAAACGACCGAGCTTTCTGCGGCCTCCATAGCCAGCTCCTTTTGGTCGAGAGTCGGATGCGTCGGTTCGAGGACGACGACGGCAAAAATGAGGTTAAGGGAGAGGAAGACGAGGACGCGAACCTCCGTGCCCGATATAGGAGACATCGTTAAATCTCCTAGATTATCCTTTGTTGATTTTATTTGTTTATTGTTTTCGTGTGTTATTTTGTTTAACTTTCGATTATGTTCTTTTATTTCTCGTCTCGACTCTTGTAAAAATAAAAAATATATATATAAAAAAAATAAAATAAAAAAATCCTTTTAATTGCTTTCGTTTTTGTATATAGTTTAATTTCATTTCATTTGAATATATTCTCAAAATTTAAAACAAATTTGAAAAATAAAATCCAAACAAATTAGGAAATTCAAAAACTCAAAAAGATTTTCGTTTTTGTAAATAGTTAATTTTTGTGCAAATTTTCCAGACTTACCTTACCTTGTAAATAGCTTGTTGCTTGCCTCGGCTCCCGGCGATGACTTTTGCACAACCACGATGACACAAGCTCGGACATGGGGGCGTTCTCTTTTCCCTACACCTTTTTACTACTTTTCTTAGCTTAAATACGAAATGAGGACATTGCTAGGTTGAAGATTCATCAATGACATTAAATACGCGACTTCTTTTAATGTGGATCCATCTCAAGCTGAAGATTGATCGCTAGAAGTCGCATCGAGCAAGCAACATTAAAAGATGCGCTTCTTGGGAGGCAACCCAAGCATTTGTTTTCTATTTCTTTTCCTTAAATTTTCTTTCAATTTTTCCTTCTTTTATTTTCTGTATAAATTTTGTTAAGTTTGAGTTATTTGCTGTGGTACGTTGATGTGTGTGTTGATGTGCAGAAAATCAGATGAATTTTTCAAATTCGAATACCCAACGGCAGGTTAGCGGTAGCACCTACCGTTAGCAATACCGTTAGTGTACTATTCTAGGTCCTTAACGACGCAGACTCACCGTTATCCTTATCTCTACTCGGACTGTTAGCTGCATTTAGGAGGCACTTAGCGGTAGCCTAGTGGTAGGTCCTACCGCTAACCTAGTGTTTTGAAAGGCCGCGGATTTTGAGAGTTGATCTTGGATGAGATTTTTGGACACCCACCTTGATAAGGTAAGTTTTGCTAAGGTAAATTTTGAGGAAAATTTTGGTTTAGTTAAGAAGTCTTGACTTATTTCCTTTTAAGAGTTATGTTTTGATTAGGT
The DNA here is from genome assembly GCA_014905375.1 of Phtheirospermum japonicum. Taxonomy (NCBI): domain Eukaryota; kingdom Viridiplantae; phylum Streptophyta; class Magnoliopsida; order Lamiales; family Orobanchaceae; genus Phtheirospermum; species Phtheirospermum japonicum. Next base: position 383,791 of record BMAC01000006.1, on the reverse strand, counting down.
ATGTTTTGTAGAATCCTACCTTGTTTAGGTTAAGAAAAATCTGGGACTCCTATTCTCGATCCCTTAAATCTTATATATTATTCTTCATAAAATCTTCAAGTCCTTGCCACGCCTTGATCGTTTCCCAAACACCAAGTTTTGCCATAAGCTTTGTAGAAGAAGACGGTGCAAACCCAGCCACCACCCGTCGGCAACCGTCCTCAGTCCGACGAGCCGCATTTTGGCTAGTTCAGAACACTTGTCATCGACGGGCATCGTATCTTGGTCACATTCCGGCCAATTTATTCTCGGAAGTTTAGGGGTAAGATGACGACCCTCTTCTCGACAAATTGGTAAGCGTGGCTTGTCAGAACTCTGATTAATTGCTTAGATTGAGGCTGTAAGTTGTTTGGAATTGATCTCATATTTTGGGAGATTGGGACTTCAATTTTGGACTGGGTTTTTGGGATAATTTTTGCACATAAGGTGTTTGTTATAATGTCTCAATGGTTTTGGTTGAGTTAGTGGTTCCAATTTTTGTTCCAAAATCGTGATTTTCGCTCTCAGATCATTAAGCCATTGATAAATCCATAGTTACATTGTTTCCCACCGCTAGCCTGACCATTAGCCAGCCCAGGTTGTCATTAGCGTTAGCTTAATGGTTGCTGCTATCGTTAGCGGACCGTTAGCATCCTTCTGCCACTTTTCAAGTTTCTGAACTGCAAATTCTGAATTTTGATTATTTCCCGACCCTGAACCAATATCAAGGTCACATTTCGACCAAGTTTTAGCTGCAGTCCGGCAGTTAATACCCAGCCGCAACCCGGCTACATCTATTTTTTCGATTCTGATTCAAACTTTATATCTAGTGAGGTTTCGACTTCTCAGCCCTACCAGAAACGCATGAATATGGAGAAAATCATAGGGACTAAATTCAGTATTTACAATTCCAAGGTCGAGTTATATAAATCGTTGAAGACTTGGTAGATTATCCGACCATTTGTTATCGACATCGACCATTAGCTCAGCTTTCCCGCACGCAATGACCCTTTCGACGAGCGGTTTGTGCAGTATATCCGAGCCCTCAGCTATATTAAATGGGCTCAATTCCGAGTAAAGTCCTACGATTAATTGATGCTCGAGTTTTACACATCCTACACGATTAACGCCGACTATTCACTAATGTGTCGATTCAGGGTAAGGAGCATGTGTTTAGCACTGAGGTGATTAAAGCATATTTCAAATTCGATGTGATGATGCTTTTGGACGAACACGATGGGGATTATGGTGAGAGATGTTTTTGGGAGAAGATTAAGCTCAGAGATCAGAAGGTGAACCCGTATCCTCTCACGCTCGTGCAGGATAACGCACTTTACGCGCCTTACCATTTCCTTACAAGATGCGTGCTCGACAAAGAAGAGGGGATGCTTATGAACAAGGACAAGTTGTATGCCTTTTGGTGCATGAAGAGGGGGAAGCCGATTCAGATTTATCATCTCCTTTTGCATAGTATTACACTAGTGTAGGAATAGCTTTTAAGAATGCCTATTTCTGTAGATCAAGAACGCCCTGCTGAGGCGTTCTGTATGGAGCTGTTATTGAAAGTCTGACAATCAAGAATGCCCTGCTGAGGCTTTCTTGATTGTCAAACTTTCAAGAACGGTTTTTCAGAGACGTTCTTAAAAAAATTTCAGCCATTCTAGAAAGTTGGTTTTGCAGGTTTCGCCCGTTCTGGAAAATAACTTTTCAGAACGTCATTTTTGAAGACGTTCTGGAAAATATACTTTCCAGAACGTCCCTTTTTCAGGCATTCTCGAAAGTATACTTTCCAAAACGCCTCGAAATATAGACGTTCTGGAAAGTATACTTTCGAGAACTCCTCTAAAAATAGGCGTTCAGGAAAGTATACTTTTCAGAACGTCCCTTTTAAGGCGTTCTCGAAAGTATACTTTCCAGAACGCCACGAAAAACAGGCGTTCTCGAAAGTACTTTCGAGAACGCCTCTAAAAACAGGCGTTCTCGAAACTTTCCAGAACGTCTCTAAAAACTGGCATTCTGGAAAGTGTACTTTCTAGAACGGGTTTTTGAATAACCGTTCTGGAAAGTAGTAAAAAAATTAAAAAAAATTAAATGAAAGCATGTGCCAACAAATACATCAAATTTCATTTCGGATTCATTTTTCCAGGCCTGCAAATATATATTACAATGTTATTACCTATTTAAATCACAAAACACATGTCATTTATATAATCAAAAGATCAAACAACACATGTCATTAATCACAATAATACACAATCACCATAAGATGTCAATACAAACAACACAAGTATCCAAATACACGATCACCAAATCTTAATATAGAAATCACCAAAAGATGATGAGTACCTATTTTGCTACCATTCAAGTTATCCACAAATAGTAGCCGTAGTAGGCTCGTTAATAATCCTCGGCACATCAGGACCAGCGATTCTACTCGCATCCTTTGTGAATTTGATTAATATTCTGTTCAACAAGATAGTGTTTTTGGGGTCGGGCATATCAAGATCATGAAACTCTCTCATTTTCGCAGCTATGAGGGTGGATATTTTCAGATCCCGAAGGTCAGAAGCTGACAGCGTCTACAATATAGCGAGCACAAGAACTCAAATATTAGAAATAGTTTATAGTTTTCAAGAAAAATAATGTTGCGTGGAAATCAAAACTCATTTTGCCATTGGAAGATTATATATTTATGCCAGGTACACAGAACTAAATTATTAGGTAAAACAAATTTGTGTATGTAAAGAGTAACCCAATGTTATAGTATTACCAACCAGCAAGCAGAGTTGATCACCATTCAGAAGTTAAATAATCAGAACAAATGAGAATTATAACCGGGTTATAAAGGGACAATGCTCTGAATTATATGTACAAAATGTACAGGTAGCTATAACTACTACCCTTTAGATTTAGTCTAATTACAAATAAATAATAATAATAATAGTTATAATTATAATACCTCTTTTGTTTTATTAAAAAATCAGGGCACATTTGAAACACTTCAAGGGACTCTTTGTAAAATTAAAAGATAGTTGGAGTGTTTTTCTAATCACGCTAAACTTTAGGTTAGTTTCATAATTATCCAAAAAAAAAAAGTGATAAGCAACTTTTTTATTTTAACCCATGCCTTTGCCGGTCAGTTATAGCTTTCAACAAAGAACAACAAAGAGCATAAGTGCTTCTACTTATTGCAGAAATTAATTAAAGGCCTCTGCTGTAAAAAAAAAAAAAAACAAAAAAAAAACAAATCCAAAACAGAAGATAAGCCTAAGGCTTAAGTTAATCAGCAAAAAATGAACATTAAAAGCAAAGAAAATAAGCATTAATTTAAATATAATCATTTGACTCACATACCCTTGCTTGAATAAACTCTTCGACGCGGCATTCGCGAAACTGTCCTAAAAGTTTTGGGCCGTACCTGTTACCCGATAGACACTCAAAAGTGTGATTCTCTTCGTCCCGGTCGAAAAAATGGTCGACCCCGTCGCCATACAACCTGACCAAGACCGTTCTCTCGTTATCGGTCTTTGTGGGCCAGGTTATTCTGTATATCTTGTTCGTCATGGCACCGCTCAGATGAACCACTTTCACAGCTCAGATTTTGATAGAGTCTCCCTAACTCGAAGCTAGCGATTTTAGCAGCCTTAGTAACTCCTCGGGCAGAGTGTTTTCGAGAAATCCATTTGTCTTCACAGCCATCAAATCAAATGATCCAGATCTATTTCTTATTTTTAAAACCTTTTGAACATGAAAAAAGGATTTAATTAATCTCCGTCATCAGCTTTTGTTGAAATGGACAATAAAAAAGAAGGGGCAAATCATTGAACATTTCAAGAACACAAATTTGAGCCCAAGAAAACAAACCTCACCGTCAAATTCACAGAAACATAAATAGAAGTAAAGACTTTTTTCTTCCAACTAACGCGATCACAAAACTAACACGGACGAGTAGATTTCATAACATTACCCTAAAACCGATCGATCAAAGAGAAGGACATCATTTCGATTTTCCTTTATTAGCAGACTCATRGMGATTTGTGCTTGAAAGAYTTCTTGTTARGTTTCAAYGAAGATGATGATTGTCCACCTTTTTGTTTCCTTTGCTTCTTCTCATTCTTCACATTGTACATGTTTACAGCCTACATATTCCAACCACCAACCAACCAAGATAAACACCGATTGTCGCTTCAAAATTAATTTATAAGAAAAAAGATCCACTACACAAAAGAAAAAAAAGCATACCTTTTCCACATTGAGTATCTCGTGCGAATTTTTAGAAATCAATTTATTCAAGATTTTCTCAGTTTGCTGCCTCTCCATCGCACCCATTCTTGATCCTTCCACAGTCGGCAAAAACTGCATAACATGATTTAAAAAAAAAATCAATTCACCACCAACAACTGAACTAGAAATAAATTAATGAAGCGTACTTTAAATTACAAAAATACCCATGGATTTAGCCTAATCACAAGAAACTCTAGTCTTTAAAAATTGAATTTGTGAGGGAGAAAAAAAGAAATATCAAGGGGGTATTGTAATTTTAAAGAAAATTGGGTCTTTCTGTGAAGCTGAATCTCAAGGGTATTTAAGTAATTGACATGTAAGCTTAAATACTTTTCAAGGGCGACGCAAACAAACCTTCCTAAACTTCTTGTCGTGCTTTAGGGCCTTTTCTCCGGGTAATTTCTTGTCGAATTTTCCACTGCTGGCCGTTGAAGTAGCTGCCATTCCGGCAACATTTTGTAACTCATCCTTGCTAACTTTCTTGGGGTTTTCCTTTGTTCCCGTTATAGGTAAAGAGGTTTCTGAAAGTTGGATATGGCTGCAAAATAATAAAACAAACTAGAAGTTTAGTGTTACGGCAAAACCGAACTTGACTGGTAACCTCGTAAGGCATTTTTTGCAATTAAAAAGCTTAGTACAGTAAATGCAAGCAAAGAAATAATTTTTATTTTGGGATGGAGGTTTTAACACTTTCAAAATAAACCCAAAGGATAGTTATGAAAAGAACCCTTGAGGTTTTACATAATCACAAAAAGAAACAAAAGCTAACTTTCAAAATTAAAAAAATACCCACAAAAATTACAAAAATACCAGCGAGAGTTGATTCATTGTTAAAATTAAGAGGCTAATTGTAATATGAGGTTTTTGAAGATGCCTTCTGCTTATGTTAAATATAAGACAAAATAATATCCTAGGGGCATTTTTTGTTTTATTGAAGGACAGGTAGGGTTTTTTGTCATAATTAGGTCAAACTGCAAGGGTACTTTTTGTAACTAGGTCAAACCTCAATGATTATTGTTTTGTTATTAATCCTAAATCTAGAATACCCAAAAATCACATACATCTAAATGAAGAAAAGAAAACCTTGGCAAGGCACCAGCTTTCTGAGCTTGTTTCAGGTTGTGTAACCGATTTTCCTCCTGTTTGTCAACTTTGCTTTTCTTCTCTTTACGCCTCTTGGCAAAAGGATCTGTTCCGGGTTCTGGACAAGTAAAAATATTTTTAAAAAAATAAAAAAGTGATTATGATAGGATCAATAATATGCAGCACGTTCCAGGAAATTTTTAATGCTTCTAATATTATCAAACTTAATATTCACGTTCCAGCTTTAACAAACTAAAGTAAAAAAATGATTTGTTATGATTCTCCAACACATAAGAAATAAAATGTCGTGGAACCAAAAAATAGTGTGATGTGAAAACAATATACATTAAAAAAAGAATAGCAAGGACACTGAAAATTACATACCATCACTGGCCTTAGCCTCAATTATTGGAATGTCGTTGTCATCATTAACACGATCATAACCATAGAGGTGCTTCCAAGTACCAGTTTGCTCATCAAAAACCGCTTTTTATTTATGCCTCTTTTGAATACCTGCACGATATCTCAAAAAATAAACACATTAGACCCGTAAAAATGCCAACTGTTTCAAGGAGCATCTGTTTTGTCTTTTCTTGAAAAGAGGGACAAACAAACCTCTTTTTTAGCAAACTCTTCCCATTTTGTTGGAGGTCTAGGCTTTGGAACTGAATAAAAAATACAAGAACAAAAAATAGGAAGTGTAAAACCATGAAAATATATATTACTCAAAGCATAATCTCGTACAACTAAATTGAGGGGTAAAATTTGTAATTCAAGATAAAAGGAGTTTGATATCAATTTAGAGTATAAATAACCTTGCTGCAAGCGTGATGGGCACAGTCAGACCAGTCCAAATTTGCAGCACGACATTCATCGTATGCATGAATAAGCGCGTGAATCACAACTTGGGTTACTTCATCTTGAATTTGCAAGCGATTACTACACACAACTATCTAAGATTAAGCTGTGAAGCTGTTTATCCAAGATGTTGTATTAAAGAAATTTAGTTAATTAAAGAACATACAAAGCGAGAATAACAAGCTGTTTTCTCGTACTGAGCTGTAACGAAGCGAGAATTTTAGTTAATTAAATAACATACAAGATGTTGTATTGAAAATGTTTTTTCTTATAAAAACTGAAGCAGATATTTTCCAATTAAACAAAAAATTTCTTGGATAGTTTTAGTAATTATCCGAAGCAGATAATTTTTTGTAATTAACTTAACAGATAATTTCTTATAAAAACCGAAGCAGATAACTTTTTGTAATTAACTTAACAGTTGAATCAACAAAACTTTTTGGCTCTTGTCCGATACCCATTTCAAGTGAACAAATAAATTATACACTCATTCTTGGGAACTAAAACTGGGTCATTTGAGGAAATCCTATCATAAACTGGCCTAAAAATAAAATTAGAAAACAAACAAACACAAAACTCAGCATTCAAGAACTATAATCACAAAGTCTCATTTAGCTTCGACAAGAGTATTTAGAGAGTTTGACCTGTTTTGAAACCATTGGGAGAGAGATCCTCAGCTGAGACGAGAAAATTGCCAGCAGCAGCATTTACAAGAATGTCGAGCTTTCCAAAATGCTTCACCGTTGACTTCACAACTCTTTGTGCATCTTCCCGTTTACGGACATCCCCTTCAAACCCAACCTCCTATAAACACAAACATAAGAAGAAAAGAGAACATAAAAAAAAAGTAGAAGGAAAAATAATCTGTTGATTCCATTTGAGAATGATTTAGAATACATATACACCAGCAAGGGATCAAAAAACTGATCCTCAAAAGTCCTCAAATATAAGAATTAATTGCTATTTTAATCTTCTAGGTTCAGTTCATTGTTGACTAATTTACACAATAATTAAAATACATGATTTACGTAAAACAAAAAATCTAAGGCCTAGTTTGGCTTGTTGTCGATTTCTACAGAACTCAAATCCATTATCGATGTTTTTGAAGTGAATTAACTGATAGTAAATAACCAAACTTAGCATGATCAATTTGGGAAATAAATCTCATCTTGACAATAAATATATAGAAAGAAATCAGAAGCTGTATAATTAATCAATCAGTCATCTAAAACAGAGCTAGTTCAGTATGCAGAAAGATTGATGGAACTAATTGGATCAGTGCTCAATTTTGTTGTCCAAAAGGAAAAATAAAACTAAATAATAAAATAAGTTGAAGATTATTACGGAGATGCCGAGAGACTTGACGACTGAAACGACGTCGTCTAATACATTTTTGCGGCGCCCCATGATGGCGATAGAGGCTCCATGCTATCTAAATTGGGTCGAGATCTGAAGCCCGATACCCGACCCGCCTCCAGTGAGGAGAGCTACTTTGCCTTTGAGTACGTTGGCCTTGAATGGAGACTCCATTTTCTTCTATGACGTTGGAATCGAAAAGAATAAATTCGTTGCGGCCTCCAATGAGAATACTGCAGTTGCGGCCGCGGAGGTGGTGGTGTCGCCGCTGGGATTCCAAAGTGGAAGGCGCTGGAGCTGGTGCTCAGGCAGGAAAGGCCAGCCGTCAAACCCTAGTGAAGTGCTGCTCAGGAGAACGTGTTGTCCTTGGGCTCGTGCTTGCTCAGAGTGGTGGTGGCTAGGGTCTGAGTGCGGCGCCGGCGGAGTGTGGTGGTGGTGGTGGTGGTGGTGTTGGAATATGGGAAGAAGAAGGTAGATCGGAAGAGGCAGAGGAAGTGGAAATCGTCAAATTGAACCAGGGAGAGGAAGGGGATAAGTTTTTTTTTAATTAAAAAAATTGATTTTGTAGGTATATTTTAATACATAAATAATATAACATATGAGAACGCCTTTTTAAAGGCGTTCTGAATAATAATTTCCACAACATCATTTTTAAAGACGTTCTCAATATTTAACATACGAGAACGTCATTTTTAACGACGTTCTGGATATCTAACATATGAGAACGTATTTTTAACGGCGTTCTGGATATTCAGTATACCAAAACGTCTTTGAAAAAGACGTTCTCGTATGTGATACTTTTATTACAAAAATACCACCGCCTGACATTTAAGAACGCCGCCTCCTGAGGCGTTCTTAAATCCCTATTCTTGAATCCTGTTTTTGTACTAGTGTTAGGAATGTTCGTAAGATGGGCAGAGAGAGTCCCGTTCTGCTTACTCATGGTACTTTTGTCACCGGGCTAGCTGCGATTTGCGGTTATTTGCCAAAGAAAGATGATGTTTGTTTTGATCATCAGTCATTGGTTGACCTCTTGTCATTGAAGCGTCAAAAATAATATTTATAAAAGTCCTCGACTCTCCTCTACTAACTAATAGCAGTGGCAATCAAGGGTCGATTCCACGAGTAGTGTGGATTAATTTGTGATTTTCTTGTATTTTAATAAACTAAGAAAACGAGGGTAAATAATATTAACTAATTAAAGAAAACAATTAAAATCAAATAACGAACAAATAGGAAAATAAATAATAATAAAACTTTCAGTCCTAGTTCAGTTTCTACCCTCGATCGATTCATCTAACCAATTGCAATATTATAATCCACTCATCCTATGAAACTAAAAACCCTAAGTAACAATAAGCTCTTCTACTCGAATTTACCCTTACCGTTTACTCAATTAAAATAAGCTCTTTAATTGATTCTATTTWTTGAATAACCTAGAATAAGCTCTCTAGATTCAACCCAAAAACATCATTAATATCTAGTAAAATAGGTTAATCTAATCTATAAACGCATAAGCTCGGTTTATTCAACCTATGTTGTGTTACCCCTAATGATACGAGACCATTAGTTGCTTCAGAGAAATCGAAACTACGACAATTACACGGGAAGCAGCCCTCTTTCTAGAAATTGATAACCAAATCCCTAACCTAGGTGGCAAATCCAAACCAAGAATTTAGCAATCATGTCTTGAATATAGCAATCATGATATGTAAGCAGAATAACACAAGCAATCTCATATGAAGAATGAAAGAAATACGCATAAATCAATTAAAACATAATCTCACGAGGGTTTCAACATCATTAGGACTAGATAAAATAATCTACTCACTCATGGAGTCCATAGAATAATAGAAAAATAATTAAGAAAAGCATATTCTAGGATAAGAAGAGAAAAGAAAGCTTAGATCTTGAATCTTGAGTCTTCAATCTTCAAGCTCTTGATGGTTGGGTGTTTTGGACTCCTTTTGGTGCTTCGAAACCCTATGATTTATGTTGTCCACGTTTTTGAAGGATTATGGGGGGAATTTATAGGTGTATAAAGTCTTGGGCAATAAAAAACCCTAAAAAAACACGTTTCTGGGCAGTTGCGTCGATCGTTGCGTCGACCGACGCGTTTCAGATCAACGCGACAGAGAGTTCGTGGACAAGTACGTTAGCCAGGGCTACTATAACGGTTCTGGCATCGACCGAAGTAAACTGGTCGACACGGGCAGGCTGGTCGAGCGACGCAGGTAGCAGTTGGCAGCGCTCGGCAGGGCTGGTCGGCAGTGCTCGGCAGGCTCGGCAGGATACTATAACGGTTCCTGACTGGAGGTGCTACCCGCGGTTCCCTGTTTTCTATAATGGTTGATCTTAGCGATAACCCTTCTAGATATCCCAAAATCGTCCTTTCTTTGCCAATTCACTCATTTTGTCTCTTGTTTCCTTCTGCAACTCTTATGCATTCATCCTTAAATCTTCAACTCACCAATTTAGCACCTAATTACTGCAAAATAGATCAAAAATACATAATTGGTGCTCGATTACTCATAATAATAAATATGCGAGAAATAAATATATATAAGAATATTAAACACATAAAATATAGGAATTAAACCATTAAATATCGCACATTTTCTCGCCTATCAAATTCCCCCAAACTTAAACATTGCTTGTGCTCAAGCAAGTATAGAATTAAAGCACAAAATATATATAAGATAAGTAAGTCACTCGAATTGGTCAAATGAACTCATCCGGACTCTAGACACCATTATATTTCTAGAAATCGCAAGCGTTTCATGTGTTGACTCAAGTGACCCTAGTAGATTGGGCAACCCCTTTTCATATACGTCACGTCAATGTACTATGGTGCCCCCTCAATACTCAATGGTTCGACTCTATCCATTATTGGTCATGCTCAAATATCTCGTCCACCCATTTATTTATTTATTTATTTTTAATTGAGGCCCGCAGCTCCGCACTACCGTTCTTGACTTGATAATGATGATAAGGCGCTGGATATGAGGATCGTCTTTATTTGGAAATTGACTTGTTTAGTTCGCCTCCACTTCCTTGAGAATTTGATTGTATGATGCGCCACTCGAATACGTGCTTGAGTTTTTTGAGCTACTAGCATCTTCATTGGATTTCGCCCTTAGTATTTATAAGCGAACTGCACTTGATAAATACGGATAGGCAGCTTTTTAAGCATTTCAATTCTTTTTTTGTTTTTTTTCAATTTTCTACTTACTCCATGCCAGTATACCCCAACCAGACTTTATTTGACTTCTGTTTCAACTAACGAGATATCATCACACAACCTCCAACTTCAAGGCCCAACACAAACTCATATTAAGTACGGCAACCACAAGGACATCTCAACAACACAATAATCTTGAATTGACGCCCCACAAATGAATCACAAAAGTTCTAACATGCGTACCCTTGATCTCTAAATCAAATGATGACCAAAGAATATAACCGAAACATAATTTATCCAAGCAATTCAAGCAAGTACGTTTAACCATTTACTTTTCAATCCCCCGGAATTTATCACAAAATTTTTCAAAATCTTATGAATTTTTAGCACAATATCCTCAATAATAACTCACTCCCCCAAACTTAAACATTAGCTTGTCCTAAAGCAAACATAAAACAAGAATAAGCACATCACAAATATTATTAGGGAAGAGTAGGGAAAAGAAATAACCCGGGTAAATGTCGAGGGGAGGGGGGATCTCGGTTCCAGACGATCATGTCGAGCTTTCTTCATAAAATGGCCCAATCATCCAAACTCATCAACCAAGCTTTGTATCCCTTCAACTGCAAAAAATAAAAATAGAAATAGAAATAATGTAAACATTAGGCTGCCTCCAAACAAGCGCCTTTTCTTAACTTCATCGGCTCGACGTGTTACCCCTTAATTCCATGGGGGTTTCGGTGGAGGTCTCAAAGTACACAGAGTCCCCATGACTTCATCCTCCTCAAATCTCACTCTTTTCAATGTCGGATGCTTAATTGGATCTTTTCGACTTGGTAGTGATTTCTCATAAGACTTAGCAAAAACAGTGTCGTCTATCACCACTTATGGAAGGTCATCGGTCGCCACCTTCACAGAAACTTCATCCTCGTACACCGCATCCTTCGTTGGGTGCTTAACTGTATCCTTCCGATTTCGTGATAGCTTCTCATTAATATTGGCAAATGTAGTTTCGTCCACCACCTCAAATGGAGGGATCGTAGTCACCACCTTCTCTAAATTTCCTCCCGCACAAGCGTCTTCTCATCCTCCTTCATCACTTGGTAATCAGTCTATGATGGCAACGACTTTAGCTTTGGCTCATATTTGATCGGATAAATGATGGAATCATTCGTAAGCTCGACTTCGATAGGAGAAATGATGGAATTAGAAACATCATTTGTAAGCTTAGGCAGACTATGGTCAACATGTATCTGCCTTGTTTCTTCTTCCTCCATCTCGTATTCATCCTCTAACTCAGGCGCTAGAACCTCCGGAGCTTCGAATTCCTCCACATCTTGTGGCATAATGGCACTAACGCTTCCCATATTCACCTCAGGATCATACTGCGATTGTTCCTCTAACTGTACATCCAACTGGCTTAGGTGGTCCATCTTTTGACTCATTTGAGCTTCGAGATTCTTTATGCTGGACTGCATGCTGTGTTCATCGTGCTGCCACTCATCTATTTTCTGTTGGAGCTTCAAGGTGTTCATCTCTATGTCTTTTACTATCTCTATGAGCTCTGGGCACACTTTTTGTGCATGGGAACGATTATCATATTGTTGCGAAAAATCTTGTCCCCTTTGAAAACTTGGAGGGTCTCCCCATCTTGGCTCGTAAGGATAAGGATCATAATCTCTTTTCCGGTTTCGAGTCCCATAGACGTTCGCTTCAATCTTGGCTAGTAGCGTTGGGCAGTCATCGGAAACATGATCGAATGTATGGCACAATATGCATGGCCGAACCTGAGGGATCTTTTTCGTAGCCCTCTTAGCCACCACTGCCTTCACCAAATTTTCTAACGATGGTCTGGAATTTTGTTCAACACATGACTCGGGATAGTATTGTGGGTATTGATAATTGAAGCGCGATCCGTCATGCTCAAAGGGTTGTCTCTCCATTCCATACCTAGCATCATAAGAATAAAATTGGCGAGAGTACGCTGCCATTCCAATTTTATTTTTAATTTTCAATTTTTTTAAAATTTAATTTTCAAAGATATTTTATTTAATTAAAATTTTCAAAAATATTTTAAATTTAATTTTTTTTAGAAGTATAATAATAAATACATAAAAATCACAATTTAAACGCGCCACTCCCTGGCAACGGCGCCAAAATTTGACCGCTCGTCGTTGAAGCGTCAAAAATAATATTTATAAAAGTCCTTGACTTTTCTCTACTAACTAGTAGCAGTGGCAAGCAAGGGTCGATCCCACGAGGAGTGTGGATTAATTTGTGATTTTCTTGTATTTTAATAAATTAAGTAAAAGGGGGTAAAGAATATTAACTAATCTAAGAAAACTAAATAATTAAAGAAAATAATTAAAATCAAATAACGAAATAAATAGGAAAATAAATAATAATAAAACTTCCAGTCCTAGTTTAGTTTCTAACCTCGATCGATTCATCTAACCAATTTCAATATTATAATCCACTCATCATATGAAACTAAAAACCCTAAGTAACAATAAGCTCTGCTACTCGAATTTACCCTTACCGTTTACTCAATTAAAATAAGCTCTTTAATTGATTCTAATTATTGAATAAACTAGAATAAGCTCTCTAGATTCAACCCAACAACAGCATTAATATCTAGGCAAATAGGTTAATCTAAGCAATAAATGCATAAGCTCGATTTATTCAACCTATGTTGTATTACCTCTAATGATACGAGACTATTAGTTCCTTCAGAGAAATCGAAACTATGACAATTACACGGGAAGCAGTCCTCTTTCTAGCAATTGATAACCAAATCCCTAACCTAGGTGGTCAATCCAAACCAAGAATTTAGCAATCATGTCATGAATATAGCAATCATGATATGTAAGCAGAATAACACAAGCAATCGCATATGAAAAACGAAAGAAATACGCATAAATCAATTAAAACATAATCTCACGAGGGTTTCAACATCCCTAGGACTAGATAAAACAATTTACTCACTCATGGAGTCCATAGAATAACAGAAAAATAATTAAGAAAAGCATAATTCTAGGATAAGAAGAAAAAAGAAAGTTTAGATCTTGAGTCTTGAGTCTTCAATCTGCAAGCTCTTGATGGTTGGGTGTTTTGGACTCCTTTTGGTGCTTAGAAACCCTAGGATTTATGTTGTCCACGTTCTTGAATTATGGGGGGTATTTATAGGTGTAGGAAGTCTTGGGTAATAAGAAACCCTAAAAAAAGGCATTTCTGGGCAGTTGCGTCGACCGACGCGTTTTGGATCGACGCGATAGAGAGTTCGTGGACAAGTGCGTCGTCCAGGGCAACTATAATGGTTCTGTCATCAACCGACGTAAACTGGTCAACGCGGGCAGGCTGGTCGAGTGACGCAGGCAGTAGTCGGCAGCGCTCGGCAAGGCTGGTCGGCAGTGCTCGGCAGGATACTATAACGGTTCCTGACTAGAAGTGCTACCAGCGATTCCGTGTTTTCTATAACGGTTGATCCCAACGATAACCCTTCCAGATATTCCAGAATCATCCTTTCTTTTACAATTCACTCATTTTGTCTCTTGTTTCCTCGTGCAACTCTCATGCATTCATCCTTAAATCTTCAACTCACCAATTTAGCACCTAACTACTGCAAAATTGATCAAAAACACACAATTGGTGCTCGACTACTCATAATAATAAATATGCAAGAAATAAATATATATAAGAATATTAAGCACATAAAAATATAGGAATTAAACCATTAAATATCCGACATTTTCTCTCCTATCAAATTTCCCCAAATTTAAACCTTGCTTGTCCTCAAGCAAGTGCAGAATTAAAGCAAAAAATAAATCTAAGATAAGTAAGTCACTCGAATTGGCCAAATGAACTCATCTAGACTCTAGACATCATTATATTTCTAGAAATCGCAAGCGTTTCAAGTGTTGACTCAAGTGACCCAAGTAGATTGGGCAACCCCTTTTCATATACGTCACGTCAATGTACTGTGGTGCCCCCTCGCTACTCAATGGTTCAACTCTATCCATTATTGGCCATGATCAAATATCTCTTCCACCCATTTTTATTTATTTATTTATTTATTTTTGATTGAGGCCCGCAGCTCCGCACTACCGTTCTTGACTTGATAATGATGATAAGGCACTAGATAGGAGGATCGTCTTGATTTGGTAATTGACTTGTTTAGTTCGCCTCCACTACCTTGCGAATTTGATTGTATGATGCGCCACTTTAATACGTGCAAAAATTTGTTGAGCTACTAGCATCTTCATTGGACTTCGCCCTTAGTATTTGTGATAATTACGGATAGGTAGCTGTTTCAGCACCTCAATTCTTTTTTTTTTTTCAATTTTCTACTTACTCCATGCCGGTATACCCCAACCGGAATTTATTTGACTTCTGTTTCGACTAACGAGATATCATCACACAACCGCCAACTACAAGGCCCCACACAAACTCATATTAAGTACGGCAACCACAAAGACATCTCAACAACGCAATAATAAAGAATTGACGCCCCACAAATGAATCACAAAAGTTGTAACATGCGTACCCTTAATCTCTAAATCAAATTATGACTAAAGAATATAACCGAAACATAATTCATCCAAGCAATTCAAGCAAGTACGTTGAACCATATACTTTTCAATCCCCTGGAATTTATCACAAAAATTTTCAAAATCTTATCAATTTTTTGCACAATATCCTCAATAATAACCCACTCCCCCAAACTTAAACATTAGCTTGTCCTAAAGCAAACATAAAACAAGAACAAGCACATCACAAATATTATTAGGGAAGAGTAGGGAAAAGAAATCACCCGGGTAAATGTCGAGGGGGGTTGGGGGATCTCGGTTCCAGACGATCATGACGAGCTTTCTTCATATGATGGCCCAATCATCCAAATTCATCAACCAAGCATTGTATCCCTTCAACTGAAAAAAATAAAAATAGAAATAGAAATAATGTAAACATTGGGTTGCCTCCCAACAAGCACCTTTTCTTAACGTCGTCGGCTCGACGTGTTACCCCTGAATTCCATGGGGGTTTCGGTGGAGGTCTCAAAGTACACGGAGTCCCCATGACTTTATCCTCCTCAAATCTCACTCTTTTCAATGTCGTATGCTTAACTGGATCTTTTTGACTTTTTAGTGATTTCTCATAAGACTTAGCAAAATTAGTGTCGTCTATCACCACGTATGGAAGGTCATCGGTCGCCACCTTCACGAAAACTTCATCCTCGTACACCGCATCCTCCGTTGGGTGCTTAACTGGATCCTTCCGATTTTGTGATGGCTTAATATTTGCAAATGTAGTTTCGTCCACCACCTCAAATGGAGGGATCATAGTCACCACCTTCTCTAAATCTTCAACCCGCACAAGCGTCTCCTCATCCCCTTAAATCATGTAATTTGAGATGATGGGATGATTACATAGTTCTATTTGGAGCAGCTTGACTATTTAATCTTCATGGACATTTTTCTTATTCCTTTCCTCTTTTAATTTGAATTTTATATGTATTTATGGCAATTCGGAGATTGTCAGATTTTTAGGGAGGGGGAGGGTAGTTGAGTAGTGATTTTTATTTTATAATTACGCAATTTGAATTCGTGGTTTTGTAATAGCTAGTATATGAACGTGATTAATTGCTATTTCTGCGCTTATTTGTGTTTGTCTGGTTTATCCTGTCAAAGTTGACTATGTGTGATTTGAGGTTCTTGTCTTTGAGCGTGTATAAGTGCATAAAATTTTTCAAAATTATTATTTATATATATATTTTAAAATGGTATTTGGACGCAAATAATTTCGTAAATCCTTAAAAGCAGCGTCAATTCAAAATCTCTTCATACAAAAGCCTGTGAGTAGCTTGAGTGTTTATCATCTTTGCATGTACTTGAGTAGGTTCTGTTTTGGGATCTCTTTGAAATCACAGTGTGTAGTTAGCTTTGAATATGACAATTTGTCATAGAAATTACACTTATTCCAACCATATCCAGATATATTAACCACTATAAATTGCGAATGAACTCTTCATAGCCAAATATCCATTTCCTATAGCCACGAGTGTTTATGAGTTAATTCCTACGTCATTAATAGTGTGGGGTAAGAGTTAGTTATTTTTTTTGGTTATTTGTGTTTTGGAATTATGATCAAGGATTTATGAAAAGTATGTGATAAGTTTTAAGGATCATCATCCTTTAAAAAAAATAGAGGATGGTGAATCTTATTGAGTTGTTGTCTATGCTTATAAAGGCTTGTGTTTAGTATGGTGGATTTTCTTATGACGCCTAATGTTTAAGAGGCAAGAGTTGAGCTTGAAAGAAGAAGCGTATCATAAGATTCTAAATTTTTTAAGTGGTTTGTTCAGAAGTCAGTTTTGGGTTTCGAGTGGAGAAATAGCCTAAGTATAAAGGTTACATTATGAGAGTTAAATGAGGTTTCGTTTGAATGAGGTCAAACACATTGCTTCATGATTAGAATAGTTTGGTGAGTTATTGATCACGTTAGATCATGAGTTAGCCACACGACTTATATATTCCATACCCGTCCGAAGAGCCTACATTACAACCCGTTAAGGACCTTTTCCGATTCTTTGTTAGTTACACACTTATTATGCGATGGGGGAGTTTTTGATTTTCGGTGCTTGTTTATTGTGCATGTATTTGGATGATTTGAGCGTATACACTTCCCCATAAAAAAAAAAAACAATACTCGAGTGTTTTTGAGCATACGCATATATATCACACTTTATGAGGATGCATGATTTTAGTTTTGGAGAGACAATGTAATAAAGGTCTAGCGTTTGAGTTTGCGTTGCAATTATCTATATTTTAAGAATTATCTATGTGGCACGACACGTCTCTTTGCTTGAACTTATTTTTATACTTGTTATTCTTTGGAATTATCGTTTGTTCGAGGACGAACAAACCAGTAAGCGTGTGGTAGTTGATTAGTATGCGTTTGTCTTGATTGTTATATATATTTAGGTAGTATTCTAGTTAGATTTGTTATTAATTTTTGTATATATTGGATAGATTGAGCATATTTTTATATTTATGTATCCCCGACTTATTTTACCGTGTTTTGATCATAATTGTTGCATTTGGGTGATTATTCTTTTTTTCCCATATAGCTAGCCGAGGAATCTCAGTACTAAAAAGATGAAACTTGCAAACCGCTGCGAGAACTGAGAGACGAGAATGAGCAAATCGTCAAGAAAGTAGCATATTTACCTACTTAGTGGTAGGGTTAACGGTAGCTCCTACCTCTAAGCTACCGTTAACCCCTAGCGGTTCTACCACCTCTATCTCTACCGCTAAGGGATGTCAGATTGTTGCCAGAAGGAGTTAACGGTAGGCTTAATGGTAGAACTTACCATTAGCGCTACCGTTAACTGCTGATAATTTGTTCCAAAGACGGGTAAACGGTAGTCTTACCGTGAACGGGCCCAGAAATGTGATTTTTAAGGAAACTCTCATTCTAAATTTTGGGAACATATATATATCCTTCCATACTTCAAAAAGGGGGACGTTTTTGGATACTTCTATGGTTCCAAGATGCAGAGAGAGCTCAATTCCTTCCTCCATAACATCGATTCAAGATCAAGAGAGAAGATTGAAGATCAAAAGTTCTAAAGCTTCATTCTTTCGCTTTGTGATTCGTTCTTCGATTGGGATCGCCTTCCTTTCTCTGGATTCGCTAGAGAATTACCGCTTTTTGGATATTAATAAGTACTCTAAACTCTTTAATTGCTTTCTAGGTTAGCTATTTGTTAATTATTGATTTTTTGTATTGTGTTCTTTCTTTTCAAATTTTGAACTATTTGTTGCTTGAGTACATTAGATTTATTAGGTAATATAGATCGTAATCTTTTCCCTTTTAATTTGGTATTGTTTATTTAAATTTGGTAATTATAGTAGTAATTTTGCTCATGATCTTTTAATTATTCTTCTACTTCTAACACCCTAGTTATAATTTTTAGTTTAGTTAGCTTTTTAATTCTATTTTATTAATTAGTATAGTTTAATTAATTAGTTTTCAACACTTGTTCTTGATTTTGAATTTGTAGGTTATAAAATAAAAAACCTCAAAAATACTTGTTCTTGTGTAATTTTGTGACTAAACAAACATATAAAATTCTTATTGTCAATTCCTCGAGATTCGACTCGGTTTAAACTTACCAACCTATAAGTGAACTCGTACTCTTGCGAGCGAATTTTAAAGCTTTGACAAACTTATTTTTAAAATTAGGTACGGAAAGTTTGAATCATGAATGCACCAGATCCCATAAGAACTCCGAAGTTAAGCGTGCTTGGGCAAGAGTAGTACTAGGACAGGTGACCCCCTGGGAAGTCCTTGTGTTGCACCGATTTTAATCAAGAACTGTTCACACATTCTGGTATTAGTTTTTTTTTTAAAAAATTGTCATTTAATTTAAAGTTTACTAGTTCTCATCCCATTTTTCCATCCTCCCATGCCCCCTAGGCAACTGGAATGCGAAATATGACAGTTGAGTGACCCATATAGGTGGAAATCCTGCCGAAAAATAGAAATTGGACCAGAAAAGGCCCGAAAATGCAGATTTTGAGATTATAAAATGATACCAATGGGATACACCCTATTGAAATCGTTTTCAATTCGTCTTAAGGTTCACGTGCATATGCTGTTGGTCCCGTAACTCATCTCCGGTCAAAAGTTACGCTCGAATGAAGTTACTACATCCGCTGTTAAAGCATTATTAAGGAATAAACGCCTCAACTCCTGACGGGTGCGATCATACCAACACTAATGCATTAGATCCTCTTAGATCTTCGAATTTAAGTGTGCTTGGGCGAGCGTATTACTAGGATGATTGACCCCCGGGAAGAGCTCGTGTTACACCCCTTTTAATCACGAACCGTTCACACATTTCCGTATTAATTCTATTTTTTTTAAATTTGTCATTTATATTAAAGTTTACTATCTACTATCCCTTTTTCATCTTCCCATACACCAGGGCAACTAGAACGCAAAATTAGTTAGTTGAGGGACCAGCATAGGTGGAAATCCCGCTGAAAAATAGAAAATGAAACCGAAAATGCCGAAATAGCCAGATTTAAGATCGTAAACTACGACTAATGGGGTGAAACCTATTGCCATCATATTCAATTCGTCCTAAGTTTTGTGTGCATATCTTGTGGGTCCCATAACTCATCTCCGATCAAAAGATACAATCGAATGAAGTTACGACATTCGCTTTTGAAGCATATAAAAGAATAAACGCCACACCTTCTGACGGGTGTGATCATACAAGCACTAATGCACTGAATCCCATCAGAACTTCAAATCGAAGCATGCTTGGGTGAGAGTAGTACTAGGATGGGTGACCTCTTAGGAAGTCCTCGTGTTGCACCCCTTTTAATCACGAACCGTTCACACATTCTTGTATTAATTTTTTGGTCAAAATGTAGAATTAGTCCACTAATTTTGGGCAGTTGGGGATTTTAGTCCACCGAATACAGGGGTGGCGATTTTAGTCCACTAATTTAAAAGAAATCGCACATTTAGTCCATTTCTGACCTGAAATTTGAATTTTGGCCGGAAATTGGATTTTGACCCAGTTTTTGGGGATTTTTGACCGGCCAACATGGGACGGGTGGCGATTTTAGTCCACTAATTTAAAAGAAATCGCACATTTAGTCCATTTCTGACCTGAAATTCGAATTTTGCCCGAAAATTGGATTTTGACCCGATTTTTGGGGATTTTGACCAGCCAACATGTCACATATGTGCTGACTTAATTTTTATTTTAATTATAAAAATTAATAATGCCACGTGGGTATTTATTAAAAAAAAATAATAAAATAAAGTAAAAAAAAGAAGAAGACTTGGGAGACATCATCTCTGTACTTTTTAAGCTAAAGTTGGCATTTCAATTTTGAACCACACGCACACGACCCAGAGATAAACCTCCTAATCATTCGAATTCAGAAAAACAAATTAAAAAAAAAAAGGTATGAACGCAATCAAACCTCACGCCGAAAGCTATCAGTTAATATCCGTCGTCAAACCTCACATTTTTTGCCAATAAGAATCGGATTAGCATCTCAGCCGGCCGAGAAGAAATCTCGCGGTAAAATCCGGCAACGACGGCGGTGAGAAAAAAACCGAACGACAAAGTTTCTTATCCCTAGAAGAAGCCGGTTTAGTCGAGATTTCCGGTTGAGCACTCACGAGCGGATTCTTTTTTTTTTTTTTTTTACTTTATTTTATTATTTTTGTTTTAATAAATACCCACGTGGCATTATTAATTTTTATAATTAAAATAAAAATTAAGTCAGCACATATGTGACATGTTGGCTGGTCAAAATCCCCAAAAATCGGGTCAAAATCCAATTTTCGGGCAAAATTCGAATTTCAGGTCAGAAATGGACTAAATGTGCGATTTCTTTTAAATTAGTGGACTAAAATCGCCACCCGTCCCATGTTGGCCGGTCAAAATCCCCAAAAACTGGGTCAAAATCCAATTTCCGGCCAAAATTCAAATTTCAGGTCAGAAATGGACTAAATGTGCGATTTCTTTTAAATTAGTGGACTAAAATCGCCACCCGTGTATTCGGTGGACTAAAATCCCCAACTACGCTAAGTTAGTGGACTAATTCTGCATTTTGGCCTAATTTTTTTAATTTATATTTTATTTTAAATGTTAGTAGATATAATCCCATTTTTTGGTCAGACCATGCCCCCTAGTAAACTGAAATGCAAAATTAGAAAGTTGAGGGCCCCCACATAGGTGGAAATCCTGCAAAAATATAGAAAAATAGACCCGAAAAGGCCCAAAACAGTCGATTTTGAGATCATAAATTTGAATAATTGGATAAACCCTATTGAAATCATTTTTTGTTTGTTTAAAGGTTTGAGTGCATATGCTTTGGTTCACTTAACTCATATCGGATCATAATTATGCCCGAATGAAGTTAGGACATCCGCTTCTTAAGTATTATAAAGGAATAAACGCCTCACCTTTTGACGGGTGCGATCATACCAGCACTGATGCATCGGATCCCAGCATATCTTCGAAGTTAAGCATTCTTGAGCAAGAGTAGTACTAGGACTTGTTACCCACTGGGAAGTCCTCGTGTTGCACCCCTTTTAATCACGAACCGGTCACACATTCTCGTATTTTTTGTTTTTGTTTTAATTTGTCATTTATTATCAAGTTTAGTATCTATCATCCCATTTTCAAACTCCCATGTCCCAGGTCAATTGGAACGCAAAATTAGATAGTTGAGGGGCCCTCATAGGTGAACATTTCTCCGAAAAATAGAAAATAAACCCGAAAAAGCCCGAAAAAGACGATTTTGTTATCATAAAATGCAACCAACATGGTAAAACCGGTTGGCATCATTTTAAATTTTTCCTAAGCTTCGGGTGCATATGTTGTAGGTCTTGTAACTCAGGTACGATCAAAAGTTACGCTCGAATGAAGTTATGGCATCCGCTCTTGAAGCATTATGAAGGAATAAGCGCCACAGCTCTTGACGGGTGTGATCATACAAGCCCCAATGCACCGGATCCCATCAGAATTCTGAAGTTAAGCGTGCTCGGATGAGAGTAGTACTAGGATGGGTGACCCCCTGGGAAGTCCTTGTGTTGCACCTCTTTAATCACCAACCGTCCACACATTCTTGTATTAATTTTTTTTTAAATTTGTCCTTTATCTTAAATGTTACTAGCGATCATCTTGTTCTTTTATCCTCCCATACCTCGAGGGCCACTGGAACGCAAAATTAGACAGTTTAGGTCCCCGCATATGTGAAAATCCCACCGAAAAATAGAAAATGGACCCGAAAAGGCCGAAATAGCGGATTTTGAGATCGTAAAATGCGACTAATGGGGTAAATCCTATTGGAATCATTTTGAGTTAGTCCTAAGGTTTGAGTGCGTATGTTGTAGGTCCCATAACTCATATCCAATCAAAAGTTATGCACGAATGAAGTTACGACATCCGCTTTTGTAGCATAAAATGGAATAAACCCATCACCTCCTGACGGGTGCGATCATACCAGCACTAATGCACTGGATCCCATCAGAACTCTGAAGTTCACGTGCATGGGTGAGAGTAGTACTAGGATGGGTAACCCCCTTAGAAGACTTCGTGTTGCACACCTTTTAATCACGAACTGTTCACACATTCTCAAATTAATCTTGTATTTTTTTTAATTTGCCATTTATCTTAAATTTTACTATTTATCATCCCTTTATTCATTCTCCCATCCCCCTGGACAACTGGAACATGTAATCAGACATTTGAGGGGCCCACATAGGTTGAAATTACACCGAAGATAGAAAATAGACCTGAAAAGGCCTGAAACAACCGATTTTGAGATTGTGAATTACGACCAACGACATAAAAAAAAGTTGGCATCGTTTTCATTTCGTCCCAAGGTTCACACATTCTCGTATTAATTTTGTTTTTTTAATTATTGTTTTATCTTAAAGGTCACTAGATATCATCCCATTATTTTGTCCTCTCGTGCCCTGAGGGCAACTGGAATGTGAAATTAGATAGTTGAGGGCCCCGCATTGGTGGAGATTTTGCCAAAAAAAAGAAAATAGACCCTAAAAGACCCAAATCAACCGATTTTGAAGTCGTGAAATGCGACCAACGGGGCAAACCCTATTGGCATCGTTTTCAGTTAATTCTAAGGTTCGCGTGCATATGCTTTGGGTTCAGTGACTCCTCTCCAATCAAAATTTACGCTCGAATTAGTTACGGCATCCTCTTTTGAAGTATTTTGAAGGAATAAACGCCTCACCTCCTGACGACTGCGATCATTCTAGAACTAATACACCAGATCCCATCAAAACACCAAAGTTAAGCACTCTTGGGCGAGGGTAGTACTAGGATGGGTGACCCCCTGGGAAGTCCTCGTGTTGCACCCCTTTTAATCACGAACCGTTCACACATTCTCATATTACTATTTTTTAAAATTTTGGTTTATCTTATAGGTCACAAGCTATCATCCCGTTTCTCCATCCTCCCATTCCCCGAGGGCAACTGGACGCGAAATCATACATTTGAGGGGCCCGCATCGGTGGAGATTTCGCCAAAAATAGAAAATAGACCCAAAAAGGCCCGAAACAGCCGATTTTGAGGTCGTGAAATGCGATCAAAGAGGCAAACCATTTTGGTATCATTTTAAGTTCGTTCTAAGGTTTGTGTACATATGCTCTGGGTTCCGTGACTCCTCTCTGATCAAATGATAAGCTCGAATGAAGTTACGACATCCGCTTTTGAAGCATTATAAAGGAATAAACGCCTCAGCTCCTGACATGTGCGATCATACCAGCTCTAATGCAGAAGATCCCATCAGAACTCCGAAGTGAAGCATTCTTGGGTGAGAGTAGGACTAGGTGGGTGACCCCCTTTGAAGTCCTCGTGTTGCACCCCTTTTAATCGCAAACCGTTCACAGATTCTCATATTTTTTTTGTTTATCTTATAGGTCACTAGCTATCATCATATTTTTTCATCCTCTTGTTCCCCGATGGCAACTAGAACGCGAAATCAGACAGTTGAGGGGCCCGCATAGGTGGAGATTCCGCTTAAAAATAGAAAATAGACATGACAAGGCCCGAAACAGCCAATTTTGAGGTCGTGAAATGCGACCAACGGGGAAAACCCTGCTGGCATCATTTTGAGTTCATTCTAAGACCGCGTGCATATGCTGTCCGTTTAGTTGCCATCCTCGAAATTTGACTTTTCAATGATTTTATATTTGATGAGGCTGAATTTGACAAGAGTCTAGCTTTTGAATTTTCTAGAAAACAATAAAATGAAGTGCATAAATCTAATTAAGACTCCAACTGAAAAAATTTTCAATCCAAACACACAGACACAAATAAAACTTCAAATAAACTCTACGTATAAACGAATAATTTCAGATTCATTTTCGAAAATAACATGAAATTAAATATATTGACAAAAAACCAATGATTTATCAAAAGGTCCAAATTTCCAGATCAAATCAGGAAATACCAGCAAAAGTACACATTGTTACATACACACATTGCTACATATCGACATCGTGGAGTCAAACAAAGAGTCAACACTAATCACACTCCTAAATCATAAGAATCAATCAAGCTACAAAAATACCGAAATCCCGATTTAGCTCAGAATCAAGATTGCAACACACGACATAAAAACTCGCAATCAACATAAAAAAATTAAATCAAAACCTTAGCAATGCCAATAAAACACACTTACAGAGCACGACTTGGAATTATCAAAATCGTTAGCAGCAAAGACCTAACTTTTTGTGGCCTGGAGAGCTAGATCTAACTCGGCAAAGCAAGAACTGGAGAATGAAGATGGGCCCACTTCACAATTTACTTGGATTTTCTTGCAATCCTTAATTTCCTCTAGCAAATGAGCTAAAAGCGAGACCCGTCCCTATCGAATTTTAGCGATCTCTGCTGGTCCTCGCACGGGGTGTACTCGCTGTACTTGGCGTCGCACGGCAAGTACGATTTTGCGGCGGCGGAGCCACCGTCTGTGGCGGAGTGGTGGCTGGCGAAATCGAGTTTAGTGAAGGGTGCGAATAACTGAAGGGTGGAGGAAGGGAAATTGGAAAGGAGATTAGGTTATTTTGATTTAATATTGATTGTTTTTTTAGTTTAATCTTTATTTATTTTTATGGTTTAATATTTAATGAGGATCGTTGGATGAGACACGAATCAACGGTTGAAATAACTTGCTTGAGCAAGACAAGGATCAGTGACATGGCAGTCTATGGATTCTACGGTGTTTGTAATAAAATCGACGTGAAATATCTATGGATTCTACGATGGTTGCTTAACAACCGACTTTAATTAGTATAAGTTACGAGAGGGGGTAAATAGATGAAG
Organism: Phtheirospermum japonicum; assembly: GCA_014905375.1. NCBI lineage: Eukaryota > Viridiplantae > Streptophyta > Magnoliopsida > Lamiales > Orobanchaceae > Phtheirospermum > Phtheirospermum japonicum. Next base: position 358,130 of record BMAC01000006.1, on the reverse strand, counting down.
AGGTTGACTTAATACTTACTACTTCTTTAACGTCGGTTCACAAGAAACCGCCGTAAAATGTGTAAGTTCTACGGCGGTTGCTAAAGAACCGCCGTAAAATGTGTCACTTTTACGGCGGTTCATAGTGAACCGCCGTTAAAATTAGCTGATATCCAATTTTAACGTCGGTTGTAAGGGAACCGCCGTAAAATAACCTTTTTAACGGCGGTTTTAGCCACAACCGCCGTTAAAAGTATTTTTAAGGCAGTTTTCAGTGAACCGCCTTTAATTAACACCCTTAGAAAGCAGTTTTTGTAGTAGTGAATAAACGCCTCACCTCCTGATGGGTGCGATCATACCTGCACTAATGCACCGGATCCCTATCAGAATTCTGAAGTTAATCATGCTTGGGCGAGAGTAGTACTAAGATGAGTGACCCCCTTCGAAGTTCTCGTGTTGCACCCCCTTTAATCACAAACCGTTCACACATTCTCGTATTAATCTTATTTAAATTTTTTGGTTAATCTTATAGTTCACTAGCTATCATCCCATTTTTTCATCCTCCTGTGCCCCGAGGGCAACTGAAATGCGAAATTAGGCAATTGAGGGCCCCGCATAGGTGGAGATTCTGCTGAAAAATAGAAAATAGACCCGAAAAGGCCCAAAACATCCAATTTTGAGGTCGTGTGGCATCATTTTCAATTTTTTCTAAGGTTCGTGTGCATATGTTGTGGGATAAACGCTAGAATGAAGTTACGACATCCGCTTTTGAAGAATTATAAAGGAATAAACGCCTCACCTCCTGACGGGTGCGATCATACCAGCACTAATGCACCGAATCCCATCAGAATTCCAAAGTTAAGCATGCTTGGGCGAGAGTAGTACTAGGATGGGTGACCCACGTAGAAGTTCTCGTGTTGCACCCTTTTTAATCATGAACCGTTCACACATTCTTGTATTAATTTTTTTTTTAAAAAATTTTATCATCCCATTTTCCGTCCTCCTGTTCCTCGAGGGCGACTAGAATGCAAAATCAGGCAGTTCAGGGGCCTGCATAGGTGGAGATTCTGCTGAAAAATAAAAAATAGACCAGAAAAGGCCCAAAATAGCCAATCTTGAGGTCGTGAAATGCAACCAACAAGGTGTACCCTATTGGCATCATTATCAATTTGTTCTAAGGTTCACGTGCATATGTTGTGGGTTCCGTGACTCTTCTCCGATCAAAAGTTACGCTCGAATGAAGTTATGACATCCGCTTTTGAAGCATTATAAAGGAATAAACGCCTCACCTCCTGACGAGTGTCATCATACCAGCACTAATGCACCGGATCCCATTAGAACTCTGAAGTTAAGCGTACTTGGGCAAGAGTAGTGATCAAATATTTCTTAGAACTCTAAGAAATTATCTCCGCAATAGTACGAAGTCGATTATAGAGTGACAAGTATTCACGAGTCGTGTCTCTTGAGGATAGATATTATCGGCGGTCGTTGTTTCTACTTACTCTCTTGTTAATCTAGATTACACTAATCTACACTGGAAAAACATTAAGTCATTTGTTTGGTTTKAGTTTTTATGCTAAAGCTTGAATTGAAATTAAAACTTTAAAACACTAACTAATGTAAATGTTAAAGAGAATTAAAAGCTTGCTTGGAAGTACTAATTTTAATGACATTAATTAAACTCTAATTAAGAACCTTAAATAAATAAAAAACTACTAAACCTAAGAAAGCTTGTAAATTGAAAGAGAACATGGAGGGAAAAACAAAGTTTGAAACTTAAACGAAGTCAAAGAGCATTAAATTGGAAAATGCCAAATTGATTAAAGAAGAAAGTTCCATACATCTTTTAGATGCCAAATGTTTGTATACAAATAAAGGGTAAAAAGCTTCAAAACTATGCTACAATGTAGTTTTGCAAACAAGGGGAACAACAAGCTAGAAAATGAAAAGGAGGATTTAAAATGCAATGAGCAACAATGCAAACTAAAACCTAACAACCATCACAAGAGAAATCCCAACACCACAATAATAACACATAACATAAAAGAGAAMTAGTACTACCACTATTTGCATTCYAACAAAAGCTTCGAAGTCTAACTTACAATCTTCAAAATACAAGAACAACTTCAACAAATCAAGAACAACAAATGAAGGAGTCGTCACCCTCTCCAACACTTGCTAAGAAAATCTAACATAAACTAACCTAACTAAACTAAGGGTTATAAACTACGGTTTTAAAGCAATGGAAATGAAGAGGGGCTTGGAGGAGATGGAAGAAGTCCAAAACACCAAGGAAGGATAAGGTTGGTGGAGAGAGAGATGGGATATATATATATATATATATATGGATGTAGGTGAAAAATCTTCAGAACGGGTAAAAAAATAAAAAATTTCTTGCTTCGCAGTCGATCGACCATCAGTCGATCAACGAAAATCCTGTCGATCGACTGCTTCATCCTCTGACAAAATTTTCTGTCGAGCAGTCGATTTAGACTTGTTCAAGCGATCGTTGGACACGCAGTCGATCGACTGCAAGCTATATATATATATATGGATGTAGGTGAAAAATCGTCAAAATGGGTAAAAAATACAAAATTTCTTGCGTCGCAGTCGATCAACAGGCAGTCGATAGACTGACTACCAGTCGGTCGACCGTCAGCCGATCAACGGAAATCCTATCGATAGACTGCTTCATCCTCCGATAAAATTTTATGTCGAGCAGTCGTTTTAGACTTGTTATAGCGATCGATGGACAAGCAGTTGATCGACTGGCATGCTAGTCGATCGACTGACATGGCTGCTCCAATCTCGATTTCCTCATTTTTCACTCCAGCCATCCGTCGGTTGTCATTCCTTGCTTACTCTATGTTCCCTTGCTTGTCTTCGCTTTTTCATTCCATAGCGAATCGAATGTAATGCCCCAAATGTGCACGGGTCCCGCTTGGTCATTTTGCGGCCAAAAATATAAAAACAAATGAAAAACTATGAAAACATAATAAAAACCGCGCAAATGCTACATAAACCTAAAACGAACAAAAATGACAAATTCGACTCCTAATACCCATAAAACCAAGCAAAACACATGCAAACACAACACAAAAAAGGTAACAAAAACACGTAAAAAATGTGCAAATCAAGTAGTACTAGGATGGGTGACCCCCTTGGAAGTCCTCGTGTTGCACCTCTTTTAAGCACGAATCGTTCATCCCATTTTTCCGTCCTCCTGTGCCCGAAGGGCAACTGGAACGCAAAATCAGACAGTTGAGGGCCCCACATAGGTGGAGATTCTGCTGAAAAATAGAAAACAGACACGAAAAGGACCGAAAAAGCTAATTTTGAGGTCGTGAAATGCGACCAACAAGGCAAAACCTGTTGGCATCATTTTGAGTTCGTTCTAAGGTTCGCGTGCATATGCCGTAGGTTCCGTCATTCCTCTCCGATCAAAAGTTACGCTAGAATGAAGTTACAGCATCCGCTTTTGAAGAATTATAAAGGAATAAACGCCTCACCTCCTGACGGGTGCGATCATACCAGCACTAATGCACCGAATCCCATCAGAACTTCGAATTTAAGCGTGCTTAGGCGAGAGTAGTACTAGGATGGGTGACCCCCTGGGATGTCCTCGTGTTGCACCCCTTTTAATCACGAACCGTTCACACATTCTCTTATTAATTTTATTTTATTTTTAAAATTTTGGTTTATCTTATGGGTTACTAGATATTATCCCATTTTTCCATCCTCCTGTGCCCCGAGGGCAACTGGAACACGTAATCGGATGGTTGAGGGGCGCGCATAGGTGAAGATTATGCTGAAAAATATAAAATAGACCCGAAAAGGCCCGAAATAGCCGATTTTGAGGTCATGAAATTTGAACAACATGTTAAACCCTATTGGCATCGTTTTCAGTTCGTTCTAGAGTTCACATGCATATGATGTGGGTTCTGTGACTCCTCTTCGATCAAAAGTTACGCTCGAATGAAGTTACGATATCCACTTATGAAGCATTATAATGGAATAAACCCCTCACCTCCTGATAGGTGCGATCATACCAGCACTAATGCACCAAATCCCATCAGAACTCCGAAGTTAAGCGTGCTTGGGTGAGAGTAGTACGAGGATACATGACCCCCTGCGAAACCCTCATGTTACACCCCTTTAAATAACGAACCGTTCACACGTTCTCGTATTAATTTTTTTTTAGTTTTGGTTTATCTTATAAGTCACTAGTTATCATACCAGTTTTCCTTCCTCCCATGCCCCCAGGGTAACTGGACACAAAATCAGACAATTGACGGGCCCCCGCATAGGTGGAGATTTCGCAAAAAATAGAAAATAGACTTGAAAAGGCCCGAAGCAGCCAATTTTGAGGTCATGAAATGTGATTAGCACATATTTGTCCTTATTTTTATTAGTATTTTAGTTCATTTTTCTATTTATTTTTGATATTAGTGAGGTAGTTTAAGCTTAATTTCGTATATTTGTACTTCCAGCTTATTTTACCGCGTTTTGATCTTAATTGATGCAAATAGGTGAATATATATATTTATCACCTTATAGCTAAGTAACCGTAGGAGCTCAGCACGTAAAAGATGAAGATTGATGATTAAGAGATGAAAATCGAGCGTTCCGGCGAAGAAGTAGCAAGTTTTTGGAAGTTAACGGTTAGCCTTAGCAGTAGCTTTATCGCTAGCCATTACCGTAACGCTTAACGGTTACCTTACCGTTACCTGCACCGTCACGCAATCATTGAAGGTGGACTGAGAGCTTAACGATACACTTAACGATTACACATTGTACCATTAAAATCACCGTTAGAAGGCAATAGAGACATTAACGATAGCTTTAACGGTACCCCCTTACCGCTAAGTGTTACCGTTATCGGGCCCAATAACCGATTTACATGACTTGGTGTCCAAGAAATCAGAAATCTATAAATACCAAGCATTAACCGAGTTCCACGCGTGCTTGTGACCCTAGAAACTTACCAAAAACATAATCCTAGGGTTTAGAGTCAGATTTTAACATCAAAACACAGAGATCGAAGAGCAAATCAAGGATTCGACGACGATGAGTTCCGGAGCCCGTTCGACATCGTTCAACCATTCTCGACCGATCTGCAGCGTTTTCTCTTCGGATTAGCCGAGGATCTTCCAGCTTCCATTAGTTTCAATAAGTTTTCTGCAACCTTTACTTGTTTTCTTAGTTTAATCCTTAGTTTGTAAGATTTAGATAATTATATTTACTTTACGTTCTTAAGTTTGGTTTTGGATATTGATTTCGTTGAACGATTTATGTTATTAATTCTATGTTTAGATTCAGTTTTTCATGTTTATGCTTGGATTTTGGATACTTGAATTGGTTGATATTATTCATGCAATCTAGTTTACGTTATTTCACTTTGTTTTCAAGATTCAAGGATTCGTTAGATTCGTAGTTGTTTATTTCATGCATGATCGTATATTCATTAGGATTAATTGAGTTGGTTTATGAATTTTTATGCTTTTGCGTTTTAAGTTTTATATTGAGTTATTGCTTAGTTTTGAGTTTTAATTAAGCTGCTTATTAGATAATTAAGTAGTTAAATAAATTTAAGTTTTAATTTGGTTAATTATATGCTTTTAATTCTTATTTGGTAATTTAGGATAAATTAATTTAGTTTTTGAGTTTAAGTCTTGAGTTTTTAAATTCGTAGTTACTATTAAAAAACAATCAAAACTCCCAAATTGTATAAGTTTATGTGCGTATTTGTTATTAAAAAAACAACCAAGATACCGAATTGTTGTTCTTGAGAGAATCGACTTGAGTCAACTTCCCACCCTACAAGTGTCCTCGTAATCTTGCGAGCAAGCTTTAATGTTTTTAAATTAAATATATATAAACGGTTTGCATAAAATCTTGATATCATTTTGAGTTCGTTCTAAGGTTCGTGTGCATATGTTGTGGGTTCCATGACTCCTATACGATAAAAATGAACGCTTGAATGAAGTTACGGTATCCACTTTTGAAGCATTATAAAGGAATAAACGCGTCACCTCCTGACGGGAGCGATCATACAAGCACTAATGTACTAGATCCCATCATAACTCCAAAGTGAAGTGTGCTTGGGCGAGAGTACTACTAGGATGGGTGACCCCCTTGGAAGTCCTCGTGTTGCACCCCTTTTAATCACGAACCGTTTACACATTCTCATATATATTTTTTAAAATTTTTGGTTTATCTAATATGTCACTAGCTATCATCCCATTTTTCCCTCCTTCTATGCCCCAAGGGAAAACTGGAACGCGAAATCAAACCGTTGAGGGGCCCGCATAGGTGGAGTATCTGCTGAAAAATACAAAATAGACACGAAAAGGCCCGAAACTGCCAATTTTGAGGTCCTGAGATGCGACCAGCGGGGCAAACCCTATTGGCATCATTTTGAGTTCGTTCTAATGTTCGGTGCATATGTTTTGGGTTCCGTGACTCCTCTCCAATCAAAAGTTACGATCGACTGAAGTTACGGCATTCGCTTTTAAAGTATTATAAAGGAATAAACGCCTCACCTCCTGATGGGTGCGTGATTTGTACATATTTGTATGTGATTTTCGTGTGTTTTTGCATCGTGTGTTGTGTGCTTTTAGGGTTTTTAGGTTTATCTTTTTGTAGTTTTTCTTCCTTTTAATGTTTTTCATTTCGTTTGGTGTTTAATGTTTTTCTACTTTATTTTGTATGAAATATCCTAATTTTGCTTAATTTCTAGTTTCAGCTTTAATACGAAGATGATGAGACGCACGACGTGCTGCCGATGCCAGTAGCCAGCGCCGCATCGACACCGGAAGATGCACGCGTCGGTCGACTCTAGCTTGACGCAATGCTGCAGTACCGTCGATCCTAGCTTCATCGATCGACACACCTATAGACGCAACTTACAGTCACGTAAATCCATGCTCGCGTCGGTCGACGCACTGCCTGGTCGACACAAGCGTCTGGCACGCGTTGACGCTGACGCTCAGCCCGCGTCGGTCGACGCTCCGGCAGTTTAAGTAGTTATTTCGGGAAAATCTATAAAAGACTGGTGGTTACTTCATTTCAAAAGGGTTGGAACTTGGGGGGAAGGTCAGAACAATGCAGAGAACCCTTAGTTCTTGCCACCTTTCGATTCATGCAAGATTAGTGTTTAATAATTCGTCATTTGTCATTTCTCTTCCGAACGTTGTTCAAGTTTGTTGCTTACCGCTGAAGATCGATGGAGTGTTGTTGATTTCTTTAGATCCAAAGCATTCCTGAACTATGCTTATTTGCTTTCTGGATTTGGCTTTTGACTGCCTTTGAACGTTGATGTTGTTATTTTGTTTTGGAATTCAAATGTTTGGTCTTTGGTCTCGTTAACTTAGTTTGTAACCTTTTACCGTCTTTCTCGCTTTAATTTATGTTTATTTGCTCAGTATATTAGTTTTTATTTCTCGTTAGAGTAGTTATCATTTTTATTATTAATTATGTTCATGCCCTGCGTTGAAATTATGCTTTTGAATATGTTAATGCTTTTCGGCTAAGTTTGTCGTTCTAGTGCCTAGGGTAATTTGGAACCATCGGGATTAACAACCTTGATCGTGGAGATGATTCTGGCGAACTAGATCCCTCATTTTTATAATTGTGTAAAGACTTTCAATTTTATTGCTCGTAGATATTAGAAAACCCAAACCAAATTGGATCGCGTGTTTAGTTTAGTTTTTATTTCATTTCTATGTTTGTAAAATCGAACAAAGGAATAGTTTCTGATTAGTTTTCCTTGTGATTCGACTCGAGTCCGCCTTACCGCCTATAATTGATCCGTTCTCTTGGGGATGAGCTTTTTATTTTTAAATAAAATTAGGTGTAAAAAGTTTGATTCAGTGCGATTATACCAGCACTAATGCACCGGATCCCATCAGAACTCCGAAGTGAAGCGTGCTTGGGCGAGAATTGTACTATGATGGGTGACCCCCTTGGAAGTCCTCGTGTTGCACCCATTTTAATCATGAACCGTTCACACATTCTCGTATTAATTTGTTTTTAATTTTCTACTTTATCTTATAGGTCACTAGCTATCATCCTATTTTTCGGTCCTCGTGTGTACCAAGGGCAAATGGAACGCGAAATCAAACAGTTGAGGGGCCCACAAAGAGATTCTGCTAAAAATACAAAATAGACCCAAAACGGTCAGAAATAGCCAATTTGATGTCTTGAAATGCAACTAACAGGGTAAACCCTATTGGCATCATTTCGAGTTGGTTCTAAGGTTCGCGTGCATATGCTGTGGGTTCCTTAACTCCTCTCCGATCAAAAGTTATGCTCGAATGAAATTACGGCATCCGCTTTAGAAGCATTATAAAGTAATAAACGCCTCACCTCCTGACGGGTGCGATCATACCATCAGAACTCCAAAGTGAAGCGTGCTTTAGCGAGAGTAGTACTAAGATGAGCGACCCCCTTGGAAGTCCTCGTGTTGCACCCCTTTTAATCACGAACCGCTCACACATTCTCGTATTAAGTTTTTTTTTATCTTATAGGTCACTAGCTATAATCATATTTCTCCGTCCTCCCATGCCACCAGGTCACTTGGTACGCGAAATCAGATAGTTGAGGGGCCCGCGTAGGTGGAGATTTCACAAAAAATATAGAAAATAGACATGAAAAGCCAAAAATAGACGATGTTGAGGCCGTGAATTGCGACCAACGGGGCAAACTCTATTGGCATCATTTTTAGTTAGTTTTAAGGTTCGGGTACATATGTTGTGGGTTCAGTGAATCCGCTCGAATCAATATTTACGCTCGAATGAAGTTACGACATTCGCTTTTGAAGCATCATAAAGGAATAAACGCCTCATCTCCTGATGGGTGCGATCATACCAGCACCAATGCATCGGATCCCATCATAACTCCAAAGTGAAGCGTGCTTGGACGGGAGTAGTAATAGAATGGGTGACCCCCTGGGAAGTCCTCGTGTTCCACTCCTTTTAATCACGAACCGCTCACACATTCTCGTATTAATTTTGTTTTTTTTAATCTTATAGGTCACTAGGTACCATCCTATTTCTCCGTCCTCCTGTGCCCGAGGCAACTGGAACGCGAAATTAGACAGTTGAGCGGCCCCCATATGTGGAGATTCCGATGAAAAATAGGTAATAGACCAAAAGTGGCCCGAAACAGCCAATTTTGAGGTCGTAAAATTCGACCAACGAGGCAAACCTAGTTGGCATCATTTTGAGTTCATTCTAAGGTTCGTGTGAATATGCTGTGGGTTCCGTGACTCCTCTCCGATCAAAATTTACGCTCGAATGAAGTTACGGCATCTGCTTTTGAAGCATTATAAAGGAATAAACGCCTCACCTCCTGACGGGTGCGATCATACAAGCACTAATGCACTGGATACCATCATAACTCAGAAGTGAAGCGTGCTTGGGCGAGAGTAGTACTAGGATGGGTGACCCCCTWGGAAGTCCTCGTGTTGCACCCCTTTTAATCACGAACCGTTCACACATTCTCGTATTAGTTTTTTTATTTTTTTTATTTTTAGTATATCTAATAGGTCACTATCTATCATCCCATTTCCTCGTCCTCTTATGCCCCAAGGGCAACTGGAACACGAAATCCAACCATTGAGGGCCCCGCATAGGTGGAGATTCTGCTGAAAAAAAAAAAAAAGATCCAAAAAGGCCCAAAATAGCCAATTTTGAGGTCCTAAAATGCGATAAATGGGACAAACCCTATTGTCATCATTTCTAGTTTGTTCTAAGGTTCGCGAGCATATGCCGTGGGTTCTGTGGCTCCTTTCTGATCAGAAGTTACGCTCGAATGAATTTACGACATCCGCTTTTGAAGCATTTTAAAGGAATAAACGCCTCATCTACTGACGGGTGCGATCATATCAGCACTAATGCACTTGATCCCATCAGAACTCCGAAGTGAAGCGTGCTTGGGTGATAGTAGTACTAGAATTGTTGACACCCTTTTAAGTCCTCGTGTTGCATCCCTTTTAATCACGAACCGTTCACCTATTGTTGTATTAATTTTTTTTTATATTATACGTCACTATTTATCATCCCATTTTTGGGTCCTCCTGTGCCCCGAGGGCAACTTGAATGCGAAATTAGACAGTTGAGGGGCCCGCATAGGTGGAGATTCTGCTGAAAAATACAAAATAGACTCGAAATGGCCCGAAATAGCTTATTTTGAGGTCGTGGAATGCGACTAACGTGGTAAATCCTATTGGCATAGTTTTAAGTTCGTTATAAGGTTCGTGTGCATATGGTGTGGGTTCCGTGACTCCTCTCCGATCAAAAGTTAAGCTTTTGAAGCATTATAAAGGAATAAACGCCTCACCTCCTGACGGGTGCAATCATACCAGCACTAATGCACCRGATCCCATCAGAACTCCGAAGTGAAGTGTGCTTGGGCGAGAGTAGTACTAGAATGGGTGACCCCCTTGTAAGTCATCGTGTTACACCCCTTTTAATCACGAACCGTTCAAACATTCTCGTATTAATTTTGTTTTTTTTAAGTTTTTTTTTATCTTATATGTCACTAGCTATCATCCTATTTTTCCGTCCTCTTGTGCACCGAGGGAAAATGGAACGCGAAATTAAATCGTTGAGGGGCCCGCATATGTGGAGATTCCGCTGAAAAATAGATAATAGACCGAAAGAGACCCGAAACTGCCATATCTTAGATCATAAAATGCGACTAATGGGGCAAAACCTGTTGGCATCATCTTGAGTTCGTTCTAAGGTTCGCGTGCATATGCCGTGGGTTCCATGACTCTTCTCCGATCAAAAGTAACGCTCGAATGAATATACGACATAAGCTTTTGAAGAATTATAAAGGAATAAATGCCTCACCTTCTGATGGGTGAAATCATACAAGCACTAATGCATCGGATCCCTTCAGAACTCTAAAGTGAAGCGTGCTTGGGTGATAGTAGTACTAGAAAGGGTGACCCCCTTGTAAGTCCTATGGTTGCATCCCTTTTAAAAACGAACCGTTCACACATTCTCGTATTAATTTTGTTTTGTTTTTTAATTTTTTGTTTATCTTATAGGTCACTGGTTATCATCCCATTTTTTGGTCCTCCTGTGCCCCAACGGCAACTGGAACACGAAATCAGACAGTTGAGGGGCCCGCATAGGTGGAGATTCTGCTAAGAACACAAAATAAACCCGAAACGGCCCGAAATAGCCAATTTTGAGGTCTTGAAATGCGACCAATGGGGTAAAACCATTTGGCATCATTTTTAGTTCGTTATAAGGTTAGCGTGCATATGATGTGGGTTCCTTGACTCCTCTCCGATCAAAAGTTACGCTCGAATGAAGTTACGGCATTCGCTTTTGAAGCATTATAAAAGAATAAACACCTCACCTCCTGAAGGTTGTGATCATACCAGCACTAATGTACCGGATCCCATTAGAACTCCGAAGTGAAGCGTGCTTGGGTGAGAGTAGTACTAGAATGGGTGACCCCCTTGTAAGCCCTCGTCTTGTACCCCTTTTAATCACGAACCGTTCACACATTCTCGTATTAATGTTTTTTTGTATATCTTATAAGTCACTCGATATCATCCCTTTTTTTTGTATTCCTGTGCCCCATGGGCAACTGGAACCCGAAATCAAACCATTGAGGGGTTCGCATAGGTGGAGATTCTGCTAAAAATACAAAATAGACTTGAAGCGGTCAAAAATAGCAAATTTCGAGGTCGTAAAATGCAACCAATGTGGAAAACCCTGTTGGCATCATTTTGCGTTCGTTCTAAGGTTCACGTGCATATGCTGTGGGTTCTGTGACTCCTCTCCGATAAAAAATTACGCTCGAAAAAAGTTACGGCATCCGCTTTTGAAGTATTATCAAGGAATAAACGCCTCACCTCCTGACGGGTGCGATAATACCAGCACTAATGCACCGGATCCTATCAGAACTCCGAAGTGAAGCGTGCTTGGGAGAGAGTAGTACTAAGATGGGTGACCCCCTTGGAAGTCCTCAAATTCCACCCCTTTTAATAACGAACCGCTCACACATTCTCGCATTAATTTTTTATTTAATTTTTGTTTAGCTTTTATAGGTCACTAGATTTATTCCTATTTCTCTATCCTCCAATGCAACCAGGGCAACTGGAACTCGAAATCAGACAGTTGAGGGGCCCGCATAAGTGGAGATTTTGCCAAAAAATAGAAAACAGACCCAAAAAGGCCCGAAACAGCCGATTTTGAGGTCGTGAAATGCGACCAACGGGGCAAATTCTGTTGGCATTGTTTTTAGTTAGTTCTAAGGTTCGCGGGCATATGATGTGGGTTCAGTATCCTCTCCGATCAAAATTTATACTAGAATGAAGTTATGAAATCCGCTTTTGAAGCATCATAAAGGAATAAACGCATCATCTCCTGACGGGTGCGATAGTACCAGCACTAATGCATCGGATCCCGTCAGAATTCCAAAGTGAAGCGTGCTTGGGTGAGAGTAGTAATAAGATGGGTGACCCCCGGGGAAGTCCTCGTGTTGCACCCATTTTAATAACGAACCGCTCACACATTTTTGTATTAATTTTTTTTTAAAAGTTTTTTGTTTATCTTATTGTTCACTAGCTATCATCCTTTTTCTCCGTCCTCGTGTGCCTCGAGGGAAACTGGAACACGAAATCAGACCATTGAGGGGCCTACATATATGGGGATTCTGCTGAAAAATAGATAATAGACCCAAAGAGGCCCGAAAAAACCAATTTTGAGGTCGTAAAATGCGACCAACGGGGCAATCCCTGTTTGCATCATTTTAAGTTCGTTCTAAGGTTTGCGTGCATATGTTGTGGGTTTCGTGACTCCTCTCCGATAAGAATTTACGCTCGAAAAAATTTACGGCATCCGCTTTTTCGAAGCATTATAAAGGAATAAACGCCTCACCTCCTGACGGGTGTGATCATATCAACACTAATGCACTGGATCCCATCAGAACTCCGAAGTKAAGCGTGCTTGGGCGAGAGTAGTACTAGGATGGGTGACTCCCTTGGAAGTCCTCGTGTTGCAGCCCTTTTAATCACGAACCGTTCACACATTCTCGTATTAATTTTTTTTTGGTTTATCTTATAGGTCACTAGCTATAATCCCATTTTTCTTTCCTCGTATGCCCCAAGGGTAAACGGAATGCGAAATCAAATAGTTGAGGGGCAGACATAGGTGGAGATTCTGCTGAAAAGTACAAAATAGACCCGTAATGGCCTGAAATTGCCGATTTTGAGTTCGTGTAATGCGATCAACGGGGAAAACCCTATTTGCATCGTTTTTAGTTTGTTCTAAGGTTCGCGTGCATATGCTGTGGGTTCCATAACTCCTCTCCGATTAAAAGTTACGCTCAAATGAAGTTACGACATCTGCTTTTGAAGCATAATAAAGGAATAAATGCCTCATCTCCTTACAGGTGCGATCGTGCAAGCACTAATGCATCAGATCCCATTAGAACTCCGAAGTGAAGCGTGCTTGGGTGAGAGTAGTAATAGGATGGTTGACCCCCTGGAAAGTCCTCGTGTTGCACCCTTTTTAATCACGAACCGCTTACACATTCTCGTATTAATTTTGTTTTTTTTTTTATCTTATAGGTCACTAGCTATCATCCTGTTTTTCCATCATCTTGGCCCCGAGGGCAACTCGAACACAAAATCAGACAGTTCAGGGGCCCGCATATGTGGAGATTCCACTGAAAAATAGAAAATAGACACGAAAAGGACCAAAACATCTGATTTTGAGGTCGTGAAATGCGAACAACCGGGAAAACCCTTTTGGCATCATTTTGAGTTCATTCTACAGTTCGCGTGCATATGATGTGTGTTTCATGACTCCTATGCGATAAAAATGTAAGCTCGAATGAAGTTACGGCATCCACTTTTGAAGCATTATAAAGTAATAAACGCCTCACCTCCTGACGAGTGCGATCATACCAGCACTAATGCATTAGATCCCATCAGAAATCCAAAGTGAAGCGTGCTTGGGCGAGAGTAGTACTAGAATGGATGACCCCCTTGGAAGTCCTCGTGTTGCACCCCTTTTAATCTCAAACCGTTCACACATTCTCGTACTAATCTTTGTTTTTTTTTTAATTTTTGGTTTATCATATAGGTCACTAGCTATCGTCCCATTTTTCTGTCCTTTTGTTCCCCAAGGGCAAATGGAACGCAAAATCAAACCGTTGAGGGGCCCACATAGGTGGAGATTCTGTTGAAAAAGTACAATATAGAACTTAAACAGCCCGAAACAGCCAATTTTAAGGTCGTAAAATGCGACCAACGGGGTAAACCTTGTTGGCCTCGTTTTAAGTTCATTCTAAGGTTCGCATGCATAAGCTGTGGGTTCCATGACTTCTCTCCGATCAAAAGTTCATTCTAAGTTCATTCTCGTATTAATTTTTTTTATTTTTGTTTATCTTATATCTCACTAGCTATCATCCCATTTTTCCGTCCCCCTGTGCCCCGAGGGCAACTGGAACGCGAAATCAGACGGTTAAGGGGTTCGCATAGGTGTTTTGCATGTAATTGTTGTGTTTTTCTTTCTATTTTTAGTTAGAGTTTTATGTTAATTTTAGTAGTTTTTAATATAATTTTATTAAGTTTTTATGTGGTTTTTCTTGTTTTGTTGTTTTCACTTGACTTGTTAATTTTACGTTTAATTGGGTCAAATGGTTTTAATTAATTAGAGGTTTGGTGTAATTTTGGATTTCTTATGTTTAAAATTCCTATTTTTATAGGTAAAGGCATTGAAGGCCAAAAATACTAGCCAAGGCAAAGCCAAACTCCAAGCCAAACTTGAAGCTAATAGAGGCTTAAAAACACCCAAACTTTCTGAAATACTTTCCAACTCGCGCCACCACTTGCCAAGATAGCTGCCAGCGTCCGGCGTTTGCCACAGAACTCGCCAAGCTCCTTTCCAAGCACCCGCTGGTGCTTGCCAAACCACTGGCCAGTCTCCTCGCCCAAGCCAAACGTCCGTCGCTTGCCACAGAACTCGCCAAGCTCCTTGCCAAGCATGCAAGAATGCGGTCCCGGTCAACACGGTCAAAATTGGGTCAAACCCGGGATTTTAAAGGCTCTAGGGCTATTTTGGCCCATTTAAACCCAATTAAATGTAATATAAATAGGAGACTTCTTTCATTTATGTAAAACACCTCTCATTTTCTCCCAACCCAAGCATGGGTTTGGGATTAAAAATCCTCTCTCTAGTTTTTAAGATCTAATTTTTCTCTCTCTTAGGTTTTAGATGCAATTTCAAGCTTTGATGTAATTTCATTTCCAAGATTAGATTTAATTTCAAGCACCTCATTGGGTTAGTAAGCTTAAGAAGAATCCAAATACTCCTTTGGATTGTTACTTTTGATTCAATTTCATTCAAGCTTTGTTTCATTTCTTAATTCAAGTAAGTTTCCTTTAATTTCATGTTTTATGCTTTATTTCCATGCTTTGTTCTTCATTTCCATGCTTGTTCTTCATGTTATGCCTTTTTGCCTTAGCACCTTGAATTCATGATGAAACTTATGATTTGGCTATTGAATCTAGATGAGTGACATATCTAGATCATAGATCGGCTCTTGGATCATCTTGATTTTATGTTTTTCCTATGCTTTTATTTGATTTTTATTTTCATGCATAGTTTTAGGTTAAATCATAGATCTACTCTTTGTTGATTGTTATTTTCTTTAAAGTTTTGAACTTTCTTGTTAATTTCTATTGCTCTTTCCATTCATGCTTTCAATTTTTGTTAATTTGCATTATTTAGGATTTTATGCATAGTTGTACCTTGTGCTTGCATGCTTGTACTTGGTGAAGCATTGCATTTTCTTGCTTATTTTCATTACTTGCTTGCATTTTCATTTAAGGCATACGACCGAGGCATCCTACCAACTTGTTATTTCAATTTCTAGCTTAGTTTAGCTATTTTAATTATTTTATTTTCATTTTTCCTTTATCTTTCAAGCTTGAAACACAATTAATACTTCAATTGAATCGATTTCCGATAAAACCGAGCCAAGAACCCGATGATATATTCATCACCACTATATTTGCTTTAATTTCATTTTCTTTCTATTTTCCAAGCTTGAAACGCATTGAATCTCACAATCGAATCGAATTCCGATAATACCAAGCCAAATGAACCTTTGATATATTCAAAACCAGGAAAAAATCTTCTAACAAAATGGCGCCGTTGCGACTCGGCTTGGTTAAGGCTTTCGATTTAATTGTCGTTTCGTTGTGTTTTTAACTTTACTTTTTATTTGACGTTTTCTTTGAGGATGAAAGGTTCCTATTACAATGGTGGATAAATTCCCAACATGGGAAGGCATGGTGCGAACCATGTTGGGATTGAGACGTTGTATAATGGGTATGGCAACGTGGGAGGGCATGGTGCAAACCACGTTGCCAATGGTGGTTATGGTTATGGGCAACCCAACATGGGAGGGCATGGTGTAAACCATGTTCGGTTTGGTGGCGTCGTGGGTATGAATGGTTCTTCCGGAGGGTATGGTGTTTCAAATCCTTACTATGTGGATTATGAGTCGTTTGGCGGTCCGAGCTCCTATGAGATAAGTCCCCCCATCCGTACTATGAGGGATCTTAATCAACCTTTTTTGGGATGTGGATGGTGCGGAACGAGTGCTCATATTCAAGACTATTGCCCTTTCATGTCCTCGTTCAATTTCGTTGATATGTATGGAGACCATGGATATCCGATGGGACCCGCTTGTGCTACGTCTTCTTTTACTCCACCGCCGACTCCCGATCCTTATGAGTTATTTGGAGGTGGGAGCTACATTGTCCCAAGTGGCCCTCCCGAGCGAAAAACTCCTCCTCCGACGTATTCTCATGATTATGATGTGAACATGGCTTTATCCTCGAGGGAGCTTGAGTTGAAGATGAAAATAGAAACATTAAAGGCTCAAATCACTCAAATATCTAGCCCAAGCCCAATTCCTCCTTGTGTGGGACCCGATTGTACTACTCCATCTTTTGCTCCACCGCCGACTCACGATCCTCTTGTTACTCCTCCCGAGGATCCRTTTYTTCCGGCTACCCCGRTGATTGCTCCWACTCCAYGAYAATTCTCAAGTCYGCCTTCACATACGTTTCCRGTYGCRTTCTTCGATAAGTGTGGGGTGGTTGAGGATACGGTCATCTCGCCATCGGAGGAGGAATTGTTATCGATTCCAAGTATTTTTACCCCTCTTGACCCCTTACCTTTTACTTCGAAGCAATCTTGTGAAGAGTGGGTGTATATGGACTTCGTCAAGGCCACGGTCGAAAGAATTTGTTTGGAGAGGAGTAATGAGGAGGAGGTTAGCCCGGTTGTCAATGTAGAGGGATGTTGTGAGGATGAGCCCCTTGTTCTTCTTGATGAGCCCATTGTGCCTCTATTTTACCCCGCTTTGTGTGGAGATGATTCTCGATGTGTCGTTGGGGGCAACGACGACTTTTTAGAGGGGGAGGTGGGGGTTATTGATGATGAGCTCGAAAAAATTGACCATTATTTTGAGGAGGATGAGGAGAGCAAGTCGGTTATTATCCTTGCAAACTCCAACCGAGAAGAAAAGGGGGAGAGGAGGGTTAAAGGGGTTGATGTTCTTAAAAGTGCTATTGATTGGATACCGGGAGTGTTTGAGGGAGTTAGCACTTTGAATTCGAGTCTTTGAGATATGGTGAGAGCCGGTATGAGGAGGTTGTTATTGGAGGGCTTGATGTTTGTTATTTCTAAAAGCGAGTGGGTGAAGCCCATTGACTTGGTACCAAAGACGAGCGGCTTGCTTATTTTTGAAGAGGAAAAGGGAAAGTTATTGGCCACGAGGGCTACGACGAGATGGAGGATGTTGATCGATTCTAAGAGGTTAAATGCGGATTTCAAAAGCGATCATTTCCCTTCCCCGTCGCCCAACCGCATGTTAGAGAAGATAGCCGACCATTACCCCTTTTGTTTTTGGGATGAGTCGTCGGGTCACTTCAAAACAACAATTCCACTCGAGAATCTACCCACGACGACGCCTACTCGATAGATTAGAACACTAGCCGCTCAATATTTCTATTGGATCTTAGATGAAGTGTCAGGCCACTTCAAGACCACAATTCCTCTCGACAAGGAGGAGATCGTTTTGATGGACCCTCCCGTTATCTTCCCGCCTTGACCAAAAAGGGAGTTGATTAGCACGTAATTGTCTTGATTTTAGTTTGTATTTTAATTGCTTTTTCTTATTATTTTTGGTTTAAGTTGGGAAGTTTATGCTTATTTTTGTACTTCCAACTTGTTTTACCATAATTTGAGCTAAATTGATGCAAATAAGTGATTAATTGTGGTTTTTCACTTTATAGATAAGTAACCGGAAGAGTTCAGTACATTAGAGATGAATTATGATGATCGAGATTCAAAGATCGAGCTTTCCGGTGAAGAAGTAGCAAGAATTGAAGCTGACAGACTTTCTAAAAGGGTTATTATGCTGGAACCGATATCGACTGAGGCTAACGGTTACACTCCAACCGTTMGCTGTTACCGCTAACCTTAACGGTTACTGAGAATCGATATTAACGGTTAGAATGCTGAATTCAGAGCTAACGGTAACTTTCCAGAACGGTTTCCATACAACCGTTGTCGTCGGCCAGAAATGCAAAAAAAAATATATACCTAACGGTTGCTACTAACGGTTGCACCAACCGTTAGCAACCAACCGTTAGCGGGCCCAAAAAGCCCAGAAACAGATTTTTTGGCCCAGTTCGGCCCAGATCAAGGAGCAACCAAGAATCGACGACGACGAGTTCTCGAGCTCGTTCGACGCCGTTCATCGTTTCTCGACCGATTCGCTGCGTTTCCTCTTCGGATTAGCCGAAGAACTTTCAGTTTCCAGTAGCTACAATAAGTTTTCTACAATCTTTCATTAGTTTCTTAGTTTTAATTCTTAGATTTTAAAGCTTTTCGAATAATATTTAGTTTATGTTCTTGAAGTTTATTTCCGTTTGGATTTGCTGAACGTATCTAGTTTATTAATCTCAGTTTATTTTCAGTTTTTCATGCTTATTATTGGATGTTTGATGTTCTGCTTGGTAGAAGTTCATTCATGCGTTGAATATTCATAATTTTCATAGTTAACCGTTACTGTTAACCGTTTGTGTAACTTAACAGCAACCCTTAGTAGCAACCCTTAACAGCAACAACAACCCTTAGCAGCAACCCTTAGCAGCAACAACAACCCTTAGCAGCAACCCTTAGTAGCAACCCTGAGCAGCAATAGTAACCCTTAGCAGCAACAGTAACCCTTAGCAGCAACAGCAACCCTTAGTAGCAACCCTTAGCAGCAACAGCAACCCTTAGCAGCAATAGCAACCCTTAGTAGCAACCCTTAGCAGCAACAACAACCCTTAGCAGTAACCTTTAGCGTTAGTGGTTACAACAGTTAGTAGTTTACTATTTGAATGGTTAGTTTAAATTGCTGAATCTGAATTGCTTTTGAGTTATTAAATTAGTTTCTGATTATTTAGTTTAAGTTATTAGTTAGTTAATTAATCTAAGTTTAGTTAATTTAGTTTTTTTAAATTAAGTATTTGCTATTTAAATTCGTAGTTAATTATCCTCATCAAACCACCCCCACCCCCACCCCCTTATTTTTATGTGTTATTTGAAATTGAACAAAACTATTTAAAGATTCCGATTTTATGTTCCTCAAGAGATGACTCGAGTCAATTTGCCAACCTACGAGCGACCCCGTTCTCTTGCGGGCAAGCTTTTGAATTTTTGACACATTTTCATAAGTAGGCAACAAAAAAGCTTGAATCAAAATTTTGGCGCCGTTGCCGGGGAACAAAACAAAGGTTTCAAAAATATGTTTGTTCATTTTTATTTTTATTATGGTCGTTTATTTGTATAATTGTTTCTCTAGTCGATGCGTTTAATTTGTTGTTGAGTTCATGCAAGGTCGTAGATCGCTTAGGCTCAACCTTGCACCATTCATCGATAACGTTCATCGTTCTAATCAAGTGAGACCACCTCATTCATCCACAAGTGAATCGTCTGCCACGACTGATTTTATTTGTGATCCTATTCCGGAAACGATGTTGTGACTAGACAACCAAGCCCACAACAATGAGGACGATCAGCAACAAAGTCATCCACCCGTGCAACAAAGAAATGGGTACGGAAGTGAGCCAACTCATCCCGATGGACTAGTACAGCCTCAAGCGTACTTGGAGAATATTAAACAAAACGTAATAGACCAGAATGACGGCCAAAGAAGAGGAGATAATCGCTACCGCCACGTTCCAGACGACTATTCCGAGAGATCTTACCATGGAGAAGAGCGGGTCAATGACTGGCTTGCAAATGACGATTACCATGAGAGAAACGAATACGCAAGGCCAAATAACCAAGAGAGATACCAGCAGGAGGCGCACGAACCATGGCAAAGAGAGTTCACAACTCCTCAAGTGGGTCCCTACAGTTCTGCCATTGTGTTGGGAAGGACTGCAAGAGACTTCGAGCTAAAATCTCATATCATAAACAACCTCCCGACATTTCATGGCCTCGCCAATGAAGATCCATTGACTTTTCTAAAGGAGTTTTACGCCGAAGTTAGTAGGATTCCATCTCTGGGGCTTCATCACGAAGACCTTCAAATGGTGTGTTTTCCTAGCTGCATGAAGGACAAAGCCAAATCTTGGCTACTTTCACTAGAACCGAGATCTCTGATCGATTGGCCCATGGTTAGCGACAAATTCATTAATCAGTATTACTCAGCTCAGACGACAGGCCACATAAGGAGGCAAATAGCCAATTTTGTCCAACAAGACGGGGAGCTATCTAATGAGGCGTGGGAACGTTTCAAATCTCTATTGCAAGCTTGCCCACATCATCACAACTCTCCGGGAATGGTAAATCAACTTTTACGAAGGACTTTTGGATTCTTACAAAAATAACGTAGAAGTAGCTGCTCGGGGAAACTTTGGGAACTTGACAACGACGGCAGCCAAGCAACTATTTGAGAGGATGAGCGAGAAATTGAGACAAACTAATTCTCGACCATTAATGATTATGACCAAAGAAGCCTCCGAGATGCCAAATGAGAGAGACATTAAGTTCGAAGAGATGGCCAAAGAGTTGGCCGCCCTAAAAGCAGAGATGGCAAAATCAAAGAAGACTATGAAATTATGTGCATGATGTGGATTGCAAGGACATGTAGAGAGCGTATGTACAATTGTGTTTGAAGAAACAGAGGTCAAGGCTATTCAAAATCTCCAACCTCAACCTCCAGCGGGAAACACATATCATCCTGGACCTCCCAATCATCCAAACTTCACATATGGCCCCGGACTAGCGCCTGCGCCTGTGCAAAGAAATGATCAACTTTTAGTATGGCAACAAAATCAAGTGGCGGAGACTGTACGAAATCGAGAAGGACTCACGCAATTAACTTCACAAGTAAATAAGCAAATTACGAATCTCAATGCAAAATTCGAGTCCTGGTTTGATGAACTAGTCAAGGCTGTACAACAAGGTCGTGAGCTTGTTAAGGCTGTGTAGAAAGGGCAGCAGCATTCAGATATGATTATAGGACAATTGTCCGCGACTGTAGCAACATTTTCGAAGGAGAAAAATAAGTTTTCGAGCCAAACGGAACACGCCTCGGCTATTCATGTGCTGAGAAGTGGGAAAAAGGTAGATAATGGCATAGAGTTAGAAAAGGAAGAAGACACGGAAAAGGTCGAGACCCAACCGCAAGTAGATGCAACCAAACCGGACGATCTCATGTATAAATCGACCAATCCATATGTGCCGGAAGCGTTGAAAAGAAGGAACGATTCGGAAACTGACCACCCAAAGAAGTTGACTAGTTATGATCATGTTCCCTTCCCGAGTCGTCTACGCCCCGCCAAAGAAAACTAAAAGTTCATGGAACATTAAAATTTATTGAAGAATGTTAATATCAACCTTCCCCTGCTAGATGTCTTAAACCCAATTAAAATTTATTTCTACCCAGGATTTTAAAGGCTCTAGGGCTATTTTGGCCCATTTAAACCCAATTAAATGTAATATAAATAGGAGACTTCTTTCATTTTTGTAAAACACCTCTCATTTTCTCCCAACCCAAGCATGGGTTTGGGGATTAAAAATCCTCTCTCTAGTTTTTAAGATCTAATTTTTCTCTCTTAGGTTTTAGATGCAATTTCAAGCTTTGATGTAATTTCATTTCCAAGATTAGATTTAATTTCAAGCACCTCCTTGGGTTTGTAAGCCTAAGAAGAATCCAAATACTCCTTTGGATTGTTACTCTTGATTCAATTTCATTCAAGCTTTGTTTCATTTCTTAATTCAAGTAAGTTTCTTTAATTTCATGTTTTATGTTTATTTCCATGCTTTGTTCTTCATTTCCATGCTTGTTCTTCATGTTATGCTTTTTGCCTTAGCACCTTGAATTCATGATGAAACTTATGATTTGGCTATGGAATCTAGATGAGTGACATATCTAGATTATAGATCGGCTCTTGGATCGTCTTGATTTTAAGTTTTTCCTATGCTTTATTTTTTTTTTTCATGCATAGTTTTAGGTTAAATCATAGATCTACTCTTTGTTGCTTGTTATTTTCTTTAAATTTTTGAACTTTCATGTTAATTTATATTGCTCTTTCCATTCATGCTTTCAATTTTCGCTAATTTGCATTATTTAGGATTTTATGCATAGTTGTACCTTGTGCTTGCATGCTTGTACTTGGTGAAACATTGCATTTTCTTGCTTATTTTCATTACTTGCTTGCATTTTCATTTAAGGCATACGACCGAGGCATCCTACCAACTTGTTATTTCAATTTCTAGCTTAGTTTAGCTATTTTAATTATTTTATTTTCATTTTTCCTTTATCTTTCAAGCTTGAAACACATTGAATACTTCAATTGAATCGATTTCTGATAAAACAGAGCCATGAACCCGATGATATATTCATCACCACTATATTTGCTTTATTTTTATTTTCTTTCTATTTTCCAAGCTTGAACGCATTGAATCTCACAATTGAATCGAATTCCGATATTACCAAGCCAAATGAACCTTTGATATATTCAAAATCACGAAAAACTCTTCTAACAATAGGTGGAGATTCTGCTGGAAAATAGAAATAGACCCGAAAAGGCCCGAAATAGCCGATTTTGAGGTCGTGAAATGCGACCACCGGGGTAAACCCTATTGGCATCGTTTTCAATTCGTTCTAAAGTTTGCGTGCATAGGCTGTGGGTTCCGTGACACCTCTCCGTTGTTACGCTCGAATGAAGTTACGACATCCACTTTTGAAGCAATATAAAGGAATAAATGCCTCACCTCCTAACGGGTGCGATTATCACTCTGGAAACGAAAAAAGAGAAAAAACTTTAAGAGGAAAAATATTGAAACAAAAAAGGATGAAATTGTTTTATGACTTGTGCCCTTTTCTGGTTTTGGGAGAAATTAACATCGCATCTGTAGCAGCAACGGGGACTTCATCGTTTAGGCAAGGTAAAGTCTTGGGAACCCTAAAACAATAATAAAAATAAATAAAAAACTGTAATTTTGAAAAAAAAAACAAAAAAGGAATCCCAAGAAAGACAAGATGGGGAATAGAGAATATATGAAGGGTTTTACCTAAATTTATTGTCAGATGCCAAATGAAAGTGATACAAAAGAAAATTCATGATTCTTCCGGTGGCGGTGTCTAATGGTGGTGACACTGGAGAATGCGGAGGAGGAGTTGCCGAAGATTGAGTGGATGGGGGAGTTAGTGGCGTCATTTTTGTGTACAAGAAGCAACTGGTGGAAGGGGAGGTGTGAAAATAAAGATGAAAGAGATAAGGGCAAATTTTTGTAAACTTGAGCTAAAATACGTGATGTTAAAAAAAGATAGAAAAAGTGTACCTAAGAGCATCTTCAATGCTATATTATGCATCAATGACATGGAAAATTAAAATAACTTCTAGAATGTAAATGTGGATTGTAGAGAATAATTGATTATTAATTGAATAGAAAAAAGAAAGAATTAATTAATTAATTTAAAATGATCACTAGATTAGAAAATATGTCAAACAAACAATGTCTAGCACACCATCTGTAGATGGTGTGCTAGACATTGTCTAAAAGATTTTTGCCACATAAAACTATTTTACTTATGTGTCAAATATCTTATTCCAATTCACAATGCATTGGAGATGCTTTAATAGGCAGAAAAGAAAAAAAGAGGTGTGTTCAAAACCTCACTCACATCAAAAAAAGGAAGACTTTATTGGGCACAAATTCCTTGTAGTTTATATTTACTTTTCATTTTACAAAAGATAATGATTATTAAAAGAGGCATTTCAAAAAGTAAGAAAAAAGTATGAAACGAACTCTCAGGTACTTATAATCCTAATAATATACTAATTTCTTTATAATAATAATAATAATAATAATAATAATAATAAAAACAACAAAGTGTTTCATCCAATCCTAATATCTACCTAAAATTAATATATTTTTCTTTGATTATATTTATTTTCTTTTTACTATATTTTGCCAATTTAATAAATAGGAAAAGTAAGTATCATGTTCCTAATAATATACTAATTTCTTCATCATAGTTATCCTAATAATAATAATAATGTAAAAAAGTGTAATAGCCTCCTCTCACGAAAAAAAAGTTGGGAAATAATTATTATAAATAAAAAAGTCTACAAAAATTAGAAACAAATACATAAAACAAAGTATCATAATTTTAATAATATACTAATTTCATTATCAAAAGAATATACCAAACTAAAAAGTATGGATCAAACTCTCAAGTATTGTAATTCTAATAATATACTAATTTAATAATAATAATAATAATATACTATATTCCACATGAATCCTAATAATCACGCCCTATAAATACATTCTCGATCTCATAATTTTACCACAATAAAACTTTCTTTCGTATCTTTTTTTATATAACTATTTTAAATCATGTAATAATTAAAGTGATCAGTGTATAATCGGTATAAACCAAGAAAAGTTGTGATCTCTATGTTGATGATGAATTTGGATTTTTAATACGTTGTCAAATGTGAAGTGTGTAAAATTATTAAAAGTTTGGTCGAGGGTTAAGTGTTGGCCATTTTATTATTATTATTATTATTATTATTATTTAGTTAAAAGTATCTCGTCGATTCTATCTTTGTAATGAATGTGTTTTTTTTTTCTTGCAGGTTCTCGATTCTTCATTCCCTGATTTGACTCTAAATTTTCATGATTTAATCAATTGCTTTCTTCCTCTTTAAAGTTTTATTCAAACTTTTACCTTTTTTTTTTAAATTGTCATCTGCATGTTGGTTCATACTTCAAGAAATGGATGGAGCCGAAAAGTATTTTCATGCCTATTATTTCAACTAAGAACGGAAGGTTTTGTTGATTAAAATGTATCCTTTTTTTTTTAAGTATTATGAATACATTGATTGATTGATGGAGAAATTAAATTAACTCATGGCACTGGTGATTATAATTTCTACATATGATGTTGATGTTTGTATATATTTTATTTCACTACTGCATGGTATAGTTTATTAAATATTGATTGACTGATTGATTGATTTATTTAGGTATTTTATAATATGAACCGTTTAAAGTTATTAGTGCGTGATTGAAAGGATATGACTCAGGTGGAATATCATTTGATAAATTCAGCAAAATACACATAAAAAAATAAAGCATTTACAAAGAAATCCCACTTAACACGAGGTCAATAAAGAATGTGTTTTGGATATAAATTTATCAAAATTTAAATTGAATCATTCGTGATATTTTTTTTTAAATATGTTTTTTTTTTTTTTCATATTTCTAATTCGTACTTTTACTTACAAAGCTCGTGAATTGTATGGTGTTACACTATTAACAAATAATTGTATTTTGTTAAAAATATAGTAAATGTGCTAATTTAGTACATAGTAGTTCGTACTCCAACAAATACAATATTACGGCTGCCGAGATCCAGAGAGTTTTATCTGGGGAAAATTATTTTTTTGTTCCATTATGTTGTTCACTTTCTAATTTTGGACCAATATATTGTTCAGTATCAAAATACATTTATGAAGTTGACAAAATAATTAAAAAAAGTCCAAAATTATCATGTTCGGGCCGAATTACTGACGTGACAGGATTATTTATTTTCTTATAATTTTACATTTATTTTTAAATATTAAATGGAGGAAAAAAGTCATTTTTGTCCTTCTCATTTATTTTTTTCCCTTTATTTATTTTTTTCAAATAAACTGGAAAACACAACTCAAATTTGTAAATTAGGTAAAGTAAATTTGGTTTTTTTTGGGAAGAAATATATATATTTTAGATAAAAATGTATGAATATCTTTTAAAAAATAAATATTTTGGTCCTTTTACCATTTTATTATTAATTTTATTTATTTGTTTTCCCATTTGAGTCCGTCCATCCCCAATTCAAATGAAAAAGCTGGGTTAGGGTTGAGGTCGCTTTGCGGCTGTTCGTTGTTCTTGTGCAGACAGAAATGAGAATCATCACAATCACCAATCGAAATGTACTCTCAAACTCCAAATCTAACACCTTGAGGCACAGAACACCCTAAATTTCTACACCAACCAAACAATCCCCAATATTTATTATTATTATTATTATTATTATTATTATTATTATTATTATTATTAATTAACAGAATAGAAACCTACCTCGATTTAGCAGAGACGCTGACAGCGGCAACACTAGTGATGTTCGCCACCAACGGTGGCGAGCGGCGGCGGATGCGATGACTGCGGCTGGATCGGCAGCGACAGGCGGAAGCTGTAACCCTCCGAGTGCTGGTTGATTAACATGAATTTTTCTTTATTTTAGTTAGTATTTTAGTTCATTTTTATTATTGTATTCAGTGAAAGTTGGATAGATTGAGCATATTTTCGTATTTTCTTATATCCAACTTATTTTATAATATTTTAATTATAATTAATTAATTTTATGTTTATTTTAGGTATTTATAAGTATTTGAGTTTGGATTTAGTCAAGGATGGTCAAACGAGTAGAGTTTCAGCGAAAACGGGCCGCGATTTGAAGAATTTGAAGCTGCTGACTTTCTATAACGGTTTTTCATTTGGAACCGTTATAGTATCCTGCCGACCAGCACTGCCGACCAAGCCTGCCGAGCACTGCCGACTGCTGCCTGCGTCGCTCGACCAGCCCGCCCGCGCCAACCAGTTTACGTCGGTCGACGCCAGAACCGTTATAGAAACCCTGATCGACGCCAATGCCCCCAAACTCTCTGTTGCGTCGATCCGAACCGCGGTAATCGACGCCTGGTCAACGCGACTGCCCAGAAAATGCATTTTTAAGGGTTTCTTGCTACCCAAGACTTCCCACAACTATAAATACCTTATGTATTTCGTTTTTTTACATATATAATCATATTCCTAAGTTTTTAAGGCCTCTTAGGGGGTGACAACCCCAACGAGTGTCGTTTAATTTCGTAGTTACTCTTCATAATTCTTAGACTTTAGATTAGTTTAGATTAGCTATTATATAATTTAGATTCAAGATTTTTTCACCAAAACGCTGCGGTTCGTCCTAGTTTAATAGTAAGTGATTATTCTTTTCGCTCTTTAATTTAGTTACATGCTTTTCGTTAGTTTAATTAATATTTATTGCTTCCATGATGAATTGTGCTTTTGATTGCTTTGAGATTGAGATATTGATTGTGTTTATGATCGTAGGCTAGATCTTATGGGTCTAGAGCCTAGATTCGTTGTGAACCATCAATTGGGTTTTTCAAAACGATCGTGGAGACGAATCAAAACTCTAGAACCCTAGTTTTCTTTAAATCTTTTTAAAAGTCTTTTAATTAATCTAAATGAATTCTATATTAAATTGCTCTTAGATAATTTAATATTAGTTTTAGATAATTAATTTATAATTTAAATAATCTTAGACTTAATTAATCCGTTCATAGCTTAGATAATCTAGATTTAATTAATTTTAGTTCTTAAAACTGTCAAACAAAACCCCCCTGTTTGCGTGTTAGTTTATTATTTTATTATTTTCTTATTCGTTAAATCAAATACAAAACGAAGTTTCGAATCTAGTCTTCATTTGAGATCGACACGAGTCAACTTACCCACCTACAAGTAATCCTGTACTCTTGCGGGCGAGCTTTTTAAAATTGATAACTTTAAATAAAAGTAGGTGCAAGAAGTTCGAATCAGAATTTTGGCGCCGTTGCCGGGGAACATAGCAAAGGTTTCAAAAATATGTTTGTTCATTTTATTTTCTTTTTAGCCGTCTATTTGTATAATTTACTATAGTCGATGCGTTTAATGTGTTTTTGAGTGTATGCAAGGTCGAAGATCACTTAGACCCGAACTTGCACCATTTATCGACAATATTCATCGTTCCAATCATGCGAGACCTTCTCACATATCCAAAAGCGAATCGTCTGCACCCACTGATTTTGTTTGTGATTCGGTACCTGAGACGATGTTGAGGCTAGACAATCCTGTCCACAACGAGGACAATCAACCACCGAGGAACCCACCTATACGACAAAGAAATGAGTACGAAAGTGAACCAATTCGTCCCAATGGACTGGTACAACCCCAAGAATATTGGGAAAATATTCAGCGGAACATGGCGGACCAGAATGAAAGACAAGGAGGAGGACATAGAAATCGCCACCACCATTACCAAGATAATTATTCTAAGAGATCTTATCATGGAGAAGAACAGGTTGACGACTGGCTCGCCAATAACCACCACAACGAGAGGAACGAGTATGACAGAAACTATGCGAGGCCCAATAACCAAGAGAGACACCAACGGGAGGCGCGCGAGCCAAGACAAAGAGAGTTCACGATTCCGCAAGTAGGTCCCTATAGTTCTGCCATTGTGTTGGGTAGAACTGCAAGAGACTTTGAGCTGAAACCTCATATAATCAACAACCTCCCGACATTTCACAGTCTCGCCAATGAAGACCCATTGACTTTCCTCAAAGAATTTTATGCCGAAGTTAGTAGGATTCCATCTCCGGGACTTCATCACGAAGACCTTCAGATGGTGTGCTTTCTGAGCTGTATGAAGGATAAAGCCAAGTCTTGGATACTTTCACTAGAACCAATATCTCTGATCGATTGGCCCATGGTTAGCGACAAGTTTATTAATCAATATTACTCAGCTCAGACGACGGGCCATATTAGGAGAAAAATAGCCAACTTTGTCCAACAAGATGGGGAGTTACTTCACGAGGCATGTGAATGTTTCAAATCATTACTGTCAGCTTGTCCACATCATCACAACTCTCCGGGAATGGTAAATCATATGTTCTACGAAGGGCTTTTGTACTCTTATAAAAATAACATCGAAGTAGCGGCTGGAGGAGATTTTGGATACTTGACAGCAACGGAGGCGAAGCGACTGTTTGAAAAGATGAGCGAGAAGTCGAGGCAAACGAACTCTCGACCACGAAAGATAAGAGTTAACGAGGCAACTGAGGTTCCAAACAACGAGACCGTCGAGACATGTAACCGCTGTGGAGAGCAAGGGCATTTGGTGGATTAATGTAAAATGGGGTATTACAAAGAATCCGAAGCTGAAGCGTACGCCATCAAGGATACGCCACCGAAACCTTCCAACCTATGAGCGCAGGCCTCCGACGAACTCGAAATTCAACGCGCATCGTAACTCTCCTTACTTGAAATGGGGCCCTGAAAACCACATTCCGCCCCAGCACAAACTAATTCAACCCGCAACCACCAAACAAACCGCTTCAATTCGGGCCGACACCTAGTCCGATACAGCCAAACGATCACTTGTTAATTTGGAAACAAAACCAAGTCACCGAGACAATCAAGAATAGAGATGGACTGGCCAACCTAACCACACAAGTGAATAATCAGGGAGAAGTTTTGAGCGACCTCTCCAAGAGTGTGAAGAATTTGGAGAAAATGATCAGCCAAATGGAAACTTCCATGGCAAACACAGAAAATGAAAAAGGGAAATTACCAAGTCAACCAGAGCAAGCTTAGGCTGTCCACATCTTGCGAAGCAGAAAGAAAGTGGATAATGGAATCGAGGAAGAAGAAAGTACTGAAGTCCTGACTACGGAATCGCCAAAGATTGATGACCCTAAAATGATGGACCAAATGCATAAGTCACCGAATCATTATATACCGGGTTCCTTAAAAGGGAAACTTCCAAATCCATCCGCCACAGTCGACGATTCCACCAAATCTCCGACTCAACAACCGAAGCAATTGCCACCTACTATTCGAGGTAAGGTCCCCTTTACGAGTCATCTACGCCCAGCCAAGGAAAATAAAAATTTCATGGAACTTTACAATCTGCTGAAAATCGTCAATGTTAATCTTCCTCTTTTGGACGTAATCAACACGATACCCGTATACGTGAATTTTTTCAAGGAATTAGTCGCAATGGAACGGCGACTAGATACAACTCATCGAGTAGAATTAACCAAGGAAGTAAGTGCCATATGCAAGGGTCCGCTACCCAAAAAGGAGAGAGACCCCAGGAGTTTTTGCATAACCATCACCTTAGGAAATGGGCAAACGGCACGTGGAATGCTCGATCTTGAAGCAGCGATTAATTTGATGCCGTATTCACTATATAAGGAATTCGACTTAGGGACAATGAGGCCAACAACAATATGGCTGCAATTGGCGGATCGATCAATTAGACAACCACTTGGCATAGTTGAAGATGTTTTAGTTCAAGTCGGCGAGCTTGCAATTCCAGTCGATTTTGTCATACTTGATGTCGGTGAGGTTCCAAAGGAAGGCACTAAACATACTATTTTGCTCGGCCGATCGTTAATGTCCACTTCTCATACACTGATTGATGTGCACAAAGGGAGGATGACTTTATCCGTTTTGGGTGAGACTGTTACATTTTCGCTTAAAGATATCCACAACGTTCCTTATCCATACATGGACGAGGATTTCTCGTTTATTGATCCTATTGCTTCTTGTATTCACGAGCTCAAAGGGATCACTATTCTAGATGAGTTAAGTGTCGAGGACGATACGTAATTTTTAAACAGGGTGGCGGAGATGCTAGAAATAGACTTGAACAAAATCAACGAAGATTACAAAGAAATTGATGATTTTGATGAAAAATTGTACGAAATAGCTAACGCACCCGAACTTGGTCCGAAAGTAGAGTTGAAACCACTGCCAAGCCATTTGAAGTATGTTTTCATCGAGCCCAACGAAACGTAACCCGTCATCATATATTCAGCCTTGTCGGAGCACGAGGAGAAAGAATTAATTGCGGTGTTAAGCAACCACAAAGAGGCAATATGATGGAGCATAGGCGACATCAAAGGGATAAGCCCCGTGACTTGCATGCATCAAATCGAGTTAGAACCCGACGCCAGGCCTGTCATGGACAGTTAACGGAGACTGACACCAACACTTTATGAGGTGGTAAAAAAAGAAATTTTTAAACTTAAAGACGAAGGAATCATTTTCGCCATCTCTGACAGCAAATGGGTAAGCCCAATTCATGTGGTTCCCAAGAAAGGAGGCATCACCATCACCAAAAATGACAAGGGTGAGATAGTTCTGACCCTACTAACTACTGGATGCGTATGTGCATCGATTATAGGAAGTTAAATGCGGCCACTCGCAAGGATCATTTTCCTCTGCCGTTCATAGACCAGCTCGACAAGCTTGCTGGACACGAATTCTATTGCTTCTTGGATGGCCTTTCGGGATATTATCAAGTGGCCATCGCTTAGGAAGATCAAATCATGATGACGTTCACATGCCCATTTGACACGTTCGCCTTTCGACGAATGCCCTTTGGTTTGTGCAACGCACCAACGACTTTTCAAAGGTGCATGCTCTCAATTTTTAGTGATTTTATTGATGACTTTCTTAAAGTATTTATGGATGATTTTTCAATTTTTGGGTCATCTTTTGAGAATTGTTTATCCAACTTGTCAAGAGTTTTAGAACAATGCATTGAGAAGAATCTAACTTTTGAGTTAAGAGAAATCCCATTTTATGGTAAAAAGTGGAACTGTTCTAGGCCATGTTGTTTTTAAAAAGGGGTTGGAAGTTGACGAAGCAAAAACTGATGTAATTGAAACCCTCCCTCCCCCTCGAGATGTTAAGGGAATTATGAGTTTTCTTGGTCATGCAGGTTTTTAGAGACGTTTTATCAAAAACTTTTAAAAAATAAGTCGTCCACTTTGCAAACTATTGACTTTAGATACTCCTTTCATCTTTAATGAAGAATGTTTGAATGCGTTTAATGAATTAAAAGAGAGTCTTACATCTGCCCCTGTGGTTGTTGCTCCTGACTGGACCTTACCCTTTGAAATTATGTGCGATGCCTCTAATAGGTGGGGTCCATTTTGGGACGTGTGGAAAAAACTGCTTAGGGTTATTTATCATGCTAGTTATATGCTCAACGATGCTCAACGTAATTATACCACAACTGAAAAAGAATTACTGGCTCTTGTATTTTCGCTTGATAAAATTTAGATCGTAAGTAGTTGGAGCCAAAGTAATTGTACATACGGATCATGCTGCATTGCGTCATTTGTTTTCCAAACCACAAAGTAAACCACGTCTTATTAGGTGGATTTTGTTGCTACAAGAATTTGATGTGGAAATAAAAGACAGACGAGGTTGTGAAAATGTTGTAGCTGATCATTTGTCTAGAATGATAATTGAGGAGAATGAGGGCGAGAAATTTATGATTAACGATCTCTTCCCTTATGAGAATATTTTTAATCTTGAGAAATTAATTACTCCTTGGTACGCTGATATCGTGAATTATCTTGTTTGCAAAATTGTGCCTAACCATTTATCCTACCAAGAACGGAAGAGATTTTTGAGTAAATGCAGGGACTACTTTTGGGATGATCCCTATGTGTTCAAACACTGCAAGGATGGTCTAAGCAGGAGATGCGTTCCAAACAACAAAATGGGGAGCATTATTCAATTTTTCCATGACCATGGAGGGAATTTTGGAGCTGAAAAGATGGCATTTAAGGTATTACAAGCTGGATTCTATTGGCCAAATTTATTTGCCGATGCATTCGAATATTTCAAAACATGCGACAACTGCCAACGAACCGGCAACATAGGGAAGCGAGACGAAATGCCACAAGTACCTAACCAAGTGGTAAAGATTCTCGATGTATGGGGGATAGACTTTATGGGACCTTTCCCTAAGAGCGGAGATTTCGAGTACATTCTGGTTGGTGTCGACTACGTATCAAAATGGGTGGAAGCGATCCCTGCTTGAAGAGATAATGCGGAAGTCATCCTTAAATTCCTCGAAGAAAATATTTTCAGTAGATTTGGGGTGCCGAAATCAATAATGAGTGATGGAGGAAGCCATTTTTGTAACAGAGCATTTGCTAGACTGAAGACAAAATACGGGGTCCGACACAAGGTAGCTACACCTTACCACCCTCAAACATCTGGTCAAGTCGAAACAAGAAACTGTCAACTTAAGGCTATCCTTGAAAAGACATCGGTCCAAATCAAAAGGATTGGGCAATCAAACTTTTCGACGTAATGTGGGCATACCGAACAGCCTATAAGACGATGCTTGAAATGAGTCCTTTTCGACTCATCTATGGGAAGGCTTGTCATTTTCCAGTTGAGTTAGAGCATCGAGCTAGTTGGGCCATTCTCAAGTTAAACATGAACTATGACGAGGCGGGCGAGTATAGGAAGTTGGAGTTGACTGAACTTGAGGAAATAAGGAACGATTCCTATGATAACGCATGGAGGCAAAAGAAGATGACGAAAGCCCACCACGATCGGAAACTCGTCAACAAGCAATTGGAGGTAGGTAAGTTGGCCCTAGTCTATAACTCGAGATTTAAACTTTTTCCAGGGAAACTGAAATCAAGATGGAGTGGGCCGTTCATGATTAAAGAAATCAACGAGTTCGGAGCAGTCACCCTTTAATATGAAAAAAGAGACGTACTGGAGTTAAATTATACCGTGACGGAGAGACAAGAAGTCAAGATTGCAAAATGTTGAGGATGATGGACCCACCTCCAATTGAAAACTAATCGTAAACACTTGCATCGAGCAAGCTGCGTTAAAAGATGCGCTTCATGGGAGGCAACCCAAGCTATTTTATTTTCTTTTGCTGTTTTGTGTGTGTTTTATGCTTATGAAACAGGAATTAGGGTGTTAAGGAAAGAACAATTCTCTGATCGGAAGCATGGAATTCATGCCGGTAACCAGCACTCAGTTTGAAGGTAAATCCCTCGAACATCCTGGTACGTTTAATCTTGTGCGTTGAGTGTTGTGTATGCAAGGTACCTCTCTCGACACCAAGGTTCAACGACCCAAAAAAAAATAATAAATTTTTTATAAAAAAAAGAGAATGACTAATTACGGTATAATGTCCGATTGGCGTGGCTTTTGACCGGCTATCCCATTGAGCTCCAAGATGCGGGATTACGATCTTGACTATTTCTACATAGAGCAAATCCCGATTTTTTATGGACATTCGAGCGAGGATCCAGTAAATTTTTTCCAAGAATACGAGGACATTACCCGAATTTTCCCTCTTCTAGGAATTACGAGAGATCAAGTAGGATGCGACTCTTCCATTATGCTCTACAAGATCGGGCAAGAAAATGGTTAAATTATGCAGAGCCCGACTCCTTGCGAACATGGGATGAAGTATATGATAAATTCATGTGGTCGTTGTGGAGGCCGAGGGCATTTGACGAATACATGCTTAGTACCATTTGAAGATAAGCCAGAAGATCGTGATATCACCATCCAAAATTATACGGGTTATGCTTCCCCCGACTCGATTCCTTCATACCTGAGCTATGGAGAATAGACCCCACCTATTCCAAATGATTTGGACGAGGAGTTAAAGGCATGGAAGCAAGACCTATCTAAGACTATGGAGAATTTCGAGGCAATATTTGGTCAAATAATGGCTTCTTTAGCAAAAAGGTCAGACGCTATGAACAAACCTCCAAGTCAACCAGAGATGCCGATTTTTGATGAGATGGAGCCGAATTTGAAAGAGATGCATGAGGAGGATGAAATTGGGGATATGGTAGAAATCACCCCTCTTGCGCTTTTTAATGATTTCATGAACGAAAACGAGGAGGTGTTGCCATTGGAGAACCCACACGATGTTGAAGATTTGAGCCTACACGAGCTCGATGAGAATGGAGGTGTTGCGCAGCCCAAGTTAGAAAAGGGAGAGGTTATTGAACCCCAATTCATTCCACCCGGACCGTTGTGGAATCTTAATTTTGAAGCGGTGGGAGAATTATTGGAAGGAGATGAGATTATTGAGCCTCATACTATGCCACACGATGCTTTGGTCGATATTGAGATAGAGGTGATGGACGTGTTAGTTGAGAAAAATTCCAATCCTCCTCCCCTATGCCCGAATATGGATTTAAATATTGTTGAGGGGGATTTCAATGAAGTAAAGGAGTTCAGGATGTTCGAAGGATTTACCGTTTGTGCGACAGAATTCTTAGGTTTTCCAAAGTTCGAGGATCACCCTGTGCCCCAATTAACGTTTGATATGTTTGTGGTGATCAATTATTCGCTTTTTCAACCTCCGAAGGGATTTGGTAATTTATTTCTACGGTTTGATGTCCGTGCTTGCCTTGGTGGTTTAAATTGCCCATGCTTACTATTAGAGAACACTAAGGCTTGGCACGATCGTCACTTTTTTTTAGATCCGGGATAGCATCGTCCGTAGAAGGCGTCGAGCTTTCGACGTTAAACAAGCGCTTCTTGGGAGGCAACCCAAGTATTGGTTTTCTTACTAGTTATTTTGTTTTTGTTAGTTTTTTTTTCTTTTTAGGTTTTTATTCAAGACATTTTCAATCACGTGATTCAAGACGAAGGATGATTGCACATTGTTTTTTGAGAAGATCGACTATTTTCAGGGACGTTTTCTTATTCCCTTTCTTTCTTGCTTTTATTTTCTTATATTCGTTTTGGGCAATCAGGAGATTGCCAGATTTTTAGAGGGGGGGATGGTTGAGTATGATTTGTTATTGAAAATTGTGCAATTTGAAATTTTTTACGTGATTGATTGCTATTTCCACGCCGAATTGTGTTTGTATGGCTTGCCTGTCTAATTTAATTAAGTTTGATTTGAGGTTCTTGTCTTTGAGTGTGTATAGGAGCATAAATGTTTCAAAAATATTATTTATATATTGTAAAATGGTACTTGGACATAAATGATTTCGCAAAACCTTAAAAGCAGCGTCAATTCAAGTTTTTTTCATGCAAAAAGCCAGTGAGTAGCCTGAGTGATTATCATCATTGCATGTACTTGAATTAGTTTTGATTTGATATCTCTTTGAAACCGCTGTGTGTAGTTGACTTTGAAAATGATGTTAAGGCACAAATAAAACCATATTTCCGGCCATATTCATATATATTAGCCACTATAAATTCCGAATGAGCCCCTCATAGCCAAATAATCCATGCCTATAGGCCATGTGTGTTTTTGAGTCGACCCCTACAACCCATTAAAAGCTTGGGGTAGGAGTTTGTTATTTTTATTTGTTATTTAGTGTTTTGGAATTTATATCAGGAGTTTATGAATTTTTGTAATTAAAGATCACCATCCTTCAATATAAAAAAAAGAAGAAAGACCCCATAAAAATTAGAATAAAAGGGGGATAAAAAAAAAGAGAAAAGAAGAAAAAACAAAGAAAGAAAAAGAAGGATGGTGAGTCTAGTTGAATTTGTGTTAGTCATTGCCTACGCGCTAATAAAAGCTTATGTTCTATTGTTTATTTTATTTTATGAAGACTAACGTTTAAAAGGCATGAGTTGTGTAGAAGCATATTATAAGCTTCAATTGTATTTAAGTGGTTTGCGCTACAAGTCGGTTTAGAGTTACTAGTTGAGAAATAGCCTAAGTATAAAAGTTACGTTATGAGTGTTTAGTAAGGTTTTTCTTTTAAACGAGGTGAAGCGTATTGCTTTGTGATTAGGTTGGGTTGAGTGAGTTATTTAGCCACACGACTTATATATTCCATACCCGTCCAAAGAGCCTTACATTACAACCCAAAAAGACCTTTTCTGATTCTTATTTTTGACAACACACTTAATTTGCGATTGAAAAGAGATTGATTTTCCGTTCTTGTTTATTATGCTTGCATTTGTATGATTTGAGCATATACACGTCCTATGCAGCAATGCTTGAGTGCTTTTGAGGGTACACCCACATATTTATTTCCCTTTTGAGAGGATGCATGAGTTTGATTTTTGGAGCGACAATGTAATAAAGGTGGAGTGTCTCAAATTGCGTTGCATGTATGTATATTTTCAAAATTAATTATGTAGCACGACACGACTCCTGGTTTGAGCTTATTTTCATTCTTGTTATACTTTGAAACTATCGTTTGTTCGAGGACGAACAAACCAATTAAGCATGGGGTAGTTGATTAACATGAATTTGTCTTGGTTTTAGATAGTATTTTAGTTTGTTTTTATTATTATTTTCGGTGAAAGTTGGATAGATTGAGCATATTTTCGTATTTTCTTATCTCCAACTTATTTTATTATATTTTAATTATAAATATTTAATTTTATGTTTATTTTAAATATTTATAAGTATCTGAGTTTGGATTTAGACAAGGATGGGCAAACGAGTAGAGTTTCAGCGAAAACGGGCCGCGATTTGAAGAATATGAAGCTGTCGACTTTCTATAACGGTTTTCCATCTGAAACCATTATAATATCCCGCCGACCAGCCCTGCCGAGCACTGCCGACAAAGCCTGCCGAGCGCTGCCGACTGCTGCCTGCGTCGCTCGACCAGCCCGCCCGCGTCTACCAGTTTACGTCGGTCGATGCCAGAACCGTTATAGAAACCCTGATCGACGCCAATGGTCCCAAACTCTCTGTTGCGTCGATCCGAACCGCGTCAATCGACGCCCGGTCGACGCGACTGCCCAGAAAACTCATTTTTAAGGGTTTCTTGCTACCCAAGACTTCCCATAACTATAAATACCCTATGTATTTCTTTTTTTACATATATAATCATATTCCTAGGTTTTTAAGGCCTCTTAGGGGCTGACAACCCCAACGAGTGTCGTTTAGTTTTGTAGTTACTCTTCATAATTCTTAGACTTTAGATTAAATTATATTAGCTATTATATAATTTAGATTCAAGATTTCTTCACCAAAACGCTGCGGTTCATCTTAGTTTAATAGTAAGTGATTATTCTTTTCGCTCTTTAATTTACTTACATGCTTTTCATTAGTTTAATTAATAATTATTGCTTCCATGAGGAATTGTGCTTTTGATTGCTTTGAGATTGAGATGTTGATTGTGATTATGATCGTAGGCTAGATCTTATGGGTCTAGAGCCTAGATTAGTTGTGAACCATCAATTGGGTTTTCCCAAATGATCGTGGAGACGAATCAAAGCTCTAGAACCCTAGTTTTCTTTAAATCGTTTTAAAAGTCTTTTAATTAATTTAAATTAATTCTAGATTTAATTGCTCTTTGATAATTGAATCTTAGTTTTAGATAATTAATTCTTAGTTTAAATAATCTTAGACTTAGTTAATTAGTTCATAGCTTAGATAATCTAGATATAATAAATTTTATTTTTTAAAACTCGCAAACAAACCCCCCTGTTGGCGTGTTAGATTATTTATTTTTATTATTTTCTTATTCGTTAAATCAAACACAAAACGAACTTCCGATTCTAGTCTTCGTTTGAGATCGACACAAGTCAACTTACCCACCTACAAGTGATCCCGTACTCTTGTGGGCGAGCTTTTTAAAATTGACATTTTTAAATAAAAGTAGGTGCAAAAAGTTCGAATCACTGGTGCGCGGCGAAGTTTGGGGGTATATGCGGGGGAGGAGTGGGATAGGAATTGGGGTTTTAGTGGAGGGCAAACTGGTCCTTATGCTGCTGAAGGTGGTGGGGGTGGGGAATGAAATTCTGTGGCTGAGCAAAGGTGACATGTGGGGCTAGGTGTCGACGACGGAGGAGGTAATTTGAGGTGGCCATCCTAAGTGGCTATCTCATTATGGTCGTGGGTAAATGCTCCAATGCGCTGCCAAAGAACGCGATGAATGTAGGTGATCTGGTGGGGCCCGCGAGCAATTTTTTACCGCATCAATCCCCTTCTTCCTTATCATTATTTTTTTCTTTATTATTGTTAATTCGAAATAAATCATTACAAAAATAAAAAAGATTTATAAAAAAGGAATAAATATATAATTAATAAATATTATAAAATATTTTTTATTTTTTAATTGAAAAAATAAATACAATGATAAATAAATTTCAAAAAATTAATGAAAACATATAAATAAACTCAAGAAAAAAAAATTAAAGATATGATTTTTTTGATGTAAATAAAAAACAAAAAAAAAAATCATATTTGTAATTTTTTGATAAAAAAACTAAAATACATTAATTTATTGAATTCGAAAAAAAAATAGAGAATTGAAAATATATTTAAAAGTTTAGAAAAAAAAAAGAACTTATTCTTTTACTATAATTTTTTTTAGAATGTGTATAATTATTTAGTTTTTTTGTAAGGTTTTTAAGTATTTATCATTTTATTAAAAAAATAAAATATTAAGTTTTGAAATATCACATCACCATTGAAGCTGCTAACATCACACAACTTTCATTCAGGCACTATTGATATCACCTTTTCTCATATCACATATTCAATCCAAATTTGTCATAGTACATGCTCTAATATGTATGCATTATGCATTTCAAAATTTTATTGTATACTATATTTCATGCCTTTTGTCGTTAGGACTTACTCCAATGTACAAATAATAATAGAATAATTTTAAGTATTAATAAAATAAAATTTTTATTTATTTTCACTTAATTCTCCTTATGGCCGTGTTTGAGGGCAATTTATTAGATGCACTTGGGTGCACCTTGCAGGGT
Source organism: Phtheirospermum japonicum (assembly GCA_014905375.1). Lineage (NCBI taxonomy): Eukaryota > Viridiplantae > Streptophyta > Magnoliopsida > Lamiales > Orobanchaceae > Phtheirospermum > Phtheirospermum japonicum. The sequence continues at coordinate 318,228 of BMAC01000006.1, read as the reverse complement.
GCATCCAGTTTCTTATGTATGATGGTGTATGTATGTATTGTGCGATGGTATATGAATGTTATGTATGATGGTTTATGAATTTTTTTTTGTACCTAAGAGTTATGTGATGGTATATGCATGTTCTGTGCGATATGATATATGAATATTTTGGGCAATGGTATATACATATTTTGTGCGATAGTATATGAATGTTATGTGCATCTAAAAGCAAGGTGCACCCGGTCACTTTTGTGTGATGGTATGTGTATAATTTGTGCGATGGTATATGAGTATTTTGTGGGAATATATATGCATGTTATGTGTGATGATGAATGTTCATATTGCCAACAATTATATTCATCACATATTACATCCATATACCATCACACACATAACATACATATTATCGCATAAAATATACATATACCATCACACACAAAAATCAGGTGTGTCATGCTAGGGTGCGCACTATATACCTGATTAACATGAATTTGTACTTATTCTAGTTAGTATTTTAGTTGGTTTTGTTATTAATTCCGGTATAAGTTGGATCGATTAAGCGTATTTTTGTATTTTTGTGTCTCTAGTTTATTTTACCGTGTTTTGATCATTATTGATGCAATTGAATGATTATTCTTTGTTTTCCCCCATATAGCTAAGTAACCGGAGGAGCTCAGCACTAAATAGATGAAGTTTGACGATCATGAGATGAAATCGATCTATTCGGTGAAGAAAGTAGCAAGTTTTACGAGTTAGCAGTCAAGTTAACGGTAACACTTATCGCTAAGACCTAGCAGCTCCGATATCGCTACTTTTACCGCTAGAGGATGACAGAGAGCTCCCAAACCAAGTTAACGGTGGACTTAACGGTAGCCTAACCGTTAGCCCAACCGTTAGGATACAACAGAGAGTTTAGTGGCACACTTAACGGTCACCATTACCGCTAGAACGACCGTTAAGTACGGACATAGACTTCCAGTGAGAGGTTAATGGTAGAGTTAGCGGTAACCCTTATCGCTAATCTCACCGTTAACGTGCCAGATCAGGATTTTTATGGTAAATTGCTCTCCAAGTCTAGTGAAAACTATAAATACCCCTTCATATTTCGACTTGGTGACAACTTCAACACCTTCCTAGGGTTACTAGACATAGAGAGAGATCATTTCCAATTCCCTTTACGTAGATACAAGATCAAGATCGAAGGTCCAAGAGTCAAGGGTTCCAAGCTCCGTTCTTTAGTTCGTGATTCGTTCTTCGGCCATGATCTACCCCCTCTCACCGGAATAGCTTGAGAATTTACTGCACTTCTTAGTTCCAATAAGTACTTTAAACTTTTAATCTTTTTCTATTTTAGTTTTCGTTAATTTATGCTTTTAGATTATTCTTCTTATTTTCGGATCTTGAGTTATTTCATGTTTGATACCTTGGATTTCTTGGATAATTAAGTTCGTAATCATTTTTTTTAATTTAGTTTACTTAATTCATGCTTGGGAGATTTAATTTCATATATGATATTTGATTTCGTTCATGCTAAATAAATTTCGTTAATGCTATTTAATTGCTTTTCAAATTCCAAAACTCTAGTTCTTAGCTTTTAGTTATTTAAGTCCTTAAAATTCTCGTTGGTTAATTAGTTTGAGATAGTTTGTTTAAGTTCGTTAGTTTTCAATTCATTGACAGTGCTTTTAAATTCGTAGTTCGTAATTCAACCCCACCCCCCCCCTCCACCCCCCTCCCCCCCCCCTCCCCACCCCCCCCCCCCCAATTATACATGTTTATGTGTGACTTGTGATTAAACAAACATTTGAGATTCCGATTGGTTGTTCCTTGAGAACCAACCCGGATTAGATTACCAACCTACACGCGATCTCGTACTCTTGCGAGCAAGCTTTAAACGTTTGATAAATATTTATAAAGTAGGTACATAAAATCTTGAATCAGAATCTTGGCGCCGTTTTTGGGTAGCAACACAAAGGTTTCAAAAATGTTTGTTCGTATTATTTCCTGTTCAACCGTCTATTTGTATAATTGAAATTAGGATAAGTTTTTCCATTTGGTACGTTTGATTTGTTGTTGAGTATATGTAGGGTAGATAATCTCTTTGAATCGAACTTGCACCGTTAATTGAAAACATTCATCATTCTAATCTAACAAGACCCAGGCCTATTTATATTCCTAAAATCGATTCTTCCATCGCGACTGATTTTGTGTGTGACGAAATTCCTGAAGCAATGGAGAGAAGATCGAATTCCATTCAATCTTGGAACCCCGACAATGAGTTAGTAAATGCGCTTAATAATGAACTACCTATAACTCCCCGATGCCAAAATAGGGGAGAACTCAGGACTAAACCAGTTAATCGAAGGGGGAGGAATGACCAAAATAGAGAGGGAGATAATCATGAATACATACACGATACATACTCCAAAATATCCTTCCCCAGACGTGGACGCATGAATGAATGGCTTGATAATCAAGACATTGGTTACGGTAGAAATAACTTTGATGAGAGAAATGAGTACGGAGAAGATTATGTTAGACCTAATGCCAGGGAGAGAATTCTGAGTTGCACTAAAGAGCCTCGACAGCGTGATTTGGCACGTCCGCAAGTTGTACCGTACAGTTCTACTATTATCTTAAGACGAACCACCTAAGATGTTTAGATAAGGCCTCACAAAATTAACTTGATTTCGACTTTCCACGGGAATGGTCATGAAGACTCGTTGGCATTTTTGCGGGAATTTTATGACGAAGTAAATAGACTCCCACCCATGGGACTTCACTGCGAAGAGTTACAAATGATATGTTTTCCTTATTACATGAAAGACAAAGCTAAGTCTTGGCTTCTTTCTCTAGAGTCAAGATCAATGGCCAACTGGGAAATGATTAATGAAAAATTTGTGAACCAATATTATTCGTAGGGGGAACCTTTAGAGGTAAACCATGAATTTTTATCAACAAGAGGGGAAATTATTCCACGAAGCATGAGAATGTTACAAGACACTTTTGCAGGATTGCCCTCACCACAACTATTACCCTGAGATTATTAATCAAATTTTCTTTGACGGATTGTCAACCATGTACAAGAGTCAAGTTGAGATATCATTCGGCGGAGATTTTGGAGACTTGACGGTTGCTGACGCCAAGAAGGTATTGGAGAAGATGAGCAAGAAGTCTAGACAAACCAACTCTCGAACTCATAAATTAAAGTTAAATGAAGTGTTTGTGACCGAAAAAAATAGTGACAAGAAGATCGAGGAGTTAGTCAAGGAGATGGTTAATAAAGAGGTGGAAGAACTGAAGGCCCATCGAGCTAACCAAGGACCTTAAGAGAAAACCATTGAAGTGTGTGCTCTATCTGGAGCACCTGGACATTTGGCGAATTTGTGCAAAGAAACGTTCAATGAAGCGGAAGAGGAAGAAGTTAACGTCGTTCAGAACTATCAGCACCAACCACCAAATTCCGGGCAGAAGTACACGAAACCATATAATCAAAATCAGATGCGACGTGATCATCCGAATTTCACATGGGGTCCTGAGAGACCGAGTTATGCACCGATGCCACCACAGACCGACCCACAGTACCTACCACCACCTCCACTGAACAAATATACGACGACGGGGCCAACACCTACTCTAGCACATCCGAACAATCTTTTATTGTTATGGCAGCAAAACCAAGTCGCGAAGATGATTCGAAACCCAGATGGACTTAAGTAAATGACCGTGCAATTCAATGATCTTTAGGTGTAGGTGAATAAGCAGGGTGCGCAGTTAGATAGCTAGGATACATTGTTAAAAGAACATTCGACATCTCTGAATAAAATTGAGACGATTTTGGGTCAAATGGCAGCAACTATGGACACGACGTCGAACGGAAAAGGGAATTTTTCAAGTAAAACCAAGCGGTCCTCGACTGTTCATGTCCTAAGAAGTGGAAAGAAGATTAGCAATGGCGTAGATGAACCAGAGGAAGAAGAAAAGGAAGAGGTGACCAAAATTCAAACACCAGTCCCACACAAAGCAGACGAACCTAAATCAGTGGACCAAATGCACAAGTCACCAAATCCTTATGTTTTGGTATCCTTAAAGAAGGAATTTTTGAACCCAATCCCCACTTCAACGAGATATGACGATCCCATCAAGCCTCCAACTCAGCAGCCAAAGTAGTTGATGACCACAATTTGTGACACAGTTCCTTTTCCTAGTCGTTTACGTCCAGCTAAGGAAAATAAGAAGTTCATGGAGCTCTACAATTTGCCGAAGAATGTCAATATCAAACTTCCTCTTTTAGACGTGATCAAGACAATGCCAGCATATGTTAAATTTTTCAAAGAGCTTGATTAGAGAGACATTTGGCGATGAACCAGCGCGTGAGTTGATGAGAGAGGTAAGTACCATATACAAGAAAAAGTTACTTGTAAAAGAATTAGATCCCAGAAGCTTTTGTATCACTGTTTCACTCGGGAATGGGCAAACTACTCAAGGAATGCTTAACCTTGGCGCCGAAATCAATTTGATGCCTTACTCTCTTTACAAAGAGTTTGATCTTGGGACGATGAAGCCAACTACAGTGCGGCTGCAATCGGCAGATCGATCGATCAGGCAGCCTCTCGGTGTTTTTGAAGATGTATTAATACAAGTCGGTGAGCTTGTGATTCCTGTCGACTTTGTTATTCTTGATGTTGGTGAAGTTCCAAGTGAAGGAAAGGAGCACACGATTTTTCCAGGCAAGCCATTTATGTCTAGTTCCTATACGTTGATTGGTGTGCGTAAATGGATAATGACGTTATCAGTTTTAGGCACGAGTTAGTGACATTTTTTTCTTAAATATATCCACAATACCCCCTCTTCATTTTTGCAGGATGAATGTTCCTTTATTAATCATATTGCATCTTATGTCCATGAGCTTAAGGGAATCACTATTTTGGACGAGTTCCACGTCGAGGACAACGCAAAATTTTTGAGCAGGGAGGAGGTAGCCGAAGTGTTGGGAATTGATTTGAGCGAAATAATTAAAGAATATGAAGAATTTGAAGATCTTGATGAAGAGTAGTGCAAGATGACAAACGCATCCAAGCTCGAGCCAGAAGTGGAATTAAAACCACTACCAAGTCACTTAAAGTATGTTTTCCTCGGTCCTAGCAACAAAAAAACCATCATTATTTTTGCAGTTTTAACGGGAAGAGAGGAAGAAGAGCTGATTCAGGTGTTGCAAAAGTGTAAGGAAGCCATAGGATGGAGTATTAGCGACATCAAAGGGATTGATCACATTACTTGCATTCACCAGATCGAGTTAGAACCCGATGAAAGGCCAGTGAGGGACGGCCAGCAAAGATTGACACCAATGCTTTACGAGGTGGTCAAGAAAGAGATCTTAAAGTTGAAGGAAGATGGAGTTATTTACGCAATCTCCGATATAAAATGGGTGAGCCCAGTGCACGTGGTTCCAAAGAAAGGGGGGATCAACATTACTGAGAATGAATAATGTGAGATAGTCTCAACGCAATTGACAATGGGTTGCCTTATGTGCATCGATTATAGGAAGTTAAACGCAGCCATTCAAAAGAACCACTTTCCCTTGCCGTTCATTGACCAACTTCTTGACAAGCTTGTTAGACATGAACTCCACTGCTTCTTGGATGGCCTTTCAGGCTACTATCAAGTCGCTTTTGCTCCGGAGGATCAAAGCAAGACAACATTCACGTGCCCCTTCGGCACAATTTCCTTTCAGAGAATGCCTTTCAGCTTGTGTAACGCTCCAGCGACATTTCAAAGGTGCATGATTTCAAATTTTTTTATTTCATTGATGATTTTCTCGAGATGTTCATGGATGACTTTTCAATTTTTGGTTCATCTTTTTGAAAATTGTTTATCTAACTTATCTAAGGTGCTAGAACGTTGTGTTGAGACAAGTCTTACATCGAGTTGGGAGAAATCCCATTTTATGGTTAAGAGTGGCACCGTGTGGGATCATGTTGTTTCTAATAGGGGCTGGAAGTTGACAAAGCTAAAATTGATGTTATTAAAACTCTTCCTCCCCCACGTGATGTGAAAGGTGTTAGGAGTTTTCTAAGTCATGCAGGTTTTTCTAGGCATTATATAAAAAAACTTTCAATAATTAGTCGCCCGCTTTGTAAGCTTTTAATTTTAGATACTCCTTTTGTTTGTAATGAAGCTTGTATGAATGCGTATAATGAGCTTAAAGAAAAACTTACATCGGCACCAGTAGTTGTTGCCCCTTATTGAACCTTACCATTTGAAATAATGTGTGATGTTTCCAATGAGGCAGTGGGGTCCGTTCTAGGGCAATGTGTGGATAAGTTACTTAGGGTTATATATTATGCAAGTTACATGTTAAACGATGCCCAACGTAACTACACCAAGACTGAAAAAGAACTGCTAGCAGTTGTATTTTAGCTTGATAAATTTAGGTCGTATATATTGGGAGAAAAAGTAATTATACATACGGATCATGATGCGTTGCGTAACTTTTTTTCTAAACCTCAAAGCAAACCACATCTGATTAGATGGATTTTATTGTTGCAAGAATTTGATGTAGAGATAAAAGATAGGCGTGGTTGCGACAACGTTGTGGCTGATCACTTGTCTAGGATGGTAGTTAATAATGATTGAAATAAGCATATCATGATTCAGGACTTCTTCCCTTTAAAACTCTTATACTCTTGAATATTTGATCACCACGTGGTATGCTGACATAGTTTATCTCGCTTGTGATATTGTACCTAACTACCTATCCTACCAAGAAAGGAATGTATTTTTGCATAAACGCAGGGATTACTTTTGGGATGATCCTTATGTTTTCAAACGCTACAAGGATGGACTAAGCAGAAGATGTGTTCCTAATGATGAAATGGGAAGTATCCTACATATGTCCATGACCTTGGAGGGAACTTCGGAGCTCAAAAGATGGCATTTAAAGTCCTTCAAGCAGGGTTTTATTGGCTAAGTTTATTTTCTGATGTGTACGAATACTTCAAAATGTGCGACAACTGCCAACAAACCGGTAACATATGTAAGCGAGACGAGATGCCGCTAGTGCCTAACCAAGTAGTGGAGATTTTGATGTTTGGAGGATAGATTTCATGGGACCTTTTGCCAAAAGTAGAGACTTCGAGTATATACTTGTGGGAGTCGATTACGTATCCAAATGGGTGGATGCGATTCCCGCGCGCAAGGCAAATGCTGAGATTGTGCTTAAATTCTTACAAGAGAATATCTTCAGTAGATTCAGAATCCCGAAGACAATCATAAGTGATGGTGGGAGTCATTTCTTCAACCGAGCCTTTGAGAGGTTGATCACTAAATATGGAGTTCAGCACAAGTAGCTACCCCGTACCATTCTCAAACTTCTGGACAAAGTCGAAATGAGCAATCGCCAACTAAAGGCTATCCTCGAGAAGATGGTTGTACCCAATAAGAAGTATTGGGTAGAGAAACTTAGTGACCCACTATGGGCCTATTGAATATCTTATAAAACAGTGCTTGGTAGGAGTCCTTTCCGGCTCATCTATAGAAAAGCGTGTCATTTGCCCGTTGATCTAGAACACTGAGCAAGTTGGGAAGTTCACAAGATGCACATGAATTATGATGAAGCAGTCGAGTATAGGAAGTTACAGTTGAACGAGATTGAAGAAATCATAAACTAGTTATACGATGATGCATGGAGGTAAAAGAAGATGATGAAGATACATCACGATCATAAAATTATTGATAAACAATTAAAGGTTGGTAAGTTAGCTCTACTCTATTATTCAAAATTAAAGTTGTTTCCAAGTAAGCTTAAGTCAAGATGGAGTGGGCCGTTTGTGATCAAAGAAATCAACAATTTTGGAGCGGTCACTCTGTACGATGAGAAGATGATTCAACATTTCAAGTCAATGGACACAAAGTGAAGCTGTATCGTGATGGGATGATGGCAAACCAAGATCGTAAGGTGGTGAAGTTTGTGGGTCCACCTGCAACCCAAGCGTTTGTATTATTTTTATTTTTGATTTTCTTTTGAATTTTTAATTCACTTTATTGTTGAATAGTTTTTGCTTAAATTAAGTTAATTGTTGGGGTATGTTCAAGAGTTGTTGATGTGCAGAAAAATTGAAGAATTTGACCATTTCAGAGGCCTAATGGTTAGTTAGCAATAACCATTACCGCTAGCGTTTTTTTCAGTTTCGGAGGCCTAACAGTTAATTAGCGGTAACCATTACCGCTAACCTTACCGCTAGTGTTAGGCGTTAACGCCGAGATTAAATCGCTAAACTGGCCGCTAACTATGAACAGAGGGGTTTAACGGTGGACCTAGCAGTAATTATAACCGTTAAGTTCAACGCTAGCAAGTAACAGAGAGTTTAACGGTCCACTTAGAGGTCATCGACTGTTAAAGCTACCGCTAACTTTTAAATGAGATCTTAACGGTTGACCTAGCGGTTAGCCTTACCGCTATAAGGTAACCAATAGCGGGGTCAAATTTGCGATTTTTAAAGATCTTGGAGCTGTGAATTTTTAGGGATATATTCCTACAAGGTATGTATTATTTTGGTAAATTTTTGGATAAATTTTGGCTTAGTTAAAGTCTAGATCTTTTACCTTTGGAGAGTTCTATGTTAACTAGGTAAGTTTTAATATATCATACCTTAATTAGATTTCGAGAGGATCTAGGACTCCTATTTTCAAAAGCCAATAATTCCTATATAAACCCCTCCCTAGGCACTCCATCATTCACGAATCCCTCAAGCTCTTACAATTCACCACCTCCCAACACCTATTTTGATCCTTTCTTTCGACAATAGGAAATGAAGCCAGCAAACCGCTGCCTACCAGGAGCTCGGATGAATAAGGGAGGAGCAAGAGGAGACCATGAAGGAGCTACAAATTCAACTAGACGAGGCCAGAGAAAAGATTGATAAACTAACGGCTCAAAACACCGACTTCCTTTGGAACGAAGCATCACTTTCGCTCGAAATTGTCACTTTGGAGAAATACCTTAAAGAAGTTAAAGTCGAACTTGATGAATCATCAAACCACACTACCGAACTTCTGCTTAAGTCACTACTGCAGAAACAGGGTACGAAGGCGGCTGATTAACGACGGTTCTGGAAAAATCGCCGTTAAATACTTTTTTACGGCGGTTTTCATAAAACCGCCGTAGAATCGTACATTTTACGGCGGTTTTATGAAAACTGACGTTAAAACTGAACTAATTAACGGCGGTTTTTAAGAAAGCGCCGTGAATTAACAAGTATTCACGGTGGTTCCTTAAAAACCGACGTTAATTAGTTAATACGTTAATTATTGCGGTAGATTTAACGTCGGTTCTATTAGAACCGCCGTGAATAAGATGACATTAACGTCGGTTTTTTAGGAACCCCCGTAGAATAGTAAGCTGCCATGTCACCGATCCTCTACCTTATCAAGCAAAAATTTTGGGCCGTTGATCCATATCTTATCCGACGATCTGGATTAAATATTAAACTAAAAAGAATATTAAATTAAATTAAAAAAACAATTAAATCAAAAAAACAATAAATACTAAAATAAGAAATTCCTAAACCCACTTTCACTTGTTTCTTATCTACCTCCGCCCTAATTTCACTCGTTGAGATTTTGGGATTCGGCAACCATATGGCGGAGGTGGGGGCGGTGAACTAGCAGCGGCGGCTGTGGGACAGCATATTGGAACTGACCATGGCCGCGCAAGAGAGGAGCACCGACCGCCTGATTTGCGACGAGGGCGATGAACCAGCAGCGGCAGCTGTGGGACGGCTACCTGAGCGGCGCGGTGTCCGAGCCGAAGAATATGAGGAAATCAAAGAGGAATACTGCGTGGCACAGGAAGAAGAAGATGTCTATTGGATTGGCGGTCTTACGGGCGATTCTCTGGTGATCGTTGGTAGTGACAACAGCGGTGGTAGGCGACAGACTTCCTCCCCATGACTACGAATGGACAGCAATGGCGGCCCCACGAATGGCAGTGGTATCTTTGGCCTCTTCTAATGGTTGTCAATTTCTCCATTGGAGGTATATCTTTATTTGTATATATTTTCCGTGAAATTTCTGTAACTATCTTAGTTTACATCTATGTATTTATTCATGTGAGTATGCGTGAGTTAATCTCGTTAACAGTAAGATATTGATGATGTGAGCAATTAGGTGAGATTCTCTGTTTGAATTTTTGAAGAGTGCTTTGTTTTTCTTCGGGCGGTTTTTCTTCCTCTATCATATGCACAAATTTGAACCCTAAAAATTGTCTTAAATTTGGGCCTTTAAATTAAAATCTGAGCATTGTGGATCCCCATCATTTATTTGTTCTATGGACTCTATCCTGATGGTTTCCATTGACCTGTGTTGCTAATGGGTTAATATATGCTTTTGAGTATATATACTTTATGGCTGCCTTTGATGAGAGAGATCGGTTATCTCTTGCTAATTAATAAATTAGTGAATTTCTTGAGGTGAAACTGAGGACCCATGTTAGAGTTTGTAAGTTATCTTTTGCTTTCGATACAATTAAAAATAATTTGCTTATTCTCGATCAGATCACTTATCATTTTTTTTCCCAGCCAATGTGAATTATATGAACCTATTTTTATGGAAATTGATTTGCGATTCATATCAATGAAATTGATCTTACCTATGAAGTTGATTTCCATATAGTATGTGTGTCTATGTTTGTCCTCTGATTTATTTATCTTTTATTTGTCAAAGGCGAAGAATGCAAATGAAAGGATAGCTGTTTATGAATGATTAGAATGTGCATAGTTATATTCTTGTTAATTTGCTAGTTATCTTTGATTAGGACTACAATTTTTTTTGTCCTAAAAATCAATATCTATATCACGTTGTTTGATCGTGATCCAACATCCATGATAGAAATAAAAGTGCCTTGTCGACCATAATAGGAGGCAGTTTTATCCATTTGGTAGTGAAGGATGAAGTATGATATTAAGTATATGAGCTCAAATACCTATTCGGTTTCATGTTGCTTCATGCTCATTTCTGCTAATTTAAAGTTCTATTTTCAGTTGTCTGTAGATTGTTCTAATGTTTTCACTGTTTCTTACTCCAAATTTTTGTCTTCAATAGGTACTCGTAAATTATTCTTTAAAGAAGAAAAGTCATTATTGAATCGGAGGGTCCCTGATTTAGCAGTTGCCATATCGGTGAGCACCTACTGAGTTTATGGGATTGTCTCATATGGCATAATCCCACTTTGTTGCTGCTATTTAGTTCCTTGTTTCTTTTCAAAGCACTATTTATGCTAATTTAGGGAACTAAAAATAATTATATATATTTTTTTAGGGAAAATGGCATCCTGTGCATACTCTTGCTGCCTCGGGAGAATTTTACCTTGTGAATTCTTTGTTAAAGCACAACATTGATATTAATGTCCCTGACAAGGTGAACTAACTAACAAACACCTCCCATTTATTTGTATTTACTTATCTACTACCTAGTCTTGTGAATGTATTCCATTATAAAGGTTTTTTTTAAATGTTTACCCACAGAATGGATTGACTGCTATTCACAAAGCAATACTTGGTAGAAAGCAGGCTATTTTTAATTATCTTTTGACAGAATCAGCAAACCCCTTTATTCGTGGCAATGTAAGTTTTGGTATTGCATGCTTATTCATTCAATTTTTTGTTTTTAATTTATTAATATTTTTTTTAAATATTTTTTTTATGGTCATGACAGGAGGGGGCTACCTTAATGCAGTATGCTGTCTTCTCAGCTTCAGCTTCAACTTCATTCAAGTGTTGACCTCTTTTTTATTCAGCACATTTTTCTTTTTCCTTAAATATATATTTTCTGGATAATACTGGTGACACATTTTATTAGTGTCCTCTCTATTATGAACTTAGATAATGCGAAGCCTCTTTATAGTTTTGGGGGCTTTACGCCCCAAAATTCCCAAAACTGCACTTATCCATTGTATATCTTAAATTAAATTATTGAATTTCTTTTGTTTTAGCCCCCTTAAAAATTATTTTTTTCTCTTTTGCCCTTGCAATAAATTTTTCTTGCTCTGCCCCTGGCTGCGTCTTACTTTGTAACTTTAACACCACGGATCTTATCACTCAACAAATGATTCAGCCAGCGAAATCAATTCAATTCCTTCAATTTGTTTTATTTTCAGGTCATTTGTGCTTATATATATTTGGAACCGACAAATTTGTGAGTAGTTGCCACTGTTGTTGCAGGTAGAAGCCATCTATCAATCTTAGGACCGAAAAGGAGCCGTAAACACCAGATTATTTGTGCATCTCAGATTCAGGTACGCACCACTGAAACAGGGGATATCCCTGTCTGTTGCCTATTGTGATTATAAATTGTTTGTAGCAATTTACTGGAAATATAAAGTTTTTACAAGTGACTAGAATTTAAATACTCATCTTGAATTCAGCCTTATGGTTTAAGTTTGCAACAAGTTAAATTTGCTGCTGTGATATCTTGATTTTCTTATTCTTATAAAATTTTAAAAATGCAGGCGCTATGATTGCTTGTAAGCTTGCTGCCATGGCACCCGAAAGAGTTTTGTCTTTTTCTTTATTGAATGTTACTGGTGGAGGTTATGAATGCATTCCAAAGGTTTTCTTTTTTCTTTTTTTTTTCCATTTCCCTAAAAAAAACTTATTTCTTTTATTATTAATATTATTATTAATTATTTATTAGCCTAGAAATCCTCATATTATATTCCATATATGCATTTCGGTTTGATCGTCAAACATTGTCGATTGCAATGCATTTTTTGAAGGCAAAAACTCCTGAACAGAGAGCCGCTGTTGATTTAGATACCCACCCCTCACAGGTACGGAAAAAATAAAAAAGAAAATGAAACTAAGCGAGATAAACCCTCTTTCTCTTGTATTTTCTTGATTTAGAAATGAATTCGTTGTGTGCCCTTTTTGCAGGAATATCTCGAAGAGTATGTTGGACATAAGACGAGAAGATCAATCTTATACCAAGGAACTGCAAAGCGTAACAAATTTTGAGACGAAAAAAACTTGATTGTGTACTTGCAAATTCGGTGTTCTCATTTTCCAAACCTGGTGTATTATAATTCTGTGGTGTATTTTGTTTTCTAAAGCCGTTTACTTTACAAATTGAATGGTCTAAAATTGCAATTTTAGTCCTTTAACTTGTTCAAGTGGCAATTTTGGTCCTTGACGATTATGCCCTTGTCAAAATAGTAATTATTTCATATTTGTAATCTTCATCGGAATCTCTAGGTATTTTGGCATTTAAGGGCATTTTTGGGAATTTATGGTATTACTATCCCAATATTGTTCGGGGACCAATTTTGCAATTAATAGCTTTAATCTGATTGTAGTGGCTTATTATACATGCTGAACAAATAGGGCTTACTATACATGCTGAACAAATAGATAAGTAAATCATAAGAAGAAGCATTTGCAGTGAGTTTCAAAATGTTATAATATACAACATATTACTTAAAATTGTGCAGGAATATGTAAAAGGAATATCAGCAACTGGTATGCAATCGAGTTATGGATTTGACGGTCAGATTAATGCTTGTTRGACTCATAACAWGTCACGAACAGAGATAGAGTCRATTYGTGTCGCTGGATTTCCAGTATCAGTAATTCATGGCAGGTAAGTTGAGTTTTTTAATGGATCATATGAGGTATATTTGCTACATTGACCAATTATTATTATTTATTTTATTTTATTATTTGGTGTAGACATGAYGTTATTGCTCAGATGTGCCATGCACAACGACTTGCAGAGCAATTGTATCCTTCTTCAAGAATGGTTGAGCTTAATGGTGGACATCAAGTGAGCCATGAGAGAACTGAAGAGGTAAAAAACTAGTTTATGTAATTTGGGAGCTATAAAAATAATGTTGAAAATTATATTTGATATTATTGGAGACTGTTTGTTTTTTCCTTTGGAAAGTAAATCAGAGTTCTCATGTTATATAAATTAAGGGAGTTTAATCCTTTGGACATCTTGTATTGATTGTTTGCCTCTGGTGTAAAACCACAAGGGTGATTTTTTGTTATTTTTAAAGTTAATTTTTTTTTAATCTTTTAATTTCCTCCCATATTTTGGTGCACCTGCTTTCATTTCTTTTTTTTTTTAGCTACTTTCTAGAAGGTAGTTTTCAATAACCGATGTAAAATGTTCATTCTGGAAAACAGACTTTCTAGAAGGTATTTTTAAAAACCGCCGTAAAAATGCTGCATTCTACGGCGGTTCCAAAACCGCCGTTAAATGTCTTCCAGAACCGCCCTTAAATCCCACTTTTTTACGGCAGTTTTGAAAAACCGCCGTAAAATTTAACGGCGGTTCAAAAAACCGCCGTTAAAAACTCAAAAAAAACCGCCGTTAATGACACAATCTGCAGTAGTGAGTATTACGAAATTCGAGGATAGAAACACAGGCTTCAAGAAAAGATTGGTGAGTTGGAGTTTGAAATTTTCAATCATGAACTGAGGGACGCAACACACCTTTGGAACATAGAATATCGGAAGGAACGTCTGGACGAAGCTATTGCATGGATTGACGAGCTCAAGGATATTGTCTATGGATCTAACTAGTTTTTAAACCCCTATGATTTTTTAGAACAACTAGTCTTAGTCAGCAATTTAAATTTCTATTTCTTTTATTATCGTGTCATAGGATTGCAATCCTATTCTATCTAGGTTTTTATTGCAATTTTTATTTTTGTTTTTTAATTCTCACGAGTTGCTATTAATAATATTTAGGTTCGTATGATTCGATGTTCTATTAGCGGTTTTAATTCGATTTAAATTTTTATTTTTGTTTTTTAATTCTCACGAACATTTTAATTTTTCTCATGAGTTGTGCAGTTTTTACGAGATTAACAGTAGCTTAGCGGTAACAGTTACCACTACGGCTACCGTTAACTGCAAGTAGATTCAATTAGCGGTAGAGCTAGCGGTTACCCTAACTGTTAAGGTTACTGCTAACAAGTACTAAACCCGACTTGAAGAGGGAATTATAAGGACAAAAATCGAAGGGCTTTCATTTATTTTCACTCTTCCTACCGCTATCCATCCCAAGAAATCGCTAAACAAAAATTATCACTGCTAACGCCCCGGAAATCTATTTTTCCACCGGCAAACGAAAAGCATATCGCCGCACTCCAATGAATTTGAGCAGATTCCTGGATCCGTGTCCACAATTTCAACAAAATCAACTTCTTGGATATTAGGGTAAGGGTAGATTTACTTAAAACTCGATTGAACTATCTGGTTTGGATTTGCAGGTTTAAAATTACTTTGGGTTGAATTGGTTGAGTTTTTTGTTGAAAAACGCCCGAGAAATTCTTCTACACATCAACTGTTCGACAAAAAGGTAAACGATACCAATAGCGGTAACCATTACCGCTAATAGGTACCGCTAACTGTTAGCGGTCAGAGATAACAGTTAGGGGTACCAACAACCCTTACCGCTAAGTGTTCTACCGGTAGGATCTCATGACAGTTTCGAGTCACCGTTCGAGGTCGAATTCCGACCATCTCCAGTTGCATTCCGGAAACAGATACAAGCCGCATTCTGGCTATCTACTACTCAATTCCAAAACCATGTCTTCTTAATCAAACAAGAATGAAAAAACGTGGAGAAGAAAATTGGGGTGAAATTCAAGGTGTTCGATAACGAGTTCGAACTTTACAATTATTTGATAAATCGGATAATCATTAATCCGATGATCGTGGATATCGATTACTGGCTCACCCAAGCCGTGAGTAACGATCCGTTTGCTGAGAAATTTGTGGACTACGTCAAAAACCTCAATTGCGTTCAATGATGTCGGATTCGAGTCCCGGCCTACGAGCAATTGATGCTCAATTTTACACATCTTTCTAGATAATAGCCGACTACACCTTAACGTGTCGATTCGGAGGGAAGGAGTACAATTTCACTACCAACGCAATCGAGGCTTGCTTCGGCATTGACGGCTAGATGACCCTGAGGTAGCGCGACCATGCGTATAACGAGAGTCAATTCTGGCAGGAAATCAAACTTCAAAGGAATCAAGGGGAAGAGCCAGCAATACCCCCTCACCATGGTAAAAGATAACACTCTTTACGCCGCCTACCGTTTTCTCTCGAACTGTGTACTCGGTAAGGAGGAGCCGACACTGATGAATAATGATGAGATGTATGCACTATGGTGCATGATGAAGGGGAAACTAGTTAACATCTATTCCCAGATGATTTGAAGTTTGAAGAATGTAAAGAAATAAGTGAGGAGAGGCCTGTCTCGATGTCTCACGTCACCTTCATTACGAGCCTTGCTGAGATGTTTAGATACTTGCCAAGGAGCGACAACATTGAGCATGACTATCAATCGTTAACATTAGCGTCAAGAATGGTTCGAGTTCCAAGGAAACTGAGAGGGGAAAATATAAATGTGACTTAGCAATGGACAAAATGGCGAGAAGAACGAAGATGACGAGGACGATGAGGAGGAGGATCGAGAGGTGACTAAGGAGGTTGATGGGGCAGACACTGGGCTTCATGCTGAGCCCGATTATGGATCAGAGTGCGGACACACTCGTGTGGGGCAGCCCGATTTTGACGCCTTTTTATCTGACTACGTAAGATTCAAGGTAAATGTATATAACAACCATGTTTATGGCATCGAGTATGATGCCCACTTAGCGATGGTGGACGCACAATTCGCCTTCGAGGAGGCTCGTTTCACGCATGAGGAGGCCCAAATAGCTCGGGAGGAAGCTTGTAGAGCACGTGAGGTGAGTGAAGGGAATGGCGAGCTATTAACTATTTCGACGGCTAACTTTGCGCAATTCCAGATGGGTATGATGAGTCGTAGGCCACCTACCCTGCCACCTCCTGATTCGATGGATGTCATCCCGTATCAAGGTCCCTACGATCACATGCCACCGGGCCCTTGAGAGACGATTGGTTGTTGAAGAAACATTTTATCTTTATTTCTTTTCTTTTTAAATTTTAAATTTTATTTTTCTTGTTATTTGTTTTCTTTTTTAATTGTTTTATTTTCATAGTTTTATTCGGGAAAATAAGAAATCATGAAAATCGAGATAATGTCCATTTGCACATGTTCGACGTAAAGCGGCTCGACTATTTTCAGTCTTCAAGGATGTTCTCTTACTCCTTTCCTCTTTTTCCTTTTTATGTATTTGTGGCAATCCGGAGATTACCGAATTTTTCAAGAGGGGGATGTAGTCGAGTGTGGTTTGTAATTCATTAATGTAAAATTTGAAGGTCTATGGATATAAGAATAATTCTCAGATTCACAATGTTGTTAATCAATGTTACCAACATCAGTTAACAACATCGACCAGAGTAAATTAAATTTATGCAGCGGAAATTAAAATACGAGAACACGATTAAACAAATTCAGTTCACAAGTAAACGTACTTGTGAACTTGGGTGTACAAACCTGAAAACTATATTACTTTCTTTTTAAGTTCAATACAAAATATAAAGTAATATATGAAAACTAAATATCAAGAAACTTGATACTAAATACTTGTTGCCGGAATGGCAAGATCTTTTTCGTCGGTCACGTAACTTCAAAGATCTTGTTTATCACGAACGTTGGCTCCAAGTAGATATCACTTCTTCGTGTTCTTCTTCTTTTCGTCGTGCGTCGTGTGTTCCTTGCGTCTTGCATCAATCTCCTCGCAAATAATCCGTGCGTCAAAAGTTATTCCAAGTATTAGGAATTCTTGTGTCTTAAATAGACAACCTAGAATCCTAAACTTGGTAAAATCCTAAAAATAAATCCTAAACATAATCTAGGATAGGAATAATTAAAGTCTTGTACATAAACTAGGAAACATAAAATTGTCCTAAATCTAGTTTCCTAACTTATTTTGTGCCCAAGAAAGGCAAATAACAAAATAGGAATTATTGCCAAGAATAAATTCCTCAACAATCTCCCTCTTTTGCCTTTCTGGACAAAACACTAAGACGCAAACACAAATGAAAATAAAAATACTAACTCCCCCTAAGATAAAAAGCTCCCCCTAAACAAAATATCCAATGTTGTTAAAATTCAAACCAACATTACAAACCCAAATTGTTCAAAATAACCAACACTTCATAAAACAAACAGAATAAAGGAACTTATTGACTTCGAACCCTCTTCGACCGTCGAGGGGATGTTGAAGTTCCATCGTCCTTGTGGTTCCTCTTCCTCCTCTGCTGCATCTTCATCATTTTCTTCAAGGCCTTGTTTCGCGCGCGAATTTGCTTCGGCGGCAACTGCATCGGCAGCAGCAGCATTATTCTCATTCTCGGCAACATCTGCAACATCTTCTCCATCAGCATTGTCTCCCCCTATGTTCGCGTCAACTTCCTCTCCCCCTTTTTGACCAAAAAGGGAAAGGGCTTACAAAAGGGAGGTGCGAAGATCCTTAAGCTGTTTCATCTGCAAATCTGTAGAAGCCACATGTGCCCGAAGAACCTGGGCAAAAATATTGACCATGTTGGGATTGCACGTACCAACATCACTAGCAACATCGGCCGAAACAGGTGCCTGCCAGGGCAAATCAATAACTCGGGCACCGGTAACATGCTGATTGCGTAAGGCAAACCACTCAGCCTCACCCGTGAGCACATCCTCAGGACCAAGCTGTAAGCCTTGATTCTCTAACAAACTGAAAATCAAAGATGGAAAACACAACGATGCCGCAGACTTCGTGGTGGAAAACTTAGTGATAATATCAAAAACATGATGACCAAAACTAAATGTGATCCCTCTCCCAAGACGGAACAAGAAATGGGCCTGAGGCCGCGTAACACAGGTTGTGTTTTTGGAGGGGACCCAATTACAAATGGCAAGCTTATGCAAAATAGAATGAAGAGATGAAAGACGTGTACTCGGAAGCTACTCAAACCAAGAATTAACCATCCCACCAGACAGAAACTTAACTACCTCATTCATATCATCCACCGTCGAGTCACCCCGGTAAGACTCAGTACCATAAAACTCATCAATTAACTCAGGGTTGAATGAAAAAACTTTGCCACGCATAAACACCTTCCCATAATTTAATGACTCCAAATCAACCATAGAGGGTAACAAATTGGCAAAAAACTCAACAACAACATCACGCACAAAAGGCATGGCCGTGGAGACGGTGGAATACATACCTTTGTGTCGGAGATAGGCAATGAGATTGTGTTTCTTAAACAGTTCAACCGGAACACGTTTCTCGGCAATCATATGTCGACTCTGGTAGGCATCGAATAGCTCGGCAGCCTCGGCAGTAATGAATCTCTCCGAAAAGGGTACCATGTCGGATTGAGCCGATGCAATAGAAGAGGGCGGCGAGGGAGCAGGAGTGGTTCCTGGAACGGAAGCAGTGTGGGAGGACGAAACAGACTGCAAGCGACACAATGGTTGTAAGGGGGTACCAACACGACTAGCAACATCACCCTTTGCAGCAGCCTTCTTTTTCTTCTTGTCCTCTTTGCAAGCAGCAAGAACATCTTTCAAGGGCACATCGAATGAAGAATCAGGAGAATACTCAAAACGCCGGTGGCTCAAGTGTTCCCAGGGCAGCCCGGGAATGAAATCGACGTAGACAATCCTCCAGATTTGGCGTTCGTGGCAGAAACCTTTGGACGCGTAGGAAACGCCGGTGGCTCAAGTGTTCCCAGGGCAGCCCGGGAATGAAATCGACGTAGACAATCCTCCAGATTTGGCGTTCGTGGCAGAAACCTTTGGACGCGTAGGAAA
>BMAC01000006.1:288159-298201 GCA_014905375.1 Phtheirospermum japonicum | reverse complement strand
TGGCGTCCACCGGTGAGGGAACAGGCACGGCTGCACGGGAATCAGGCGTCGGCGATGGAGGTGGCGATGTTGATAGTGGTGGGTTTGGTGAACTACCACCACCAATATCCTCACGAATATCAAGGCCACCAATCTTTAGGTACTGCAGCGGGACCTGTTCACCGGAGCGGCGAACCTCTTCAGGCAGTTCTGGGACAGACGGCGGTGGAGAGCTAGACATCCTGCAAAATTTCACAGACACACACAACCAAAATGCAGAAAATTGAGAGAATTTGAGAAGAGTAAGGATTCTGAGAGTTTTAATTCTAAAGGGGTTTGGAAAAGTGGGCAAACGGTAAAAGGGACTCAGCTTTTTATCCCCTCAAAAAGTGACCATTGCACACAAGGAGAGAGAGGGTAAAAAAATCCAAAAAACAATCATCGGCTTATTTTTATGCTTAAAAGCACAATTTTTGTTTCCATGTAAAAAGCGCCACTCCTCCTAGTATAAGGCGACGTGATCACACAACTTATCCCACTATCTCTTTCCATAATCCTTTTTTTAAAAAAAATTGCACAACTTAATCTACAAAATAAGCCGAAAATACAAAGCTGATTTTAATGAACCATCAGCACAATTGTACCTATCTTGTGCAATGTTAATTTTCACTCACCAAATTAACCTCGTTATTTCCCGTCCAGCCGTCCGATTATAACTCCACTGAAACACTTGGTTAGCTCAATTCAAAACAAAATTAAGAGATTTCAAGTAAGACAAAAACACAAGAAACAAAACTCACAGCAAGATGGTATCTTCACAAAGTATGAATGTCCTAGTGAATGCCTAAAAATCATGACCTAAAAGGTTAAAATAGAACACATTATGATTTCAGTCTTTTGATCCAATGTTGCTTTTTATTACTAACAACATAATAAACCAACATTGCCCAAGTTGATGTCAATGGAAACTTACCCCTTAACCTAAGTTAATGACTACGTCAAAATCTCTCAAGAAGGTGATTTTTAAAGATTAGAGCATTTTGAGTCCAGATTTTCTTCATCCTTGAAGGGATTTAAATCTTTCAATCTTCAGCAATTGCTGTTAAACGCCTCTTGTTTTTGGACCTGCACTAGTGCAAATAACGCGATTGGAGGCGGTTCAAAACAGCCTTTGGAGACGGTTATGAACCGCCTCTAATATTGGCGACGCTTAAAGTAAAAAAACCGGGCAGCGGTTCTAAGAACCGCTGCCAATAATAGTTTTGGCATCGGTTGTTATATAGAACCACTGCCAAGTATAGAAACCGGGCAGCGATTATTATGTAAGAAGCGCTGCCAAAACCAACCGATGCCAAATATGGAACCCGGGCAGCGCTTCTTAGCAAACAGGCGCTGCTAATACTACTATTAGCAGCGGTTATTAGCTAAGTACCGATGCCAAAAGTAGTATTAGCAGCGCTTGTTAACAAGAAGCGCTGCCAAAACCAACCGATGCCAAATACGAAACCCGGTCAGCGCTTCTTATCTAACAAGCGCTGCTAATACTACTTATGGCATCGGTACTTAGCTAATAACCGTTGCGAAAAAAAAGTATTAGTTGCTCCTGTTCGCTAAGAAGCGCTGCCAATAATAGTTTTGGCAACGCTTCGTAACTAAGAAGCGTTGCCCGGGTTCTATTTTTGGCATCGGTTCTGAGCGAACAACTGCTGCCAAATTTTTTATTTTTTTTTCATGCACCTGAAATTCACAAAAACAAAAACAGCTCCAAAAATCCAAAAAATCTGCCCCAAAAATTCACAAAATAAGCTACAAAAATTCACAAATTCTGAAAAACCCAAAATTTATTATAAATCATACAAAGCAAAATATTCATAACAAATACAAATTGTCCAAACAAACATACTTCATGTCATAAATAGCAAACAAGTGTTCAACCCTTAAATTCAACAAATGCTTACACCCACTCCACAACAGAAAACGCATGCCTCCATTTCCTTTTATCCCCAACTCAACAAATGTGCTTACAATTACGAATTTAGAAGAACGTCAATAAAATATCTCGCAAACACATTTCGAATATCATCGAACTCCAACGGTGAATAAGGATCTTGATTCGGTATCCAATACTTAAATTTAAAATATTGAAACAAAAAATTAGATTTATTAACACTAACTAATTATGATTTAAAACTTCTCACTATATAAATATTAAAGATAATAATAAACAAACCAACTTACCACTCCAATATTTCGACTATTGGGAAAATTGTTGACAATGTCGTTCATATACCTCATCACATAATATCCGCACTCGGTAGTCCCCGGTTGCTTGTGACACTTGAAAAAAAAAAGTAAATAATAAAGATTTGTTATATTAATACATAAAACTTCTAAGATTAAATAAAAAAAACATATATTACCTTTATCCTAGAAAATGCTAGGCCTTTACTATTCCTCTTTATTGGTGATGCAATCCTAAAAGCCCTACATTTCAAAATATGATATTTGAGTATTTTCAACAAACACACGTAAAAAGAATTAAATAACAAAGAAAAAAAAATAAATGGAGAAGAAAAAGAAAAAAAAAACACACGTATTTTCAACAATCCTGAATGAATAACCTGCACACATGTATTTCATTTTATAGCTAATTTATGAAGAAGCAAAAAAGAAAAAGAAAACACCTCAATACGCTGTGTAAATGGTGAATGGGTAGATTTGTGAAGAAAACAGAGTAACTATAAAATTAAGATAACAAAAAATAAACCTGATTTAGCAAAAATTAGCCCGTCCCTATAATAGAAACTTCACCTGGTAGACAGTTTTAGCAGCTCGCTTCACTCTCACTTGTAGCTGCAACAATGCGTCTTCAACACGCATCCCACGGACCAATGAAGATACAGTGGCCTAGCAACAGTAGGACACTGTGAGTTCCTGAGGCTTGACAAACAAGGAACCTCACCTGCAAATGTTTCATTAGGAATCAAGAAATCAAATTCGTAGAATTGGACACTTGATACACTTAATATTAGAAGTGGATTATACACAGTAAGGGACCCAGAATATTATAATCCTAATACACTACCAAAATATTTGTTGTAATGCAATAAACATTAGTATATATAACTATATTTTTCATAAAGTGGAACAAATTACCAGATACAAGAGAAGCCTTCGCGCGATTAAACGTACTGAACGAAGCATTGCCACTGCATTCTTATCTTGTGACAACCTGACTTACAAATGACTGCAAATGTCTCTGCCAGCCCGCCATAAGTTTAGGCGTCAATTATTTCCAGAATAAAGGCTTTTCCCCAATTATATACAAACCATAATAGAAAATTTTTCATAATTTATCAAGATACCTCAATTAGAATCAAAAGATAATTTAAGAAAAGCAAGTTTTAGCATTCATAAATAAAATGAAAATTGTAGAAGCAACAAATAGTATGATTTTAAAAGAAGAGACCTATATTGGCATTTCGTCGAACACGTTGTATGCGCGTGAAATTATTCTTCCAAACGCACCTCCAACCCCTACTAACATCGCTTAAGTCGAGCTAAAGCCCTCTTAAAGATCCAAACAAACAAATTTCTCTCCGAACAGTAAAATCGAAACGATTATTTAAATCCTTAAAATCCCTTCCCAACCTTCAAATAAACCTATCTCAGCAAAACTATCATTTTCATCACGATTTATGAAATGCGATAACAGAGTGATGAATTTGTGCAATCAAGAATTATTAATTTTTTCAGGCGGCACGAACAATAATTTCTTAAACACCAAACCTTAGTGATCAAAATTTAGAACAGCAGTAATCAGACACTAAAATTTTTTCAGAATCTAATTTTTTTTTTTTAAATATGCAAGAAAATGAAACTTGAATAGCAATACCTAAAACAGCAATAGTGATGATAATTACAGAAAGAACACGAATCATGAAATACAGAAAGTATACACGCTTAATCCAACTACATAGATGAAGACCATTTTCAACTTAAACTGCAATATAATCAATCCAAATACGCCCAACTCTAAAACATAAAAAAAAACATAAAATTAAAGTAAAAAGAAAGAACTTACAGACAGCTCAGCCTCGAGATACAATCTGGACAAATACGCTGAACTCTAAAATTCCAAAATCAAGCGCCGATTGCAGGTGAAAAATCCAGCTTTGATTTCAAGGGGCTAAGTATTTTAAGGGTTTATCCAAATGAAAGGGCGTGAAAATGAAAGTAATTTCAAGGTTACATCCAAATTTCAACAAGTAATTTTCCCGGCTAAGTAATTGCTAAGTCGGATTTTGGAGCTACGGTTGTTTTGAGCTAAAACCAGCCGTGTTTTTATTGGCAGCGTTTCTCTAAATAAGCGCTGCCCGATTTCACTTTTTGCAGCGGTTATATTATAGAACCGCTACCGGCATTCTTATTGGCAGCCGCTTTTTCAAATAAGCGCTGCCCGATTTAATTATTGGTGGCGGTTATATTATAGAACCGCCACCCGGTGTTTTTTATTGGCAGCGCTTCTCCAAATAAGCGCTGCCCAAAATAATTATTGGTGGCGGTTATTTTATAGAACCGCCACTCGGATGAATTTTTTTTTTTATTTCATAAGCAGCGCTTCTTTACGAATAAGCGCTGTCATTTCACTTTTTACAGCGGTTCCTCTTTCAACCGCCACTTATGAAGCGCCACCAATCAACTTTTTTCCACTAGTGCTGGGCAAGTCCCACAATCACCTACTTTTAAAGAGGTTGGTCTTTTTTGTCATTACTTTTATTGCAACAGAGGACCTTATCTCACTTTCGATCAAACTCAATGTATTAGTATAATGTATGAAAAAAATAGTAAAAATGCATGCAAAATTATACAGATGTTGTGACTGATGTTGATAAGTAATGTCACAACATCACAAACAAACATTGGTTAGACAATGCACATACCG
Organism: Phtheirospermum japonicum; assembly: GCA_014905375.1. Taxonomy (NCBI): domain Eukaryota; kingdom Viridiplantae; phylum Streptophyta; class Magnoliopsida; order Lamiales; family Orobanchaceae; genus Phtheirospermum; species Phtheirospermum japonicum. The sequence goes on along the minus strand of BMAC01000006.1, from coordinate 293,277 downwards.
AGATCTCTTCTCAAATGAGACAAGGTCTCGTAATCTAATGCCTTTGTGAAGATGTCAGCCAGCTTATTATCAGTTCCAATATGTTCAACGCTAACAATCTTCCTCTCAACTAAGTCTCGAATAAAGTGGTACCTATGTCAATGTGTTTGATTCGAGAATGCTGGACTGGATTTTTGGAGATGTCAATGGCACTGGAATTATCACACAACACCGCCAAGATACTACTGTGCAGACCGTAGTCTTCAATCATTTGGTTCATCCACAGTAAGTGTGTGCACGCACTTCCAGCTGCAATGTACTCGACTTCAGCTATAGATAGAGAAATAAAATTTTGCTTTTTACTGTACCAAGAAATTAGGTTATTACCCAGAAAAAAACATCCTCCAGTAGTACTCTTCCTATCTACTAAATCCTCAGCCCAATCCGAATCAGTGTACCCTATAAGTTCAGTACCAGTATCTTTTGTGTACCACACACCTAGTTCAGTTGTATCAGCAATGTATCTAATAATTCTTTTAACATCTTTCAAGTGAGACTCTTTTGGATTGGACTGATATCTAGCACATAAACACACACTATACATAATATCAGGTCTACTTACTATCAAATACAACAAACTGCCTGTCATACTTCTAAACATGGTGTTATCAACACCCTTACCAACATCGTCTGTGGACAGCTTCACATTTTTGCCCAGTGGCATTTTTTTGACAGTTTCACCCTCTAACCCAAACTTTTTAACAAAGTTCTTTGCATATTTAGTCTGGTGATCGACAAATCCTCGACGCGCTATTTCGAGACGTCGTACGCTATGTTTCTTGTTAGCTTTGGCTAAAAGGAGGTCAATGTGCGTTGTTAAGGAAATTTAGATCGACTCCCGAAACCTAAAAGGACTTAAACAATCCACCAAGTCGGTCTCCCCGTCCTTGCCCCGGCTAAGGTCTATCCACGCTCGAACCGTTAATCGGTTCCCTAGTAGCCAAGATCATTTACACCTCTCTTTACAAATATACTAAAAATCGGAAAAAAGGGAAAAAATGTGCTACTCAACAACTTCAACGATTTATAACGTATCCTTGTTTATTCGTCTCTTTTTATCTCTTTTTCTTTACAGTAAATAAAGATGAAAATACGAAGCTTTCAACGACTCCGATCATTCGTTGCTACTAGCAACTTACAAAATTCTCGATCGAGCACGTGGAGCAATTGACGACTCCAAATTACAAAACAAAAACCTATAGAGAGCGTTTGATGACGAGGGCTAGTCGAGGCACTAGTTCTAAACGAGCACAAGGATAGCATGAAGCTAAAACCGAACGGAGATCCCAACAAGATAAACCACCTAAGTCCACTATATTCGATCGAAAATCTAAACACCCTAACAAATCATCAAAAACCGCGTCACTTCGCCAAGGGTCCAAGCAATAATAGCACACACGTTACTCAAATTAACACAAGCAAGCATACGACGAAATTAAAAACCTAGGATGAACTCTAACCACCCCACACTTAAAACCTAGCAATGTCCTCATTGCGTATTTAAGCTAAGAAAAGCAGTAAAAAGGTGTAGGGAAAAGAGAACGCCCCTATGTCTGAGCTTGTGTCGTCGTGGTTGTGCAAAAGTCGTCGCCGGGAGCCGAGGCAAGCAACAAGCTATCTACAAGGTAAGGCAAGGTGGAAATTTTGCACAAAAACAACCTATTTACAAAAACGAAAAATATTTTTGAGTTTTTGAATTTTCGAATTTGTTTGGATTTTATTTTTTTAAAATTTGTTTTATATTTTGAGAATATATTCAAATGAAATGAAATTAAATTATATACAAAAGCGAAAGCAATTAAAAGAATTTTTATTTTATTTTTTTTATTTTTTTTTTACATAGAGTCGAGACGAGAAATAAAAGAACATAATCGAAAGATAAACAAAATAACACACAAAAACAATAAACAAATAAAATAAACAAAGGATAATCTAGGAGATTTAACGACGTCTCCTAGGTCGGGCACGGAGGGGTGCGTCCTCGTCTTCCTCCTCCTCCTCGTCCTCGTTTTGCTCGTCTCCGCCGTCATCATCATCGTCGTCGTCGTCCCGACGCATCCGACACTCGACCAAAAGGAGCCGGCTATGGAGGCCGCGGAAAGCTCGGTCGTTTCTTGCTTGTCCCTCGTTGAGCAGGGTCGAAACGGGTGTTGAGCTGGTCGAAACGTGAAAACAAGGCCTGTTGGAAATCGTTCCAACCCATCTTGGGACCCGAGCCGGTGCTCGGGAATTCGTACTGCGGGAATGCCGCTTGGCTCGTGCTCGCTCCGTGATGCGCGCCCGAACCGGTGTTCGGGACGTCGTCGGCCTCGCCTCGTTCATTCTCCTGGTGGCGTTGGCGTCTAGGATTTGGGTTCGCCGGGTTCATCGGGGCTCTCGGCGTTTTGAACGCCAACTCCATAAGATCAACGCTTGTCATGTTGGCTGCCTCGGCCTCAAACCCGAAGTAGCGGGCAAGAACGGTGATCATCGGACCCATGCCGACTCGGGCGACGCTTCCTCCTCTCATATTCGGAATCCCTCTAATTTGTCCTCGGATCAACGGGGAAAATGGGACCGAATGTCCATTGCATAGGCACCAAAGCACGTAAATCTCGTGCTGTGTGATGTTGGTGCTTTCGTGCTTGCCCATCAGGACGTGGGCAAAGAATTTGTAAGCCCCAAGCAGTGCCAAGTTGACGATCGCCAACGCCGATTATCAATCCCGGGTACCACGTCCGCCCGTGATACTCCCCCAAAACTCATCTGCATGAAAACCACTCGCCTGCGTGTACGAGTACTGTTGGCAGTCAAGCCCGAGCACCTCTTGGAGCACCCCCTGATCGATCCGGTTCTCAATTCCCCCACAACGGACATTAAAACCCCCATCATCGGTCTCTTGGTATGAGGTGAAGAACTCGAGCACTAGCTCCCGATAAGCCGGTGGCCGGAAAGACGCGAACATTCGGTCGTTCATCGTGTCGATGTAATGGAGTAGTCGGGTGCTGAACCCGTCAACGTCCCCGTTCGCCACCCATTCGTCCAAACGCTCGATATTGATAAAGCGTGGGGTAGCGAAATGTCGCTGGGACAGATTTTGAAAAAGTTCCCCCTCGTATGTGGAGTAGACGGGGAAGGAGGCACCGTAAGCTCCGGCGATATTGGGGTATTGGGGAAGGTTGAAAATTCCGTCATCGGAGTGGCCGTCCATGGTAGAWGAGGAAATAGGAATGAAAGTAGACGGATTTGTRGTGGAGGGTTCCAAAAATCRAAAGGAACGAAGAACAACGGAAAAAACGAGAAAAATTCAAACCAAATGCTCACTGGGGCATTTCGTTGAACACTTGGTGGGCAAGCTTTTTGAGGATAAAATCAAATGAAAATGGCTCCYAATTCCTACCCAAACACACAACCAACAATTACAAAGTTCCCCAAGAGATCWTTTAAGCGAAGTACCTTGAAAAGTTGGTTCAAAATGGGACGAAGAACCGAATTTTTCCCAAGGAGATTTCTGAATTTGGAGAGGAGAAGAAAAAGGAAACTTCCCGCGTAACTGCCCCATTCGGTCGATCGACACTCTCTTCTCTCCCTTTTTATTTTTTTTTCTCTCTCTCTCTCTTTTTATATTTTTCCGCCCTTTTTTTTTCTTGCTCGGTCGATTGGTTTGGGGGAGGGCAAAAATCGACTGCCATTATATAGATCCGCAGGGCTCTGGGCAGTCCGGGCAGTCGATCGACTGCCCTCCTCGGTCGATCGACTACCTACAGTCGATCGACTGCTCTTGTCAAAAGCTTAAAAATTTCTGGAATCCAGTCGATTTCTCCGTCTCAGTCGATCGACTGGCTGTCGATCAGCAATCTTACCAGTCGATCGACTGAATTCCAGCGGCCACTCTCCATTTTAGATCCTCTTTTGTCCCAAGACTCCATGGCTGAACCTACACAAATCCAAAAACTCCATTAGCACTACTTAAAGATAGAATATACACAAAATTAAAAGAAAAACAAGAAAAGAGTTAGAAAGGGTTAGAACGTCGTGGGTTACCTCCCACGTAGCGCGTTTGGTTAACGTCGTTCGCTCGACGGTTATACAAAAATGTTATCCGGGATCCAAGAAGAGGTGACGTTCATGCCAAGCCTTRGTTTGATAGAAGAATCCTCGACGCGCTATTTTGGAATCCGTCTCCGCAAGAGTATGGTCTAAGTGATTTACTTTGTTCATTTTCTTGTGTATGGTCTAACTGTTTTACTTTATTCAGTTTATTTAAACTTGGGGGACTGGATGGTTTTCTTGGTCGTATGTGATTTTATATTATTTTGGTTTACTATGGTTCTACCTAGATAGTATGGGGTGATTTATTTCGCCCACCTTATCCTAGGTCGGTGGTCAATTTTATGATATATTGGGATGACTTTAGTATAGGTTAGTAGAGGATTTTGAGTTGACTAATTAGGTCGACAAAAATATGGTAGTATAACTTAAAATWTTATGGGGACGCATCCCCARCCTCATATTGATTCGAACTTTTGTGTACCTACTTATAAAGATTTGTCAAAAATTTAAAAGCTCGCCCGCAAGAGAATTGGATCCCGTGTAGGTTGATAAACAATAAAATAAAAATTCTAATCTAAACAATAAAATGAGGAATTTGATTCAAACGAAGAATAATAAAAATCAAGGTTTTTTGAAAAGTTTTATGAATCAAGGGTTCTAGAGCTTCGAATCGTTTCCACGATCTCTTGGGAAAATCCCAATTGATGGTTCACGACGATTCTAGGTTCTAGACCCGTTAAATCTAGCCAAGTAATTTCATCAATCTCAACATAATAATCCCAACATCATCATCACCAATAATATTATACGATTCATCATCATACATGGGGGGTTTGTTTGTTTGAAGATCAATTATTAAACTATCAAGCATGAATCGAAAAGCATAAGAACTAATTAAACTAAATTAAAACGAAAGGAATTAAAGACTTACTAATTAAACTAAGATGAACAGCAGCGTTTTGGTGTCGAGATCTTGAATCTAAGTTATCTAATCTATCTAAGAACTAATCTATACTAATATAAAGCTAGAGATTTAAAACTAAGAAA
>BMAC01000006.1:238036-286259 GCA_014905375.1 Phtheirospermum japonicum | reverse complement strand
AGGCTACTCACAGGCTTTTTGCATGAAAAGGTTTTGAATTGACGTTGCTTTTTGGGTTTTGCGAAATCGATTGCGTCCAAGTACCATTTTACATATAAATAATAATTTTTGAAAAACTAATGCACTTATGCACGCTCAAAAGACAAGAACCTAAAATCAAACATAGTTAACATCGATAGGCAAGCCATAGAAACACAATTTAGTGCTGCAATAGCAATCAATCACGTAAAAAAAATTTAAAAATTGCACAAATTTTACTATAAGTAACACTCAACCATCCCCCCCTTTACAAACGAGGCAAACTCCTGATTGCCATAAGTAAAATAAAAATAAAAGCAAGGGAGATAGGGAATAAGAGAACATCCCTGAAAAATTGGCGAGCAACTCCAAAAAGGCGTTCGTGCAATAATCCTTCGTCTCGAACTCGTGATTGAAAATATCTTGAATAAATACCTAGAAAGACAAAACAAACGAACAAAAAAAAACTAACTAGTAAAACTTAAAGAAGAAGAAAACAAAATGAATACTTGGGTTGCCTCCCAAGAAGCGCTTGGTTAACGTCGGAAGCTCGACGTCTTCTACGAACGATGTTATCCCAGATCCAAAAATAAGTGACGATAGTGCCATGCCTTAGTGTTCTCCAAGAGTAAATGCAGGCAATTTAAATCACCAAGGCGAGCACAGAAAGCAAGTCGTAGAACAAAAACTTCAATTTGCTTCGGAGGTCGAAAAAGCGAATAATTGATCAACACGAACATATCAATAGGAAAGTGCAGCATAGGGTGATCCTCTACTTTCTTAAGAATTAGGGAATCCRTTGAAMAAATGGCAAATCCYTCGTACACTCCGAGCTCCTTCAAATCTTTAGCATCTTCCTCAACACCCTGAAAAATATTAAAATCTATATAATGGCATAGGGGGGGAAATTTTGCTCGATTACCTCAGCCACCATCTCATTCTCAACAAGATCTTCAATAACCTTCTCCTCACAAACTTCTCCCAAATGATCATTCAAGCTCGTATTCTCAACCTCTAAGATGGGCTCAATTGCAACAAGAATCGRCATCTCAGGCTGACTTRGAAGTTCGTCYCTCTCGTTCGACCTTTTCGCTWAATAATCCTCGATTTGACCACACAGTGCCTCCATATTCTTTGTAAGATTAGAATAGTTATCTCGTATGGTCGATAGCGCAAGTTCGTCTTGATGGTGAATGGTTTCGGCTTCTTGATCTTGCTGCCAATCTTGGACGGCGACAACTTCCTCCTTTGGCTCACCATCAAATGTTACCAAACATTCATGCATCATACGCCCTCGGCATCCACAACGATCACACATTACATTAGGTACGAAGAACATCCTCATGAATTTATTGCCTACTTCAGACCATGTTCGTAGAGAATCGGGCTCCAAATTTAAGTACCATTTCATACCTTCTTCCTTCAGCGCAAAAGTGAAGAGTCGCATCTTCACTTGATCTCTTGTAAGCCCTATAAGCGGAGAACTATTGGTGATGAACTCGAATTTCTGAATGAATAAAAGCGCATCTTCGTTTSGACGTCCATAAAAAATCGGGAGATTCAATTGGTCGTACTTGTAGGGAAAGTAATTATTCATCGCGTTGCTTAATGGAATGGGCGATCGAAGTGCATGACGCCAATCGAACGGTGGTTCATCGTACAGATAATACTTTTTTTTTATTTTTTTAAGAAAAATTAATATTTTCAATATTTTTAAAAAACTTTTTTTTTGGAAAACGGTTTGATAAATCTTGGGCTTTGGTTGTAGACGTGGCTAGCAAACACAACAGTCAACACACAAGATTAAACGCACCGGTGGAAAATAAAAAGAAATAAATGAAAAATCACAAATAAATACTAATGATAAACGAAACGAAATAAGAACACAAATAAGGATACGATGAACAAACACAAAATTCACAACCTTTATTTTTTCCCGGCAACGGCGCCAATTTTTGATTTGAACTTTTGTGTACCTACTTACAAAGATTTGTCAAAAGTTTAAAAGCTCGCCCGCAAGAGAATTGGATCCCGTGTAGGTTGATAAACAATAAAATAAAAATTCTAATCTAAACAATAAAATGAGGAATTTGATTCAAACGAAGAATAATAAAAATCAAGGTTTTTTGAAAAGTTTTATGAATCAAGGGTTCTAGAGCTTCGAATCGTTTCCACGATCTCTTGGGAAAATCCCAATTGATGGTTCACGACGATTCTAGGTTCTAGACCCGTTAAATCTAGCCAAGTAATTTCATCAATCTCAACATAATAATCCCAACATCATCATCACCAATAATATTATACGATTCATCATCATACATGGGGGGTTTGTTTGTTTGAAGATCAATTATTAAACTATCAAGCATGAATCGAAAAGCATAAGAACTAATTAAACTAAATTAAAACGAAAGGAATTAAAGACTTACTAATTAAACTAAGATGAACAGCAAGCGTTTTTGGTGTCGAGATCTTGAATCTAAGTTATCTAATCTATCTAAGAACTAATCTATACTAATATAAAGCTAGAGATTTAAAACTAAGAAATTTATAGAGAAACTAAGAAATAAAACGGCACTCGGTAGGGGTTGTCAGCCCCTAAAAGGCCCTTAGAAACCCTAGAAATATGATAATGTATGTAAAAAAACAAAATACATAGGGTATTTATAGTTGTGGGATGTCTTGGGTAGCAAAAAACCCTCAAAAATGCATTTTCTAGGCAGTCGCGTCGACCGGGCGTCGATCGACGCAGTTCGGATCGACGCGACAGAGAGTTTGGGGGTATTGGCGTCGATCAAGGTTTTCTATAATGGTTCTGGCGTCAACCGACGTAAACTGGTCGACGCAGGCGTACCGGTCGAGCAACGCAAGCAGCAGTCGGCAGCGCTCGGAAGGCTTGGTCAGCAGTGCTCGCAGGGCTGGTCGGCAGGATACTATAACGGTTGCAGATGGAAACCTTTATAGAAAGCCGGCAGCTTCAAATTCTTCAAATCGCGGCCCGTTTTCGCTAAAACTCTACTCGTTTGCCCATCCTTGACTAAATCCAAACTCAAATACTTATAAATACCTAAAATAAATATAAAATTAATTAATTATAATTAAAATATAATAAAAAAGTTGGAGAAAAGAAAATACGAAAATATGATCAATCTATCTAACTTTCACCGAAAATAATAATAAAAATGAACTAAAATACTAACTAAAATAAAGACAAATTCATGTTAATCAACTACCCCACGCTTAATTTGGTTTGTTCGTCCTCGAACAAACGATAGTTTCAAAGACTAACAAGTATGAAAATCAGTCCAAGCAATGAGTCGTGTCGGTGTTACATACATAATTTTTGAAAATATAGATACAAGTGCAACGCAACTTCAAACACTCAACCCTTTAATACATTGTCGCTCAAAAATCAAAATTCATGCATCCTCTCAAAAGGGAATATATATGGGTGTTCCCTCGAAGCACTCAAGTATTTTCTGCATGGGACGTGTATACGCTCAAATCATACAAATACAAGCACAATAAACAAGAAACGAAAAATCAATCTCTTCTCAATCGCAAATTAAGTGTGTTATCAACAAAGAATCGGAAAAGTCTTTTCGGGTTGTAATGTAAGGCTCTTTGGACGGGTATGGAATATATAAGTCGTGTGGCTAAATAACTCACTCAACCTAATCTAATCACGAAGCAAAACGCTTCACCTCATTCAAAAGAAAAAACCTCACTAAACACTCATAACGTAGCCTTTAAATTTAGGCTATTTCTCAACTAGTAAATCGTAAAACCGACTTGTCGCTCAAACCACTTAAACACAATTGAAGCTTATAATGTGCTTCTTATTCAACACGACTCTTTTGGCCTCTTAGATATTAGGCTTCACGCGAAAATAAACAATAAACTCAAGCCTTAAATCAAGCGCGTAGGCAATTACTCAACAAACACCATCCTTTCTTAATTATTTTTTTCTTTTTTTTTTTAATTTACCTCCTTATTATAGTTTTTATGGGGTATCCTTTTTTTTTCTTTTTCTTTTTTTTCGGATGGTGGTCCTTAATTACAAAAAAATCATAAATCTCTGGTAAATTTCCAAAGCACTAATAACCAATAAAATAACGAACTCCTACCCCACGCTTTTAATGGGTTAGTAGGGGTCAACTCAATAAAATCACTCATGGCTAAAGGCATGGATTATTTGGCTATGATTGACTCATTCGGAATTTATAGTGCCTAAAATTTATGGATATGGCCAGAATAGGGTTTTATTTGTGCCTTAACCTCATTTTCAAAGTCAACTACACACAGCRGTTTCAAAKAGATATCAAATCAAAACTCATTCAAGTACATGCAAAGATGATAATCACTCAGGCTACTCACAGGCTTTTTGCATGAAAAGGTTTTGAATTGACGTTGCTTTTTGGGTTTTGCGAAATCGATTGCGTTCAAGTACCATTTTACATATAAATAATAATTTTTGAAAAACTAATGCACTTATGCACGCTCAAAAGACAAGAACTTAAAATCAAACATAGTTAACTTCGATAGGCAAGCCATAGAAACACAATTTAGTGCAGCAATAGCAATCAATCACGTAAAAAAAATTTAAAAATTGCACAAATTTTACTATAAGTAACACTCAACCATCCCCCCCTTTAAAAACGAGGCAAACTCCTGATTGCCATAAGTAAAATAAAATAAAAGCAAGGGAGATAGGGAATAAGAGAACATCCCTGAAAAATTGGCGAGCAACTCCAAAAAGGCGTTCGTGCAATAATCCTTCGTCTCGAACTCGTGATTGAAAATATCTTGAATAAATACCTAGAAAGACAAAACAAACGAACAAAAAAAAACTAACTAGTAAAACTTAAAGAAGAAGAAAATAAAATGAATACTTGGGTTGCCTCCCAAGAAGCGTTTGGTTAACGTCGGAAGCTCGACGTCTTCTACGAACGATGYTATCCCAGATCCAAAAATAAGTGACGATAGTRCCAYGCCTTAGTGTTCTCCAAGAGTAAATGCAGGCAATTTAAATCACCAAGGCGAGCACAGAAAGCAAGTCGTARAACAAAAACTTCAATTTGCTTCGGAGGTCGAAAAAGCGAATAATTGATCAACACGAACATATCAATAGGAAAGTGCAGCATAGGGTGATCCTCTACTTTCTTAAGAATTAGGGAATCCRTTGAAMAAATGGCAAATCCYTCGTACACTCCGAGCTCCTTCAAATCTTTAGCATCTTCCTCAACACCCTGAAAAATATTAAAATCTATATAATGGCATAGGGGGGGAAATTTTGCTCGATTACCTCAGCCACCATCTCATTCTCAACAAGATCTTCAATAACCTTCTCCTCACAAACTTCTCCCAAATGATCATTCAAGCTCGTATTCTCAACCTCTAAGATGGGCTCAATTGCAACAAGAATCGRCATCTCAGGCTGACTTRGAAGTTCGTCYCTCTCGTTCGACCTTTTCGCTWAATAATCCTCGATTTGACCACACAGTGCCTCCATATTCTTTGTAAGATTAGAATAGTTATCTCGTATGGTCGATAGCGCAAGTTCGTCTTGATGGTGAATGGTTTCGGCTTCTTGATCTTGCTGCCAATCTTGGACGGCGACAACTTCCTCCTTTGGCTCACCATCAAATGTTACCAAACATTCATGCATCATAYGCCCTCGGCATCCACAACGATCACACATTACATTAGGTACGAAGAACATCCTCATGAATTTATYGCCTACTTCAGACCATGTTCGYAGAGAATCGGGCTCCAAATTTAAGTACCATTTCATACCTTCTTCCTTCAGCGCAAAAGTGAAGAGTCGCATCTTCACTTGATCTCTTGTAAGCCCTATAAGCGGAGAACTATTGGTGATGAACTCGAATTTCTGAATGAATAAAAGCGCATCTTCGTTTGGACGTCTATAAAAAATCGGGAGATTCAATTGGTCGTACTTGTAGGGAAAGTAATTATTCACCGCGTTGCTCAATGGAATGGGCGATCGAAGTGCATGACGCCAATCGAACGGTGGTTCATCGTACAGATAATACTTTTTTTTTAATTTTTTTAAGAAAAATTAATATTTTCAATTTTTTTAAAAAACTTTTTTTTTGGAAAACCGTTTGATAAATCTTGGGCTTTGGTTGTAGACGTGCCTTGCAAACACAACACTCAACACACAAGATTAAACGCACCGGTGGAAAATAAAAAGAAATAAATGAAAAATCACAAATAAATACTAATGATAAACGAAACGAAATAWGAACACAAATRASGATACGATGAACAAACACAAAATTMACAACCTTTATTTTTTCCCRGCAACGGCGCCAATTTTTGATTCGAACTTTTGTGTACCTACTTACAAAGATTTGTCAAAAGTTTAAAAGCTCSCCCGCAAGAGAACGGGATCGCGTGTAGGCTGGTAAGTTTAACCGAATTGTCTCTCAAGGAAAACTATGTTCGGAAGTTCCTTTTGTGTTTGTTGTTCACGAATAAGAGAATAAAATAAAATTCTAATCTAAACACATAAAATCAAGAATTTAATTYAAACGAAGAATAATAAAAATCAAGGTTTTTTGAAAAGTTTTATGAATCAAGGGTTCTAGAGCTTCTAATCGTTTCCACGATCTCTTGGGAAAATCCCAATTGATGGTTCACGACGATTCTAGGCTCTAAACCCGTTAAATCTAGCCAAGCAATTTCATCAATCTCAACATAATAATCCCAACATCATCATCACCAATAATATTATACAATTCATAATCATACATGGGGGGTTTGTTTGTTTGAAGATCAATTATTATAATATCCAGCATGAATCGAAAAGCATAAGAACTAATTAAACTAAATTAAAATGAAAGGAATTAAAGACTTACTAATTAAACTATGATGAACAACAACATTTTGGTGTCGAGATCTTGAATCTAAGCTATCTAATCTATTTAAGAACTAATCTATACTAATCTAAAGCTAGAGATTTAAAACTRAGAAATTTAAAGAGAAACTAAGAAATTAAACGGCACTCGTTGGGGTTGTCAGCCTTAAAAAGGCCTTAGAAACCCTAGGAATATGATAATGTATGTAAAAAAAATGAAATACAAAGGGTATTTAAAGTTGTGGGAAGTCTTGGGTAGCAAGAAACCCTCAAAACCGCGTTTTCTGGGTAGTCGCGTCGACCGGGCGTCGATCGACAAGACAGAGAGTTTGGGGGCATTGGCATCGATCATGGTTTCTATAATTGTTMTGGCGTCAACCGACGTAAACTGGTCGACGCAGGYGGACCGGTCGAGCGATGCAGGCAGCAGTCGGCAGCGCTCGGCAGGCTTGGTCGGTAGGGCTCGGCAGGGCTGGTCGGCAGGATACTATAACGGTTTCAGATGGAAAACCGTTATAGAAAGTCGRCAGCTTCAAATTCTTCATATCGCGGCCCGTTTTCGCTGAAACTCTACTCGTTTGCCCATCCTTGACTAAATCCAAACTCAAATACTTATAAATACCTAAAATAAACATAAAATTAATTAATTTTAATTAAAATATAATAAAATAAGTTAGAGATAAGAAAATACAAAAATATGCTCAATCTATCCAACTTTCACCAAAAATAATAATAAWAATGAACTAAAATACTAACTAAAATCAAGACAAATTCATATTAATCAACTACCCCATGCTTAATTGGTTTGTTCATCCTCGAACAAACGATAGTTTCAAAGTATATCAAGAATGAAAATAAGCTCAAACCAGGAGTCGTGTCGTGCTACATAATTAATTTTGAAAATATACATACATGCAACGAAATTTCAAACACTCCACCTTTATTACAAATGCAAGTMTAAGAATTATGAAGAGTAACTACGAAATTAAACGGCACTCGTTGGGGTTGTCAGCCCCTAAGAGGCCTTAAAAACCTAGGAATATGATTATATATGTAAAAAAATGAAATACATAGGGTATTTACAGTTACGGGAAGTCTTGGGTAGCAAGAAACCCTTAAAAACGCATTTTCTGGGCAAGAGCGTCGATCGGGCGTCGATCGACGCGGTTTGGATCGACGCAACAGAGAGTTTGGGGACATTGGCGTCGATCAGGGTTTCTATAACGGTTCTGGCGACGACTGACGTAAACTGGTCGTTGCGGGCGGGCTGGYYGAGCGACGCAGGCAGCAGTCGGCAGCGCTCGGCAGGCTTGGTCGGCAGTGCTCAGCAGGGCTGGTCGGCAGGATACTATAACGGTTTCTGATGGAAAACCGTTATAGAAAGTCGGCAGCTTCAAATTCTTCAAATCGCGGCCCGTTTTAACTAAAACTCTACTCGTTTGCCCATCCTTGACTAAATCCAAACTCAAATATTTATAAATACCTAAAATAAACATAAAAATAATTTATTATAATTAAAATTTAATAAAATAAGTTGGAGATAAGAAAATACGAAAATATGCTCAATCTATCCAACTTTGACCGAAAACAATAATAAAAATGAACTAAAATACTAACTAAAATCAAGAAAAATTCATGTTAATCACATATACTGAGCCTCGAGTTCATATACAATGAAAGGCCTTGGCCGGCATACTCGAATCACACAACACCGAGCCAAGCCTAATAAGATCATGCCTAATAAAAGTTATCATATGATAGCCCCATTCGCTAAGAATATCTCTGGTGACAGTTGCACACCACTGCCCAGGTGKCCGGATCCACCWTTGAGAAGCCCTACCAAAATTCGTCATCTTCGTCGATGTCCGATCAGCCACGCATCGTCCTTATGTTGCCAGTAACCGCATGGTAACTGTCGCCTGAATGGGAGCACTCCTCTCAGAATCCTCATATGCATCTGAGTCTCGCACTCTCATTATTTTKCTTGTGAAGGCTGCTTGCCTATTTATACAAGCAGGAACGTAACCGCTCWMCAACAGCACGCTATTCCGAATACAGAACGTTTTACACAATCCTTAGGTTCTGAGACGCAGAGAGAGTYCGATTCCATCCTCTGTTACATAGATAAGAGATCGAGAGAGAATATTCAAGATCGCAAGTTCTTACGCTCCGTTCCTTCAATTTGAGATTCGTCTTCGCTCGAGATCATCTTTCTTTTTCCGGAATAGCTGGAGATTTACTGCTTTTTCTAGATAATAATAATTACTCTAAACTCTTTAACTGCTTACTATATTAGTTGTTAGTTAAATCTAGATTTTGATGCTTTGTTCTTTCTATCTGGATTTTAAATTTGTTGTTACTTGCATACTTTTGGATGTAGTTGGTAATATAGTTCGTAATCTTTTTCCTTTCAATCTCGTTTCATTTATTTATGTTTAGTGATTGTGCTAGTAATTCTTTTATGGTCTTTAATTGCTCTTCTATTTCTAAAAGCCCTAGTTCATAGTTTTGGTTATTTKGTTCTTCATTTCTAAAACCCTAGTTATAACCTTTAATTTATTTAGATCTTTTATTCTATTTTATTAGTTAGCATTGTTTAATTAGTTTAGTTAATTAGTTTTGATTAATTTCTCTTGCTTTTCAATTCGGAGTTAATAAAATCAAAACCAACCACCACCACCACCCCCCCCCCCCCCAATACTTGTTCGTGTGTGACATTGTGATTAAACAAATATCTAAGATTCCTATTGTTGGCTTCTTCAAGATCGACTCGGTTTAAACTTACCAACCTACAAGTGAACTCATACTCTTACGAGCGAACTTAAACACTTTGACAAAGTTATATTTAAAAATAGGTACGAAAAGTTGGAATTAAAATTTTTGCACCATTGTCGGGGAAGCCAACAAAGGTTTTGAAGATGTTTATTCRTACTMCTTTTTGTGTATTCGTCTATTTGTGTAATTGAACTTGGGTCGAATTTTTGCCATTCGATACGTTGATTTGTTGTGTAGTGTATACAGGGTAGACGATCACTTAAACCAGCATTGTACGATCTCAGAGYAGGTGAACACTCCAGATCAAACGAGCACAGTAATTGGGGAGATTACTATAATGAYCCACTTCGTTAAGGAATCCATAACATTCTAGAAATTATTGGGGAGACCGCCAGCTGAGCATGGAGAACRGAGGTTGGGTTGAGAGAGGCAGAGTGAGGGATGATCGTCGTAACGAACATGCTGACTTTTACAAAATAAMCCCCCTCMAGAAATAGATGTTTAGATGAATGGTTAGATGTAGAGAACCAACGTTAYGAAAGGAATAATTTTGATGAGAGTTATGTTTTGAAGGGGATTATGAGAGATATCATGGTGAAGATGGAATTTCGCGACGTGCATGAGAGCCTCGTCAGCGTGATTTGGCAAGCCCACAGTTTGGACCTTACAGTTCTCCTATCGTGTTGGGACGGACTGCCAGAGATTTGGAGTTAAAATTAMACCAAGTTAACCAGCTTCTGACTTTTTATGGTCATGCTCATGAAGACCCGTTGGCATTTATGCGGGAGTTTTATGCCGAAGTTAGTAGATTTCGGCCATGGGACTTCATCTAGATGAGTTAAAAWTGGTATGTTTCCCGAGCAACCTATAAGATAAAGCTAAGTYTTGGCTTCTCTCTCTAGAGCCGAGATCACTGACAGACTAGGAGATGATTTATAAGAAATTCRTGAACCAGTATTATTCAGCCCAGATGACAGGGCATCTCARGAGGCAAATCGCTAATTTTCATCAGCAAGATGGTAAGTTATTCCACGAAGCCTGGGAGCACTATAAGTCACTTTTGCAAGCGTGCCCATATCACAACAATACCCCTGCTATGGTGAATAATTATATCTATGAAGGGTTTTCACCGATATATAAGAGTGAAGTTGAGACTGCATCCGGAGGTGATTTTGGGGATTTGAGTGMTTTAGATGTTGAGAGGTTGCTAGAGAAAATGAGTGAAAAACCCTGGAAAACAAATTCTTGGCCTAGGAAGCTTAAAGTCAATGAAATCTCTTTAATTGAAAAGGAAAGCGACAAGAGGATCRAGGAATTAGCCAAAGAGGTGGCAGAAGTAAAAGTCGAGCGAGCGAGTCAGTCTTCTTCGAAAAGCCCATTGAAGTATGCAGTCGTTGCAGAGCACCAGGACATTTGGCGAATTTATGTCAAGTGACATTTGACGAAGAGCCACAGGAGGACATTAACGCTATCCAGAATTATCAAATGACTGTGCAGGTAAATGACCATTCTAAGATGCTAAAGAATATAGAGATGATGATGAGTAAGATGGCGGCTTATATAGAAAAAATGTCAAATGAGGAAGACAAACTTCCGAGCCAGACAAAGCAGGCCTTATCTGTTCATGTCCTTTGAAATGGTAAAAAGATAGATAATAGTGTATTCAAGCAAGAGGAGGAAAAAGAARAGGTGGCCAAAATTCTGATGACGGTTCTATCAAACGAAGGCGCAACCAAACCGGTGGACCAGATATATAAGTCACCAAATCACTATGTCCTGGGATCCATTAATGGGATAATTYAAAACCAAGCCCCTTATCAAAAGCCAGTTGATGATCCCAGTCAGTCCTCGAAGTCGCAGCCAGCGCAGATAACTACCACGATTCATGATCTATTTCTTTTTCCCAGTCGCCTACATCCGACMAAAGAAAATAAAAAATTCATAGAGCTTTATAATTTGCTAAAGAATGTGAATATTAACCTTCCTCTTTTAGATGTGATCAAGACGGTGCCAGCATATGTAAAGTTTCTCAAAGAACTTGCTTCGAGAGATAAAYGTTTGGCGGCGAACCAGTGCGTGGAGTTGACGATAGAGGTTAGTGAAATTTGTAAGAAGTCGTTACCTCCAAATGTAAAAGAGCCCAGGAGTCTTTGTATCACTATCTCACTCAGGAATGGGTAGACAATGAGTGGAAAGCTTGATCTCGACGCCGACATTAATTTGATACCATATTTTATTTATAGGCAATTTGATCTTGGGACAWTGAATCTAACCACCATGCAACTCTAATTGGCGGATCGATCGATCAGGCACCCTTTGGGTATTGTTGAGGATGTTTTGGTGTGARGTGGTGAACTAGTGGTTCTGTTTGGTTTTGTTATCCTGGATGTTGGTGAGGTGCCGAATGGAAGTAATGAACACACTATTTTGTTACACCGGACGTTTATGTCTACTTCAGATACATTGATAGATGTGCATAAAGGGAAGATGACTGTGTTAGTTTTGGGCGATTCGGTGACATTTTCACTTAAGGGTATCCATAATACTCCTTCTTCATTATTGTGATATGAGTGTTCGTTTGTTGATCTGATTGCGTCTTGCATCCATGAGCTTAAAGGCATCACTGTTTTAGATGAATCTGACGTAAAGGACGACTAGGAATTTTGAGTGGGGAGGAGGTAGTGGAATTACTTGTGGTTGATTTTTGTGAAATTGAAGTAGACCTTGAATATATTAATTTTGAATTGTGCGAGATGTCTAACACACTTGAGCTCGAGCCAAAAGTGGAGTTGAAACCAGTACCTAGCCATTTGAAGTACGTTTTCCTCGAGCCCAACGAAACAAAACCCATCATTGATGGAAGAYGAGGAGAAGGAGCTGATTTTTGTGTTKAGTAAGTATAAAGAAGATATAGGATGGAGGATCAGCGACATCAAAGGGATAAGTCATGTTACTTGTATGTACCAAATCGAGCTCAGACCCGATGCGATGCCAGTAAGAGACGGCAAAAGAAGATTGACTCCAACACTTTATGAGGATGTTAAGAAGGAGATTTTGAATCTAATAGAAGAAGGTATTATTTTTCCTATTGCCGATAGTAAATGGGTGAGTCCAATTCATGTGGTCCCGAAGAAGGGTGGTATCACCATAATCGAAAAAGAAAAAGGGGGAATATTCCCGACGCGACTGACGACCGAGTGGTACATGTGCATTTATTATAGGAAGCTTAACGTGACCACTAGAAAAGATCACTTCCCGTTGCAGTTCATTTACCAACTCTTTGATAAGCTAGCTAGACACGAGTTTTATTGCTTATTTGATGGCCTTTAGAGCTATTATACAGTGGCTATCGCCCAGGAGGACAAGAGCAAGACTACATTTACGTGCCCCTTTGGCACTTTTACTTTCCGCAGGATGCCGTTCGGCCAATGCAATGCCCCAGCAACATTACTAAGATGTATGCTGTCCATTTTCAAGGACTTCATCGATGATTTCCTTGAGGCATTTATGTATGATCTTTTGGTTTTTGGTGCATCTTTTGATAATTATTTATCCAATTTATTTAGGGTGTTAGAGCGTTGTATTGATAAGAGTCTTGCATTGATTTGGGAGAAATCCCATTTTATGGTTAAAAGCGGTACTATGTTGGGTAACATTGTGTCTAGAAAGGGGTTGGAAGTAGATAAGGCTAAAATTGATGTGATTGAGACTCTTCCTCCCCCTTGTGATGTTAAAGGTGTTAAAAGTTTTCTTGGACATGCGGGCTTTTTTAGGCAATTTATTAAAGATTTTTCCAAAATTAGTCATCCTTTATGTAAATTTTTAACTCTCGATACTCCTTTGTGTTTGACGATGCTTTCATTAATACATTTAATATACTGAAATACAAGCTTACGTCAACACCTGTTATTTTCTCCCACGGATTGGCCCTACTTTTTGAAATTATGTGTGATGCGTCTAATCAGGCAGTAGGGGCCGTTTTGGGGCAACGAGTAGATAAATTKCTTAGGGTGATATATTATGCTAGTTATATTTTGAACAATGCCCAACGTAATTACACCATTACTGAGAAAGAAATTCTAGCTGTTGTGTTTTTGCTGGACAAGTTTAGATCTTATATTTTAGGAGCAAAAGTAATTGATCATACTAATCATGCTACATTATGTCATTTATTTGCTAAGCCTCAAATTAGACCGTGTCCTCTTCGATGGATTTTGTTGTTACATAAATTTTATGTTGAAATTAAAGATAGGCGTGGTTGTGCGAATGTTGTAGCTGATCATTTTTCTAGGATGGTGATTGAGAATGATGTGAATTAACATGTTATGATTGATGATCTATTTCCTTATGAGAATGCTTATGTTCTTGAGAATATTGATACTCCTTTGTATGCGGATGTAGTAAATTATCTTGCGTGTAAAATTGTGCATAATCATTTATCCTACCAAGAACGAAAGAGATTTTTACATAAGTGCTGGAGTTACTTTTGGGATGATCCATACGTGTTCAAAAGATGCAAGGACGGGTTGAGTAGAAGATGTGTCCCTGATGAAGAGAAGATGAGTATTTTACATTTCTGCCAAGACTTGGAGGGCATTTCGGGTCTCAGAAGACTGTGTTTAAAGTTCTTCAAGCCAGGTTCCATTGGCCAACCTTATTTGCTGATGCGCACGAGTACTGTAAGACTTGTGTTAATTGCCAACGAACCAAAAACATTGGTAAGAGATATGAGATGCTATTAGTGTCCAATCAGGTGGTAGAGATTTTTGATGTTTGGGGCATAGACTTCATGGGACCATTTCCCAAAAGTGGTGATTTCGAGTATATACTGGTTGGAGTCGACTACGTATCCAAGTGGGTGGAAGCGATTCTCACTCACAAGGCGAATGCCAAGGTAGTACTTAAACTCTTGCTAGAGAATATCTTTACTCGATTTGGAGTTCCGAAAACGATAATCAATGATGGTGGCAGTCACTTTTGGTTGATTTCTAAGTATGGGTTTGGCATAAGGTGGCCACTCCATATCATCCACAGACTTTGGGACAAGTCGAGACCAGAAATCGTTAGTTGAAAGCCATACTTTAGAAGATATTGAGGCCAAACAGAAAGGATTGGGCGACAAAGCTTATTGATGCACTATGGGCTTATACGACAGCATACAAAATAGTGCTAGGTATGAGTCATTTCCTCCTTGTTAATGTGAAAGTGTGTCATTTTCCAGTAAGATGGATCATAGAGCAAGTTAGGCTATTCGTGCATTGAATTAGAATTACGATGAAGCTGGTGAGTATAGAACCTAGATTCGACTGAACGTGAAGAGATAAGAAATGAGGCTTATGATAGCGCATGGATGCAGAAGAAAAAGATGAAAGAGCATCACAACCAGAGGATTGTTGATAAACAATTAGAGGTTGGTAAGTTAGCTCTGCTTTATAATTCTAGACTTAAGTTGTTTTCGGGTAAGCTCAAGTCGAGGTGGAGTGGACCATTTTTGATTAAAGATATAAACGAGTTTGGAGCGGTCATTCTGTACGATGAGAGGAAGTATTCGACTTTTCAAGTCAACGGGCACCGAGTTAAACTTTATCATGATGGAACACTGACTAATCAAGATCTTGAAGTGGTGGAGTTAGTGGATCCACCTAAGGATGAAAATTGATCGCTAGAGTTCTCGTCGAGCAAGCGACGTTAAAAGATGCGCTTCTTTGGACGCAACCCAAGCGTTTGTATTCTTTTTATTTTTCTTTAGTTTTTCATTTAATCTTTCTTTCTTTTATTTTATGTATATATTTTTTTAGTTGAGTTAATTACTATGGTACGTTCATGCGTGTGTTGATGTGCAAAAAATTAGGATAATTTGCTAATATCTAAGACTTTACGGTGAGTTAGAGGTAGCTTCTACCGTTAAACCTACCGTTAGCATGCTGCTCAAGTTTAACAACAAGGATCAACCAGTAAACCTACCACTAATTATGAACAGAGACTCTTAACGATGGTTTAGCGGTAGCTAAAACCACAAACACCACCACTAGCTGAAAACGGAGAGGTTTTACGATTTATTTTGCGGTAGCTTCAACCGTTAAGGCTACTGCTACCCACGACAAGAGAGTTTTAATGGTTGCATAGTGGTAGCTCCTACATCTAAGGCTACCGTTAGTGTGTTTTTGCAGGTCCTTACGATGCAAACTGACCTTTAGCTCGAACCGCTAGCCACCTTCATAGACATTTAACGATAGACTAGCGGTAGCCCCTACCGCTGAGGCTACTGCTAGCGCGATCAAAGACGCAGATTCTTGGGGCTATTCTGGATGCAAATTTTGGGAACTCACCTCCATAAGGTAAGTTCTACTAAGGTAAGTATTGAATTGAATTTTGGGTTAATTAAGGGTTTAAATCTATTTCCTTGTGAGAGTTTTGATTTGATTAGGTAAGTTTTGTTAAATCCTACCTTATTTAGGTTAAGAAAGAATCTAGGACTCCTATTCTCAAGAACCTTATTTACTATATAAACCACCTCTTGAGCACTTTTTTCTTCATAAATCCTTCAAATTCTTGCCACATTTTGATCATTTCCGGACATCGAATTAGCCTAATAAACAAAGATGATGCGAAGCCAGCTACCACCTGCCGGACTAAAGCATAAAATGGTGAGTAGAGAAGAGAATTAAGAGGCGTTGGAAGCACATCAAAGTCAATTGTACGAAGCTAGCGAGACAATTCGAGAGTTAACGTCTAAAAATCATGAGCTACTGCATAATGAAGCGACGCTTGTTTTGAATATTGACAAGATGGGGGGATACTTGGCGGAGGCGCAGAGAAGGATTGATGAGCTTATTTCGGAGGTCGAGAAGCTTAATGATTTACTTTATGGACCTAAACCACCCTCGAGCCCTAGTTATGTGGATTCCTATGATGTTTAGAGTAGATAGTTCTAATTAGTAATTTTTTTTTATTTTTTTTGAGACATTAGGATTGTTATCCTATTTATCTAGATTTCTATTTTAATTTATTTTAATTTATTATTTACTATTTTTTGCTCACGATTTGCTATGATTAATATTTTATGTTCGTACGATATGGTGTTCTTACTATTTTATGCTCGAACGATTTAATGTTTCATGAGGTTTGCAGTTTTAAGTACTCAGCAGTAGGGTTAGCGGTATCTGCTACCACTAAGGCTACCGTTAGCGACAATCAGAGACTACTTAGCGGTAGGGTTAGCGATAACTCCTACCGCTAAGCTACCGCTAAAGCGTTAAAAGCCCGACCCAAGACATAAACTATAATTAAGACAAGTTGGGGGCTTTCGTTCTTTTTTCCAAAACAGCACAAGCTTTCATGACCCATAGCACCAAGAACTCGCAAACCCCTCACAATTCATCACAATTGACATGTATTGTAATCTGTCGCATCCCGGCAAGCACGAGCTAAATCTTAGCACATTCGGACAATTCGAATAGACAAGCAAAACGTCTTGGCCGCATTTTGGCCGATTAAGTCACGAGAATCATGGAGCAAGATGACGGCCCTCTTCTTGGAAATGGGGTAAGCGTGGCTTGCCCTTGAACTCGATATGAACTTTTTGGGTTGATCTTGCACGGTTGGTTGGAATTTTTTTTGAGTTTTGGTTTAGATTTTCGCGGTTGGTTCAATTTCTGAACGCAAGGTGTTCGACAAAAAAGCTTAGTGGTAGCACTAACGGTCACTGCCAGTGCTAATGGACCATTAACTGCTTAGCAGATTGACTAACGGTGAAGGCTACCGCTAACCAACCGTTAGCAGCGTCTGCCAGTTCAATTTTTACCAATCTGTCCACCTCAACTGAGGTTGCATTCCAACCCGATTCTAGCCGCATTCCGACAACTATTACTCAGACACAATCTGACGAATTTCGACTCTGAGTCACAATCTGGCAACTATTACCCAGCCACAATCCGGCGAATTTCCACTCTGAGCCGTAATCCGGCCACTTCAGTATCTCTCGATTCTTATAAATATTATTGTATGTCATCGTCTGAACCCGCCATGAAATGTAAAAATGTTGAGAAAAGTGTGAAAGCCAAGTTTAAGGTCTACGGCTCCAAAGCCGAGTTGTATAAATCTTTGGCATCTCGGCAGATTATCTGACCGATAGTGATCGACGTCGATCATTGGCTCAACTTGGCTGAAAACAATGACCCATTCGCCGAGCGACTTGTGCACTATATCCGAGCTCTCGGCTGTTTTGAATGGGATCGACTCCGATTTGAAGGCCTACGAGAAGTTGATGCTCGAATTTTACACAACCTATGAGATATTGGTCGACTACTCTTTGAGGTATCATTTCAGGGGTAAGGAGCACACGTTAGAGCGATTCGGCGAAGAATTAGCAAATTTACCTACTTAGCGGTAGCTCCTACCGCTAAGACCTTAGCGGTCTTATTACAACTATTCCAACCGTTAAAGGGCAACAGAGAGCTCAAATCATCAAAATACATGCACAATAAAAAAGTACCGAAAATTAAAAACTTCTCCATCGCATAGTAAGTGTTTAACTAACAAAGAATCGGAAAAGGTCTTCACTTGTTGTAATGTGAGCTCTTGGGATGGGTATGGAATATATAAGTCGTGTGGCTAACTCACGATCTAACGTGATTAATAACTCACCAAACTATTTAAACATAAAGCAATGTGCTTCACCTCATTCAAACGAAACCTCACTTAACTCTCATAAAGTAGCCTTTATACTTAGGCTATTTCTCAACTAGAAACCCAAAATCGACTTCTACACAAACCACATAAACAATTTAGGAGCTTATGATATGCTTATTCTTTCAAACTCAAATCTTGCCTCTTAAAGGCATCATAAGAAAGTCAACAAAATACAAGCCTTTATAAGCAT
This sequence comes from Phtheirospermum japonicum, assembly GCA_014905375.1. Classification (NCBI taxonomy): domain Eukaryota; kingdom Viridiplantae; phylum Streptophyta; class Magnoliopsida; order Lamiales; family Orobanchaceae; genus Phtheirospermum; species Phtheirospermum japonicum. The sequence continues at coordinate 267,708 of BMAC01000006.1, read as the reverse complement.
ACACAACAACTCAACAAGATTCACCATCCTCTTTATTCTTTCTTTTTTTTTTTAATTCTCATTTTCTTTTTTTGAATAATGGTGATTCTTAACACTTATTACAATCTTTTCATAAATCCCTGATCGTAACTCCAAAACACAAATAACAACAAAAATAACTAACTCTTACAGCACATTATTAATGGCGTAGGAGTTAACTCATAAACACTCATAGTTATAGGAAATGGATATTTGGCTATGAGGGGCTCATTCAAAATTTATAGTAGCTGATATATTTGGATATGGCCGGAATAATTATAATTTTTGTGCCTAATCATCATATTCAAAGCCAACTGCACACTGCGATTTCAAATAGATCTCAAAACAGAACCTACTCAAGTGCATGCAAAGATGATAAACACTCAAGCTACTCACAGTCTTTTGCATGAAAAGATTTTGAATTGATGCTGCTTTTAAAGTTCTGCTAAATCATTTGTGTCCAAGTACCATTTTGAAATATATATATATATATATATATATATATATATATATATATATATATATATATATATAGAGAGAGAGAGAGAGAGAGATAATAATTTTGAAAATTATATGAACTTATACACGCTTGAAGACAAGAACCTCAAATCACACATAGTCAACTTTGACAGGATAAACCTGAAAAACACAGTAGAGCGTATGAATATCTATCACGAATTTAAATTGGACAGATATAAGATATAAATCACTACTCGACTACCCTCCCCCTCCTTAAAAATCCGGAAATATTTGAATTGCCATAAATGCATATAAAAATCAAATCAAAAGAGGAAGGGAACAAGAAAACGTCCCTGAAGATGAAACAGTCGAGTCACTCCAAATATAACCGTGTGTTGATATGTCTTGAATCTCTCGTTTCTCAATATTGTACGAGGGTCACACTGCCCGGTTAGTGGTAGGACCCACCACTAGGATACTGCTAACTGCCACTGGATGTAGCTAACGGTCCGAGCTAATGGTGAATTTTCGTCTTAAGGACCTTGAAAAACACGCTAGTGGTAGCCTTAGTTGTTGAAGCTACCGCTATGCTACCTTAAAAGATCTCTATTTGTGATTAGCGGTAGCCTTCGTGGTTGAAGCTACCACTAAGCTACCGTAAAATCTCTCTATTTGTGGTTAGGTACCCTTAGCGGTTGAAGCTACCACTAAGCTACCATAAAATCTCTCTGTTTGTGGTTATCGGTACTCTTAGCGGTTGAAGCTACTTCTAAGCTACCGTAAAAGCTCTCTATTTATGGCTAATGGTAGAAGCTACCGCTAACCTACTGTTAGGTGTCCGAATTTGGCAAATTCACCTGGTTTTCCGCACATCAACACCCACATCAACGCACCATAGAAAATGACTCAAAATAAGAACATATATATAGAAAATAAAAGAAAGAAAAAATAAAAGAAAAGCTTAAGGAAAAAACAAAGAAAAAAAATACTTGGGTTGTCTCCCAAGAAGTGCTTGTTTAACATCGAAAGCTTGATGACTCATACGACTGATGCTATCTGGGATCCAAGAAAAGGTGATGATTGTGCCATGCCTTATAGTTCTCTAAGAGAAAGAGCGGGCGATTAAAATCACTAAGGTGGGCACGAAAAGCAAGTCGTGGAGTAAGAGAAATGAAAACTTCAACTTGCTTCGGAGGTCGAAAAAGTGAGTAGTCGATCACCAAGAAAATATCAAAATTCAATCGGGGTAAGGGGCGATTCTTGATCACTAGAAAAAATAGGAAATTCGTCAAACAAAATGCATAACCCTTGACCAATCCGAACTCCTTCATTTTTCTGACATCCCCCTCAACGTTCTGAAAAGTACTTAATGCCATATTCTGGAATATGGGAGGGGGATCGAAATCCTTCTTGACTATCTCTTCTATCACCTCAAAGTTAAGATTTAACACAGGGTCGGGTGGCACGAAGTGAGGCTCAATAATCTCACCCTTCTCCAAAACCGGCACCACGACTTCACCATCTTCACGAAGATCAAGTAAGCTAGAATCTCAAAAATCCTCCGGGCACTTCAATGGAAGCACTCATACATCATTATCAAAAAATTCATCAAAAAGCACAAGAGGACCGATCTCAACCAAATCCTCAATAACCTCCTCCTTAACCATATCTCCCAAATGAGCATTCAAACTTGAATTACCAACATCAAAGATGGGCTCCACCACATCAAGAATAGGTAGCTTTGGTTGCCTTGGATATTTGTCTTTCTCGTTCGCCAATTTCGCTAAAGAAGCCGCCAATTGACCCATCATCATTTCCACATTCTTCATAGCCTTAGAAACGTCAGTTACCTGTATAATCAATTGTGCAATTCCGTCCTGATCGTGAATGGTCTCAGCTTCTTGATCTTGCTTCCACACAAAAAATTGATCGTCTGGTTAATATTTATCATAGCTTGGGTAGTAGAGAACCGAGTGGGGAGGGGTATAAGAGTCATAGCTCAGATAGAAAGAATTAGAAACGGGTGGAGCATATGATTCATATCCCGAGTAGTAATAAGGTGAGGCGGAGGGAGCGTATGAAGCTTCAAAACTAAGATTGAAGTGATCGGGTGAAGCATATGGATTGTTATGTCTCGAATCGTATAAAATTAAAGATGGGGCCCAATCAAGTGAGTAGAACGTCCCCATGAACCGCTCATACACTTCCTCCCATGTTTCCAAGGAATCAGGCGCTAAGTTCATCAACCATTTACTTGCCGGACCCTTTAGTGTGAAAAGGAAGAGTAGCATATTCACTTGATTCCTCGTAAAGACGAGAAGAAAGAAAGTCCGGGTGATAGCCTCGTACTCTTGGATTAACTTCAGTGGATTCTCGATCGAAAGACCATGAAAAACTTGGAGTTGCTCTAAGTAGAAATTGTCAGGATCGAAATCCCGCATCTTGGAGCTCAATGGAATGGCCGGTGGAAAACCACGCAAATCGGACGATTTACCAGACGGGTTAGATATTTGTTTTTATTTTTTTTTATTATTTTTTTGGGTCGTTGAATCTCAGGCCTCAAGAGATCTACCTTGCATACACAACACTCAACGCACAAGATTAAACGTACCAGTAAAAATAAAGAAACAAGGAAAAAGAAAATTCACAAATGAATACCAAACATAAACAAAACGAATAAAAACACACGAACAAGGATAGCGAAGAACAAACACAAAAATCATAACCTTTAGCTTTCATCGGCAATGGCGCCAAAATTTTGATTTGAACTTTCTGCACCTACTTTTAAATATAAGTTTGTCAGGCTTAAAAGTTCACTCTCAAGAGTACGAGTTCGCTTGTAGGTTGGCAAGTTGGATTGAGTCGAATCTATTGAGGAAAACTAATCGGATGCTCTTTTTGTGTTCATTTTCACGAATAAGAAAATAATGAACTGTTAATCTAAACACTCGGAATCAAAGCGTTGATTTAAACGACGAACAACAAAATCAAAAACTTTGAGAAGATTTAAAAAGACGGGGGTCAAGGGCTCTACACTCATTAATTTGAACTTTTCTGCACCTATTTTTATTTAGATTTGCCAATTTTAAAAAGTTCACCCGCAAGAGCACGAGATCACTTGTAGGTGGGTAAGTTGACTCGTGTCAATCTCAGAGGAAAACTAGATTCGGAAGTTCCCTTTGTGTTTGTTGTTTGCGAATAAGAAATAAAATATAATCTAAACAAATAGAATCGAGAAATTAATTCAAACAATGAACAAGGAAAATCAAAGTTTTTAAAAGATTATAAGAATCAAGGGTTCTAGAGCTTCGAATCGCCTCCACGATCTCTTGGGAAAAACCCAATCGTTGGTTCACAATGACTTTATGCTCTAGACCTATAAGATCTAGCCAACAAATCTCATCAATCTCATCATCACAAATCCAACACAATCAATTATACAATTCATCATACAAGTTGGGGGGGGGCTCTGTTTGTTTTGATTGAATTATTCTAAATTAACTAGCAAGCAAGAATTAAAACTAATTAAAAGAAACAAATTCAAGGCATAATTAATTAAACTAATTAACGAAAGGAATTGAAGACTTACTAATTAATTGAAGGAAATAGCAGTGTTTCGGAAGTGAATCTTGAATCTAAATTATCTAAACTATCTAAGAACTAATCAACTTTATTCTAAATCTAAGAATTTAAAACTAAGAATTATGAAAAGTAACTAAAAAATCGAAGGGCACTCGTTGGAGTTGTAAGCCCCTAAAAGGCCTTAAAAACCCTAGGAATATGATAATGTATGTAAAAATCTGAAATACATAGGGTATTTATAGTTTTCCATGTCAACAAGAAACCCTAAAAATGTCGATCGACGTGGGAATGTCGCATCAATAAGTCGACTAGTCAGTGCATCGATCGACGTGAACATGTATCGACGCTACAGAGAGTTTGCGTCGACTGAGGGTCAAAAAATGTGGGTAGTGATGGCGTCGACGCTGGCGTCGATCGATGCTCCTTCCTTTGCATCTCGATTCTTCGATAATTCCGGTATTTTTATGTGCTTAACATTCTTATATATATTCGTTTCTCACATATTTGTGATCATGAGTAGTCGAGCACCAATTATATATTTCTTTCTTATTTTGCAGTGTTTGGTGCTGTATTAAGTGATTGTTGTTGCAAAAGGAAATTGAGAGAAGAGGATTGATGAATCGACGAGAGAAAACCGGCTAATCAGGAGGTAGCATCGATGGCTCGCGTCGATGCTGAGTTTGGTCCGCGTTGGTCGACGCTATATGCGGCGTGCGCACGCGTCGGTCGATGCCAGGTCGACGGTAACTCTTTGTAGCGTCGATTGAAGGTCTGTCGATCGATGTCATGTCAACGGTAACTCTATATAGCATCGATTGAAGGTGCGTCGATTGACGCACATGCTGGTCGACGCGGGCGGATGATGCGCGTCGACGACTAGGGATGGCACGCATCGATCGATGCCGACTCGGCCGAACTATTTTTGGAAGAAATCTTGAACCGGAAAGAAAGAAGAATCCTATATAAACCCGACCTAATTCCGTCCCAGAGACACATATAACATATTCTAGGGTTCCAAGGATTTCCATAGAGGCCCCAAGTCATCCCAATTCATCCATACGCAAGAGAACTTTAAGATTGAAGATCCGAGACACAAGATTCAAGTTCTGCACGTCGTTTGTCCTAATTTCTCAAGGATTATGTTTGTTTATCTGAACCTTTTCTTTTATTTTATTAACTCCATGAGTGAGTAAACTTATTATCTAGTTCTAGGGATATTGAAACCCTCGTGAAACTATGTTCTAATTAATGCAGTATTATCTTTCGTTCCTCATATGCGGTTGCTTGTGTTGTTCTATTTTCAAATTATGATTGCTAAATTCTTAATTTGGCTTGATCACCTAGATTAGGGATTGGTTATCTATTTCTAGAAATAGGATTGCTTCCCGTGTAATTATCGTAATTACTATTTCTCTAAAGCAACTAATGATTACGAATCGTTAGGGACAACACAACATATGTTGAATAAACCGAGCTTATGTGTTTATTGCATAGATTAACCTGTTTACCTAATTATTAATGTTGTTTTTGGGTTGAATCTATAGAGCTTATTCTAGGTTATTCAATAATTAGAATCAATTAAAGAGCTTATTTTAATTTAATAAACGGTAAGGGTAAATTCGAGTATCAGAGCTTGTTGCTACTTTGGGTTTCTAGTCCATATGATGAATGGGTTATGATATTGTGGTTGGTTAGATGAGTGGAACAAGGGTGGAAACGGAGCTAGAGATAGACCCTTTACTATTATTGAATTTTCCATTAATTATTTTCTTGCTTGTTCTTAATTATTTTCTTATTTATTTCGTTAGTTAATTTAATTCATACCCCAATCGTTTGTTTAATAAAATACGAGTTGTCACAATCTAAACCACACACTTTGTGGGATCGACCCTTACTTATCGCTACTACTAGTTGGTAGAGAGAGGCTGAGGAAAAATAAATTATTTAATTTGACGCTTAACGACAAGCGGTCAAATTTTGGCGTCGCTGCCTCGGAGTGACGCGTTTAAATTTTGATTCGACGTATTTTAATATATTTAATTTCAATTCTAATTTTTTTATTTCCATTAATTTTCTTTTAGATTTTGTGACTATGGCAGGAGGTAGAGAACGCACGTTGAAGGAGCTAGCAAGTCCGGATCTTCCGCAACAAAAACAATGCATTACTTTTCCAAACTTGTAGGATGCTAAATTCGAGTTGAGATCCGGATTAATCTATCATTTGCTGGCGTTCCATGGATTGGATGGCGAGGACCCGCACAAGCACTTGAAGGAATTTCATTTTATATGCACGAGCATGAAGCCCGCCGGAGTGACTGACGAACAAATTAAACTACGGGAATTTCCATTTTCATTGAAGGGTCTAGCCAAAGATTGGCTTTATTACTTACCTCCTGGATCCATCACCACGTGGATGGCATTAGAGAGGGTATTTTTGCAAAGATATTTTCCCGCTGCACGAGTGGCGAGCCTGCGTAAAGACATTTTTTCAGTGAGGCAGCTACCCGGGGAGACATTTCATGAGTATTGGGAGCATTTCAAGAGACTCGTCGCTAGTTGCCCTCAGCATCAAATGGGCAAGGAGTTATTAATATATTACTTTTATGAAGGTCTCTGTTTCACTGATAGAAACATGATAGATGCGGCAAGCAGAGGCTCACTCATGGATAGGACACCAACGGCGGCAAGGAAGTTGATCTCAAACATGGCGGCTAATTCTCAGCAATTCGGCTACCGTGATAATTCATTGAGGTCGGTAAATGAGGTAGACACTGGCTCGTTGCAAGCTTAGTTGGATGAGTTGAAGGCCACTATCATTGAGAGGGCTACAGTTCGACCATGCAAATTATGCCTTACATTCGATCATGTCACCGATGATTTCCCAACGCTACGAGCCAATCTCGAATTAGGAGCCTATGGAGTGAGGCCTAGAAGATGGAAAGAGGGGAACTACGAGGCAAGGTGGGGGGACCCTCCAAATTTTCAAAGGGGACAAAATTTTTCGAGACAATATGATGATCATCCCCAAGCACAAGAACCGTCCCTCATAGAGATGATGTAGGCCATGATAAAGAACACCAAGAAGCTCGAAGCTGAAGTGAGTCAAATGGCGAAGCGCATAAACCAACTGGATGCACAAGGGAATGAGCGATTGTCTTCTCAAACTGAGGAACTCATGGAGAGTGTGAGTACCATCATGCTGCAAGATGTAGAAAAAATCGGTGATGCGGGGGACCTGACATTTGCATTGGAGGAGGAATACGAGATGTAGGAAGAGGAAACAAGGCAGACACATGTTGTCCATAGTCCGCCTGAGCTTACAAATGATGTTCCTTATTCTACCATTTCTCCTATTGAGGTCGAAGCCGAGCCGAAGCCATTACCATCATGGACCGTGTACCAAGTGATAGAGGAGGATGAGACATACGTGCGAGAAGATGTTTGTGAGAAGGAGGCGACCGATGATTTTTCGTATGTGCTGATAGACGAGACCATCTTAGCAAAATTCCATGAGAAGCCACCACAAAGTCGTAAGGATCCGGTCAAGCATCCTACGTCGAAACGGATGCGAATTATGAAGGATGAATTCGTGGGAATTCCATGAACTTTGAGACCTCCACCGAAACCCCCATGGAGTTGAGGGGAAACACGTCGAGCCGACGACGATAAGAAAAGGTGCTTGTTGGGAGGCAACCCAATGTTTACATTATTTCTATTTTGATTTTTATTTTTGTAGTTGAAGGTATAAAAAGCTTGGTTGATTTGGATGATTGGGCATATTTTCGAAAAAGATCGTCTGGAACCAGGGCCCCCTAGACATTTACCCCGGTGATTTCTTTTCCCTTACTCTTCCCTTATGATTTATTATCTGCTTGTTCTTGCTTTGTGTTCGCTTGAGGACAAGCTAAAGTTTAAGTTTGGGGGAGTGGGTTATTGAGGCTATTTTTGAGAATATTGTGCTAAAAATTTTGAAAATTTTTGTGATAAATTCCGAGGGATTGAAAAGAAAATGGTTAAAAGTACTCGTTTAAATTGCTTGGATGAATTATGTTTCGGTTAAATTTTTAGTCGTCATTTGATTTAGAGGTCAATGGTACTCATGTTAGTACTTTTGTGATTCATTTGTGGGACGTCAATTCTAGATTATTGCGTTGTTGATGTGTATTTGTGGTTACCATACTCAATATGAGTTGTGTGGGGCCTTGAAGTTGGCGGTTGCGTGATGATATCTCGTTAGTAGAAACAGAAGTCAAATAATGTCCGGTTGAGGTATACCGGCATGGTGTTAGTAGAAAATTGAAAAATCAAAAAGAGCTGAGGTGCCAAAACAGCTGCCTATCCTTGTACCAAGTGCAATTCGATTACAAATACCAAGGGCGAAATCCAATGAAGATGCTAGTAGCTCAACAAATTCATGCACTTACTCAATGGCGCAATCCAACCGAAATCTCAAACATGGCAGAGGTGAACTAAACAAATCAATCACCAAATCAAGACGATCCTCCCATCCAGCGCCGGAATTATTGCCAAATCAAGAACGGTAGTGCGGAGCTATGGGCCTCAATTGAAAAAAATAATAATAATAAAAATAAATAAATAAAATGGAGAGGACGAGATATTTGATCGTGACCAACAATGTATAGAGTCGAACCATTGAGTATCGAGGTAGCACCATAATACATTGACGTGACGTATATGAAAAGGGGTTGCCAAGCTGCTGGGATCACCTAGGCCAATACATGAAATGCTTGCGATTTCTAGAAATATGATAGTGTCTAGAGTCCGGATGAGTTCATTTGATCAATTTGAGTGACTTACTTATATTATGTTTGTCCTATGCTTTAATTCTAATGTTGCTTGAGGATAAGCAAGGTTTAAGTTTGGGGGATTTGACAAGCGAGAAATTGTAATCTAATTAACAGTTTAATTCGGATATTTATATGTGCTTAACATTCTTATATATATTCATTTCTCGCATATTTGTGATCATGAGTAGTCGAGCACCAATTGTATATTTCTTTATTATTTTGCAGTGTTTGGTGTTGTATTAAGTGAATGTTATTGCACAAGGAAATCGAGAGACGAGGATTGACGAATCAACGAGAGAAAACCGACAAATCAGGAGGCAGCGTCTATGGCTCCCGTCGATGCCGAGGATGGTCCGCGTCGGTCGATGCTATATGCGGCGTGTGCACGCATCGGTCGATGCCAGGTCAACGCCATGTCGACGGTAACTCTCTAGTTCTAGGGATGTTGAAGCCCTCGTGAAACTATGTTCTAATTAATGCAGTATTATCTTTCGTTCCTCATATACGGTTGCTTGTGTTGTTCTATTTTCAAATTATGATTGCTAAATTCTTAATTTGGCTTGATCACCTAGATTAGGGATTGGTTATCTATTGCTAGAAATAGGATTACTTCCCTTGTAATTGTCGTAATTACTATTTCTCTAAAGCAACTAATGATTACGAATCGTTAGGGACAACACAACATAGGTTAAATAAACCGAGCTTATGTGTTTATTGCTTTGATTAACCTATTTGCCAGATTATTAATGTTGTTGTTGGGTTGAATCTAGAGAGTTTATTCTAGGTTATTCATTAATTACAATCAGTTAAAGAGTTTATTTTAATTGAGTAAACGGTAAGGGCAAATTCGAATAGCAGAGCTTGTTGCTACTTAGGGTTTCTAGTCGCATATGATGAATGGGTTATGATATTGTGGTTTGTTAAATGAGTGGAAAGAGAGTGGAAACTGAGCTAGAGCTTGACCTTTATTATTATTGAATTTTCCGTTAATTATTTTCTTGCTTGTTCTTAATTATTTGCTTATTTATTTCGTTAGTTAATTTAATTCATAATTTCTGCCCCAATCATTTGTTTAATAAAATACGAGTTATCACAATCTAAACCACACTCCTCGTGGGATCGACCCTTACTTATCGCTACTACTAGTTGGTAGAGAGAGGCTGAGGAAAAATAAATTATTTAATTTGACGCTTAACGACGAGCGGTCAATATGTATACAGACTCATCTCTCATTCGCACAGGGGTAACGCTTGCAATCCCCCGTGTTTCCTCCGGTCACTTCCGTCCAAAAGGTGGGGAGGTCGAATTCTCTATCGTCGAGAATCGGGTCAACGTCTTCGATAGGCAATCTAATAACCTCACCAAAAACGCTCTCATTGACCTCAATCTCATTGCCGCCAAGTCGACACTTGAAAGTCCTATTATGATAGACAGGCAAGGTCGAATAAAATTGATACATAAGCTCGTGGTCGTTGGGCCAGTTCATCCGGGCAAATACCTCGTATCCGAGGCCTTCGATGTAAGCGAGAACATTGGCGTGGTGTTCCGAACCATTTTGTGCTTTCTTATCTATTTTGTCAAAGTCAATATTCATATGAGAAGCAAATTCCCAACCTTGAATTGACTCGAAGATCTTCCCCTCGTCTTGTTCGTAAATTTGGAATGGGGCATCGTATATCCCCAAGATGTCTTTCTGTTTTCCTGCACGCGACATCATGAGTGTCTATAGGCTTGAAAGTGGTGGAAAAAGTTGAAAAAATAGAATTTGTGCTCTTTGTGGAAATTCGTTGAACACTTGGCGTGTGTGTTCAAAAACCTATGAACCTATTGTTTGCTGCTGTTTTATGAGGGAAGTCGTGGGTCAAGGGTTTCTTGGTGGTTCGAATCACAAATATTCGCGCATAAGTCACAATTTGGGCCGAATTCAAATCTCGCGTCAATGGGCGTCGTTTGATGCGGAGCGTATCAACGCATACAAGGAGTTACATTGGTAGGTGCATCATCCTGGGCGTCGATCGATGCGGGCAGCGCAGGAGCATCGACGCTGCATCGACGCCAGCGTTGATTTATGGATTCTGTGCTGCGCCTCTTTTTTCACTTGATTCGATCAACGTTCTCAGCAAGGCTCCATCCACCTGTTCTAGAAAGGATTAATACAAAGCAAAATACAAGAATAAACCAAAATTTACAAAAGGATACAAAAAGTTTGGGTTACCTCCCTAGAAGCGTAACTTTTAATGTCTCTTGCTCGACATTATTATGTGAGATCAATATCCAGCTTGAGGTGGATCCTTGAACTCCAGTGCATCATGAGTTTGAGACGTCATCATAAATTTTTCGTTGGGGATGAGAAAAATGCTCTTAAAGAGACTATGTAGTGGTTTCGATTTCATCTTTGGCTTAAGTTCAGGTGCGATAGACATCTCGCACATCCCAACTTTAATATCTTCGAGATCAGCTTCAATATCAAGAAAATTGATCCCAAATAATTCAGCTGAATCTTCCCCATTTAAAAGATCCTCGTCAGCCTCGACGTATAACTTTTCCAAAACATTTATGCTTTTAAGCTCTTATATGCAAGAATCAATAGAATCAACAAATGAACACTCATCGTGCACGAAAGAAGAAGGAGTGTATTGGATATCTTTTAGTGAAAACATTACCAATTTGCCCAAAACTGACATAGTCATCCGACCTTTATTCACATCTATCACCGCATGAGTCGTAGACATAAACGGATGCCCCAACAGTATGGTATGATCCTTGTTTTCATTCGGCACCTCTCCAACATATAAAATTACGAAGTCAACCGGAACTACTAACTCACCAATCTGCACAAAAATGTCCTCAACAATACCTAGAGGGTGCCTGATCGATTGGTCCGCCAATTGTAGACGCATGGTCGTCGGTTTCAACGGCCTAAGATCAAATTATTTGTATATAGAATAAGGCATCAAGTTTTAATGCCATCACTTAGATCATGCATACCTCGTGTCTTCTGCCCATTCACTAGTGAAATAGTGATACAAAAACTTTGTGGGTCTTTTTCCTTAAGGGGCAATGGTTTCTTGAAAATTGAACTAACCTCTTTCGTCAGCTCCACTCGCTAGTTAGCCGCTAAAAACCTATCCCTTGAAATAAGCTCCTTGGAAAATTTCACATAGGCTGGTATCGTCTTTATCACATCCAGCAGAGGAAGGTTGATATTAACGTTTTTCAGCAAATTGCAAAGCTCCATGACCTTTTTATTCTCTTTAGCTGGTTGTAGGCGACTGGGAATAGGAACCGTATCGCGAATCATTGTTGTCGACTACTTTAGCTGCAGACTCGAGGGCTTGATGGGATCTTCATTCGTTGTTGGATTGGGGACATGGTTCAAAAATTTCCCCTTTAGTGATCTAGGAACATATGGATCTGGTGACTTGTGCATTTGGTCCACTGGTTTAAGTTCATGATCCGCTAACTTTTGTGTTTCAAAATTAAAGTCCAATTTAAACCATGTGTGTCTACGTTTGAAAATAAGTTAGTTCGCCCGCAAGAGAACTGGGTCACTCGTAGGTTGGCAAGTTAAAGCGAGTCTATTCCCTCGAGGAGTAAAATACGAAGTCAACGATGTTTATTAGGACACAATTTTAACTCTAAACACATGATCAAAGGGTTTTTTGGCTCTGAAAACTTCGGAAGAACTTAATTTAAGAAAAGTCAATAAACCTATCTTGCTTCGGGGGAGTCAACCTCTTCGCAAGAATAGTTTAATCGATTTACATCGATTTACGAACTTAACAATAACTATTATACTCGATGTAAAGACCGTTCCACCAAATCTCATTCAAACAATTAATCAAACATTAGATATGCATTAACAAAACATCATCAAAATGCAATCTTAATTAAAACAAACCACACCAATTATCCAAATCGGATCATACGAATTACTAAATTATCATAAAACAATCGTCACCAAATCGTTCACATAAACGTAATCATAAACGATTCACAAGAAATATCCCAATATGATATCACAAGATCACTATCTAACATAAATCATAAAACTAATTAACGAGGTAAAAGTTCAGAGTTTACTAAATCGTGAGAAAACTCAATCACGATACTACGATGAATCTTTGCCAAATCTAGCTATTCCGGGAAATAAAATGAACCTCGCTGAATCCGGGAAGCTTGTCACGAACCTCCATCTCCAGTGATTATCCAAACCAATCGATCTTCTAAGTATTATTGACGTAAGGGCTATAAGTCAAAGGTTGAGAAATTTGTCAATTCTCTCTTCTAATGTATATGATCCAATCTTGTGGGTGAAAGGATGGGTCTTCTATGAAGATTTCTTAGTTTTAAAGGCTCAAGAACCGTTTCGTAACCGGAGAGTCCCGAAAATCTGCATTTGCAACGTTTGAGTGCCATCGGATTGGTCATAGGTCCGATCGGATGAAAATTTTTGTCCTCTTAACCGGTCGGACATAGCGCTTATCTGATTAGTGCGTGTCTTGAAAGTCAATCCGATCGGTTATTGGTCTTATGTGGTCGGATAGGCGTTTTTTTTTTTTTCAACTTTGAGCGCTGATTCTTTGTCTTCATCTCCCGGGTTTTGTCAAGTGATTTAGCCGAAAGAAAATAACAAGAAAAATGGTCCAAAATGACCAATTATTGAATGAAAATTCAAAAAGCTAAGAGAAAGGACAAATAATGCAAAATCATGCAAAATAGATTATTCTTAACCTAAGAAGACGGTAAAAAGACTCAAACATGACTCGAAATATGTACAAAAGTGTAACAGAAACGTACGAATCAACCACACCGTGCTTTATTTGTTTGTTTGTCCTCGAACAAACGAAAGAATCAAAATCAAAAAAGAATGAAAGTAGTTAGATCAAAGAGTCATGTTGTGCATATAACTTAGTTTTGCAAATATAAACACTTTTGATGAAAACTCTCAAGCTAAGCTTGTGCACCTTTTCAACTTGAAATAAAAAGAATGCGTCCTCACAAAAGGGCAATATATCATGGTTCACTCATTCGCTCGTGTTTTTCAAATGGTAAGTGTATAGGCTCGTGTCAACATATACATACATTCAATGACTTATGAAAATCAAAGACTCGAACATCGCATATAAGTGTGCACATTTAATCAAGAATCGGATTAGGACTTTTAGGGTTGTAAGGTAGGCTCTTTGGTAAGGTATGTCATATATAAACATGTGTGTCTAACTTGCGAACAAACGCAATCAATAACTCACTCAATCCCAATTTTTATGCATAGAGCAAGGCATGCTCCTCATTCCTCCAAAATCAACCATATAATACTATTCTTATCCTTTTATAACTAAGGCTATTTCTAATCCCAATAAACATGCCCAATCCCAAGGAGCATGAATGTTAGTTCCTTCTATACTCGTTTACTCCACTAGTTCCCACCTTGCAATCGTCAATCTCAATAGACCAACAATAAATAAACCCTCTTCTCACAAACTTAAATGAAATAAGAGCTATGATGATGCTCATGGCTAACAAGGGATGGTATAAAGACTCGAAGGGGCTTATTAGGAATTTATAGTGATTTTTATTTCTGAATATAGCCTGAATTGGGTTTTATATGTACCTATCATCGTTTTCAAAACCAAATGTACATATGCGACTTAGAGACTTCTCAAAAAACTTATCTAATAAAAGCATGTAATGTTGATAAACACACAAGGCTTCTTATAGGGGTTTTATTCATACTTTGAAAGCAAGGTGATTGAGTTTTGAAATCTTCGCAAAATTGCTAACAACCAAGTGTTATTTTAAATAATTATATATAAATAGGTTTTGAGAAATTTTGCACTAAACAAGCTCAAAAGACTCCAACGATGGATCACACCATTCATGATTTCGACAGGCAAGCCAGTACAAACACAAATAAGCACGGGAATAATCTCAACTAAAGCTGACATACGCAATTGGTTAATTCGAAGTTACTCAATAAAATATAACAATAAAAATGATTTGAATTATGCATGCACACTGATCTATCTGGTTGGATATAGCACCCGTCCAACCGGATAAGGTGCAATTAACATGTCCGACCAGTGAATGTTCTTGTCCGGTCGGACAGATGGACATTAAGTTTTATCTGGTCGGATATCACTATCCATCCAACCGGATGATATCTCAATCGGTTGAATTTTGACCAATTTCACCCCCCTGCAAAAATAAATTATCAAACTCCTTGTTGCTACCAAAATAAATAATAACGGGGTAGGGACAGTTCAAACATGCAAAAATTCGAATCAATTATTTAAATACAGACACTCACGTGCCCAACACAAATGAAAAACTAAAAGAAAAGAAAAGTTTTGATAGAAATGATACAAATTGGGGCACGGGCCCGCCTACTAGTCCATGTCGTCCATAGGTGGTGGTGGGTTAGGTCCATAAGCCACATCTTCAAGGTTTTTGATATCCTTCTCCATCTCGGCAATCTTGGCCTTGAGTTTGACGATCTTGTTGTCTGCTTGGACTAAATATTTATTGAGTGTGGCTATGTCTTCCGTCAGGGTAATCTCCTCGTAGATGTAGTTGGAGATGTCGGCCCTCATCTCGTCCATTGTTTCCCATTGCTCCTCCAATTTCGTTTCAAATCTCTCCACCATATCCTCATACTTTTTTCGAGTCACCCATCCGTAAAAAAGGTTAACAGGGGATGGGTTCTCACTCATGGCTCTCAGTGAGTATTCAAGCACCATGTAATTTGTAAAGGAAAAGATAGTTGTGAAGAATGAGAACACTGACGATGGGCTTTTATAGGGGTGAGAGGCTCAAAGGATGGGAGTCTAAGGATCTTTTTAAAATCAGGGCATTCCTAGTTTTTTTCTTGAGTGCTAAAATAAAGGACTGACAATCAGCTAATATTCAGCATAATCCTCATCAAATCATACTTACCTTGGGTAATATACTTAGCAAATCTTAGTTCAAAATCAGCTGATTTTGCTGCAATATCCGATTGGATAGTATTTTGTCCGACTGGATTGTATGCATTTAGCCTATCCGATCGGTCATCACCATTGTCCGGTCGGATGGTAATCTAGAAAGTTTGCTCCGACCGGTTCCCTCCATCCCTCCGATCGGATGCTTTGTGCTGAAGGTTGATTTGAAGCTTTCTAAGCATTATAAAGCATAAATAACAACTACCAATATGTACATAAATGAAAAGAAAATAAAAACAAAAACACTTGGGTTACCTCCCAAGAAGTGCAACTTTTAACTTCCTTTGCTAGACGTTACCTCGTTTTTGTTCAAGACTCTCGAGGTGGATCGTCAAGTAGCATGACTTCACGATGGTTTTGGGAATTGGCCTCTCATGATATAATTTCACCCGATGACCACTGACTTGGAACGTGGAATTGCTTTTCTCGTGGTATAAAGTTACGGCCCCAAATTTGTTAATACTAGTGATCAAGTATGGCCCACTCCATTTTGACTTGAGTTTTTCGGGAAAAAGTTTGAAACGTGAGTTAAATAGTAAGGCTAGTTAACCTATCTCTAGTTCTTTTGGAACAAGCTTTTTGTCGTGCATGTCTTTCATCTTTTGCTTGCTTGCCCACACCATCTCATAAGAGTCATTTCTTATTTCCTCCAACTCGCTCAATTCTAACTTCCTAAATCTGTCAGTCTTGCTCACATCCATGTTTAGTTTTCGTATTGCCCCTTCCATTTTGTGTGTTAACTCAACCTGAAGATGAAAAGCCTTTCAATAAACCAATGGAAAGGGACTCATGCCCAAAACGTTTTGTGGGCCATTCAATATGCCAATAATGCATCAACGAGTTTCATCGCCCAATCTCTACGGTTTGGCTTCACTGTCTTCTCCAGAATGCCCTTATTTGTCGATTGCTTGTCTCCACTTGTCTCGATGCTTGCGGATGATAGGGGGTTGCCACTTTGTGTGGCACCCAATATTTGCTCGTCAACCGATCGAAAGCACAGTTATAAAAATGATTACCTCCGTCACTTATGATTTCTCTTGGCACTCCAAAATGGATGAAGATGTTTTCGTGGAAAAACTTGAGAACATATTTTGATTTTTTGAAAGAAATATAATAAAAAAAATTAATTTTAGATTTTTTTTTAATTTTCGATTTTTTTTAATATTTTCTTTTTGAAAAACAGTTTGATAAATCTTGGGATTTGGTTGTATACGTACCTTGAAAACACAACACTTAACGCACAAGATTAAACGCACTGGTGGAAAATAATAAAAACAAATAAAACGAAAAATAACAAATAAATATTAAAGATAAGCGAAACGAAAATAAAAATACAAATAAGGATAACGAAGAGCAAACAAAAGATTCAGAACCTTTAGGTTTCCCCGGCAATGGCGCCAAAGTCTTGATCCGAACTTTTGTGTACCTACTTATAAATATTTGTCAAATTTGAAAAGCTCGCCCGCAAGAGAACGTGATCGCGTGTAGGTTGATAAGTTGACTCAAGTCGTCTCTCAAGGAAAACTAGATTCGGAGTTGTTTCTTGTGTTTGCTTTTCACGAATAAAAATAAAAATAAAAATCTAATCTAAACACATAAAAACAATTAATTGGTTTAAATGAAGAATAATAAAATCAAGGGTTTTGAAAGGTTTTAAGAATCAAGGGTTCTAGAGCTTCAATTCGTCTACACGATCTCTTGGGAAAACCCAATTGATGGTTCACAAAAAATCTAGGCTCTAGACCCATTAGATCTAGCCAACAAATCTCATCAATATCATCATCATAAACTCAACACAATCATCATAAACCCAACACAATCATCAATCCAATCAAGTTCCATACAATTCATGATATATGGGGGGTTTGTTTGTTGGAGTTTTGATTATTCTAATTCAAGCAAGAAATTAAAACCATAATAATTAATTAAACTAAATTAAACGAAGGGAAATAGAATACTTACTATTAAACGAAGAAGAATAACAACGTCTTGATCGAAGAAATCTTGAATCTAAACTATCTAAGAGCTAATCTACTTAATCTAAAATTTAGAAATTTAAAACTAAGAATTTTGGAAGAAAGAAAATAAAGAACACTCTTGGGTTGTTATCCACAAGAGGTTTGAGAGTTGTGAGAGAGTTTTTGTAGATTTGGTGGTCTCTTTTTCTATCACCAGATCCTTCTTCAAAGAGGTATCTTGATTTTATTCCCTTTTTTAATCCAAATACTCCAATAATAATTATTCTCTTCTAATCCTTCAAAGGAAAGGTCTTTTTTACTTGACCAAGTCTTCCCAGCTGCTAATAATGTAGTAGGACCCTTTTTAAAAATGCGTTGGAGCTCGGCTTACTCGTTTTATGGGCCGAAAACTCTTAATTCCCGAAACAATGATCGAGTAATAGGTAACCCAGTGTCAATGGATGTACATAGTGTCGGCCAACCAGTGCAGCAAGTGTCGGCCAACGTGGGCAGTAGGGGCGTGGGCGTGTCGGCGGACTCGGACACTAGGTAACCCAGTGTGGAACAGCGTACCCATTGTCACCTTAAATACTTCAAATCGAGACCCGTTTTCACTGAAACTCCACTCATAAGCTCACACTCGACTATGTCCACACCATAAATCTTCAATATACCTAAAGTAAACATAAGATTAATTAATTATAATTAAAATATGATAAAATAAGTTGGAGATAAGTAAATACGAAAATATGCTCAATCTATCCAACTTTCACTGAAATCAACAATAAAAAGGAACTAAAATATTAACTAAAATCAAGACAAGTCCATGCTAATTAGTGACCAATCGGGTGCAACTACAATCGGTGCCTGTGTGAGTTTTTCTTTCAAAACATTAAAAGCAATAAGATATTTATCATCAAACTTAAAAGGCACATCTTTATTTAATAATTTACACAACGGGCAGCAAATTTTAGAAAATTCTTTTATGAAATGTTGATAAAATCCCACGTGCCCTAGAAAACTTCTAATCCCCTTAACATCTTTAGGTGGTGGGAGGGTTTCAATAACATCGATTTTTGCTTTATCTACTTCTAACCCTTTACTTGACATAACATTCCCAAGCATAATCCCACTTTTTACCATAAAGTTCTATTTCTCCCAACTGAACGTCAAAAGAGACTCTACACATCTTTTGAGTACTTTAGACAAATTATTTAAGTAATGAGAGAAAGATGAGCCATATACCAAAAAATTGTCCATGAAGACTTCGAGGAAAACGTCAATGAACTCGGTGAAGATGGATAGCATGCATCGCTGGAATGTTGTTGGTGCGTTGCATAATCCGAATGGCATCCTCCGGTAAGCACACGTGCCAAAAGGACACGTAAATGTAGTCTTCTTCTGATCTTCCGGAGCTATCGCTATTTGATAATAGCCTGAAAGGCCATCCAAAAAGCAATAGTATTTTTGCCCTACAAGTTTATCAAGCATTTGATCCATGAATGGAAATGGAAAGTGATTCTTTCTTGTTGGTGCATTAAGTATTCGGTAATCAATGCACATGCGCCACCCGGTGGTTAAACATGTTAGGACGACCTCTCCCCTCTTGTTTTCCACAATTTTTATGCCTCCATTCTTCGGGACGACGTGCACTGAGCTGACCCACTCGCTATCGAATACGGGGTAGGTAATTCCTTCTTCAATGAGTTTGAAGATTTCCTTTTGACTACAGCTTGAACTGTTGGGTTCAAGCATGTTTGTCCGTCCCTTATTGGTTTGGATCCTTCTTTTAGCTCAATTTGATGCATGCACGTCACCGAACTTATTCCTATAATGTCTCCGATGATCCACCCAATTGCTTGTTTATAATTTTTAAGTACCTCAATCAATTCTTTCTCTTCATTCTCGGCTAGTTCCGAAAAAATTATCACGGTTTTTCTCTCGTTGGCTTCGAGAAAAACATACTTGATGTGTCTTGGAAGTGGTTTCAGCTCCATTTTAGGTTCTAACACGGTTTTAATGGATGTTTTGCTCACGTGCTCTTCTTCAATCTCAAATAGGTCGACCACCCCCTCCATATTAAAATCGTCATCCTCGATGTTCCATTCCTCGAAAGGTATGATTCCAAATAATTCTTTCACGCATTGATCCACTGAATCGAGATAAGAACAATCAGGTTCCATTGAATGTGAAGGAATGCTTTAAATGTCATTAAGTGAGAATGTGACCGACTCATCAAACACTGAAAGTGTCATCTTTCCTCGGCCCACGTCGATCAAGGTGTGTGATGTTGCCATGAAAGGTCTACCAAGAAGAATTGTGTTCTCCTTGCTCGGTTTTGCAATTTCTCTGACATCTAATATCACAAAGTCCACGAGGACTACTAAGGTGCTGACTTCCACCAAAGCGTCCTCGACTACTCCCAAAGGATGTCGCACCGATCGGTCAGCCAACTGAAGTCTCAAGCTTATTGGTTTCATCTCCCCAAGGTTGAACTGTTTGTAAAGGGCGTAGGGCATCAAGTTGATCCCTGCCCCTAAATCAAGCATTCCTCTAGCTTTTTATCCATCCCCAAGAGTTATCGTGATACAAAAACTCTCTGGGTCACCCACTTTTGGTGGTAGTGGTTGATGGCAAATTGCACTCACTTATTTTGAAAACACTATTTTCTCGTTTGCCTCTAACTTCCTTTCCTTCGATGCTAGTTCTTTGAAAAATTTCACGTATCTTGTCATTGCCTTGGTCACATCAAACAGTGGTAAGTTTACATTCACGTTATTCAACATGTTGTAGAGCTCCATGAATTCCTTGCTCTTTTTTACTAGCTTGAGTTGGTTTATAAATGGTACAGAGTCTCGGATGACTCATTTTTGTTTGATAATGCTAAGATTTTCCTGCGTATGGGTTTCATCCGACCGGATATCCTCTCTAGTCTGATCGGATAAAACTTCCTGTCCTCCGGTCCGATCAGAATTATGCCTCGCCTGGTCTGACAAAACTTCCTGCCCACTGGTCCAATCGAAAATGTGCTTTGTCCTATCAGATAAAATTCTATGTTCTCCAGTCCGGTCAGAATTTTCTCCTGTTCGGTCGGATAAATTTTTCTGCCCATCATTCCGATCGGAATTTTGGCCTATCCGGTCTGATAAATCTTTCTGTCAAACATTCCGATCGGATTTTTAGCCTATCCGGTCAGATTCCTATGCCGATTTTCTCTTCGAAATACGTTCGTCATCATGATTCTCCCCCTCCATCACTTTGATTCCGTTATTGACTTTCTTGCCTCCTCGTAGCACATGTACGGCCATTGATTGCTCGGGTTGACTGGGGAGTTTCATGGGATTGGCTCCGAGTTTCACCACGGATGAGGAAAGTCGCCCTATCATCATCTCCAACTTGTACATTTGTTTCTTTCTTCGATTATTTTCCTCGATGGTTCGAAGGGTTTCTTCCCGATTGCGTAGTGTTTCCATCTCTTACCTTTGCTTCCATAGTCTCCATTGTTCGTCAGAATCTTGGGGAAGTGGAGCTTATTGTTTCGGTGGGGTTTGATATTGTTGATGTTGTTGGTAACCACCTTGCCTTTGCGGAAAACATTGTTGATAACTACCTTGGCCCTTATTTTGATAGGAGTTGTAATTACTCGGTTCTCCTTGACTTTTGCTTGGTGGTGGTGGTGCCAAGTATTGAGGATCCATTTGTTTGGGTAGTGGTACGTAATTAGGACTTCCCGGTGTATACTTGAGGTTCGGATGGTCTCGGATAGCCGGATTGTACGAGTTGTACATTTTAGTGAACTTTTGACAAAATTTATTGTTGGATTGCAATTCTTGCACGTCATTCACCTCCTCGTCCTCGTCTTTGTCAAATGTTGCATCACACGTGTTGGATCCATGTCCAAACACTCAACAAACTCTACACATTTCATGTGACGGGTGCGTCGTTTCCTTCTCGCGTGTCATCATTCCCGTTAACAACGCAACTTGTTTTCTAAGCTCCACAAGTTTGATACTCTCCCCTTTTGATGCCGATACTTCGTTCACTCTAATTTTCCTTGGTCTTGAACTTGTTTGCCTTGATTTTTCACCCAAAAGTTCGAACAAATCCCATGCCTCCATCGCGGTCAAGTCTCCAAAGTCGTCAGCCTTATTCTCAACTTGTTGCATGAAGTTTGGCAATAATCCTTCAAGGAAATAGTTGTTGACCATTTCGGGACTATTGTTGTGATGCGGGCATGTGTGTAGAAGTCCTTTGTATTGTTCCCAAGCTTTGTGGAATGACTCTCCATCCATTTGTTCGAAATTGGTGATTTCTCTCCTTAGTTTAGCCGTCATTTGAGCCGAATAAAATCTGCCCATGAACTTCTTAAACACCATATCCCAGTAAGTTAGAGAATTGGGTTGCACACTGTTTGGCCTTGTCCTTTAAGCTACTCGAAAAACATCTCATCCTTAGTTAGTTCTCGCTTAATCCAAATGCTGTAATTCCGGACACCGCCACGTAAAACTCCCGAATAAAGTTAAGCGAGTCCTCGTTGGTAATTAGTTGACAATGTTGGACTTCAGCTCATAGTATCGTGCCGCGGGGCCTAAGACAATAGCTGAACTATATGGGCCAATGGTTGGGCATACGAGGTCTCCTTGTTGGAGTTCGTTTGGATATCGTTGCCTTCGATCTCCATGAAAGTTTTTTCCTCCAACATTGTTCAAATTGTATTGCTCATCTTCATAATATTGGTCGTACTTGTCATTTTGCCAAAAATGGTACATTTGTTCGTTCGTTCCATTTCTTGGATGACTTGGTCCTCGTGCTCGGTTCTCGAATTCAAAATTATTTTGTTGGTTGTTCCGGGGATGGGGCCCACCATTTTTAACATGATTGTCTTCGAATCTCTAATTTTCCCGTGCGTTGAAAGCTCGGGCTTCCTCTCAGTTTAAGAAATGTTGGGGCGTTCGATTGACTGGTTGTTCTGGCCACATCACTCGGCGTTCTCATGGGGTTGTGGTACCCTGTTTTGCGCCGGTGGATTAACATTTTAAAAGACTTCGTGTACACTTGTATCTTCATCATGATCATGCTCTTGATTCTCAATTTGAGCAAACATTTGTGCATCTTCATTCTGGATTTCATTCTGTGGATTTTGATCTTGATTTTGCATGTCATCTTCGGGTGGCATGCCATATGGTTGATCGTGAGGAGGGTTTCGATTGTCTTGCCCTCTCCCTCGACCATTTGTTCTTCCTCCTCTCCCTCCGTTTCCTCGATCGCCATTAGGTGGATTGATCGACATAATTGCTTGAGTTTCTTCGGATTGATTCCCGTCGGGGGAAGTAAATAGTATCCTTGGTCTTCCTACTCGTTTAATGTTATTTATGAATGGCGTAAGTTCACCTCTTAGGCCTCTACGACCTTGCATAACGAACTCAACGTATGGAGAGGTAAACCAAAAATAAAAACAAAGGTAACAAACATAAATTTGACACGAATAAACTTTGTTAACACCTTTGCCACTCCCCGGAAATGGCACAAAATTTTGATCCTCTAACTTTTGTGTTTCAAAACTAAACCCAATTTAAACCATGTGCATCTACGTTTGAAAACAAGTTAGTTCGCCCGCAAGAGAACGGGGACACTCATAGGTTGGCAAATTAAAGCGGGTCGATTCCCTCGAGGAATGGAAATACGGAGTCAACGATGTTTATTAAGACATAATTCTAACTCTAAACACATGATCAAAGGGATTTTTGGCTCCGAAAACTTCGGAAGAACTTAAATTAAGAAAAGTCGATAAACCTATCTTGCTTCGAGGGCGTCAACCTCTTCGCAAAAATAGTTTAATCAATTTACGAACTCAACAATAACTATTATACTTGATCTAAAGACCGTTACACCAAATATCGTTCAAAGAATTCATCAAGCATTAGATATGCATTAACAAAACATCATCAAAATGCAATCTTAATTAAAACAAACCACACCATTTATCCAAATCGGATCATACGAATTACTAAATTATCATAAAACAGTCATCACCAAATCGTTCACATAAACGTAATCATAAACGATTCACAAGAAATATCCCAATATGATATCATAAGATCACTATCTAACATGAATCATAAAACTTATTAATGAGGTAAAAGTTTAGAGTTTACTAAATCGTGAGAAAACTTAATCACGATACTACGATGAATCTTTGCCAAATCCAGCTATTCCGGGAAATGAAATGAACCTCGCTGAATCCGGGAAGCTTGTCAAGAACCTCCGTATCCAGCGATTATCCGAACCGATCGAACTTCTAAGTATTATTGCCATAAGGGCTATAAGTCAATGGTTGAGAAAGTTGTCAATTCTCTCTTCCAATGTATATGATCAAGTCTTGTGGGTGAAAGGATGGGTCTTCTCTGAAGAATTCTGATTTCTAAAGGCTCAAGAACCGTTTCGTAACCGAAAAATCCCAAAAATATACATTTGTAACGTTCGAATGCGATCGGATTGGTCATAGGTCTGATTGGATGAAAATTTTTATCCTCTTAACCGGTCGGACGTAGCGCTTATCCGATCGGTGCGTGTCTTGAAAGTCAATTGATTAGCACATATTTGTCCTTATTTTTAGTAGGTTTATAGCTTGTTTTTCCTATTGTTTTTGGTATAAGTTGGGTAGTTTAAGCTCTATTTCGTATATTTGTACTCTTAGCTTATTTTACCGCGTTTTGATCTAGATTGATGCAAATAAGTGATTATTTGTGGTTTTTCACTTTACAGCTAAGTAACCGGACAAGTTCGGTGCATAATTAGATGAAGTTGATACTCGCGAAATGGAGAACGAGCTTTCCGGTGAACGTGTAGCAAACAGATAGAAGGAGACGGAGGCAGACGCGCAGCCGCGTCGACTGACCCGACCGTCGACGCTCCATCAACGCGAGTCATGACCTGCGTCAGTCGACGCAGCATCGACGCAACGTCGACGCTACTTGCTGAAGCGTCGTCGACGCTACTTGCTGAAGCGTCGATGTCGACACAACGTCGACGCTACTTGCTGAAGCGTCGATGTCGACGCATCTATGTCGATGCAACGTCGACGCTACTTACTGAAGCATCGATGTCGACGCAACGTCGACGCTACTTGATGAAGCGTCGATGTCGACAAACACCGTCGACGCACCCGCCCAGCCGACGCGCGCGCCAGGCAGCACCGACGCCGAGCACCAGCACGCGTCAGTCAACGCACCGTCGACGCGAAGGCCCGGAATCGGGAATTTTAGGGTTTCTTATGCTCCAAGTCAAGGGAAATCTATTTAAACCCTTCCAAGTCCATCCCAAAAGAGACGGGGAGACCGATATACACAGAATACCTGATCTTGAGGCTCGAGAAACAACACCATCCACATCTCAATAACATCAAGTGATCAATATTAAAGATTCGAGGGTCGCCAAGCTCCAACCGTCCATTCGCGATCCGTTCTTCGACCGAGATCACCCAACTCTCCGGATTAGCTGGAGAATTTACTACACTTTATAGTTAAATAAGTACTCTAAACCTTTAATTCATTTTTCGTAGTTTAATTTATGCCATTAAGTAGTTGTTCTTTAATAATTGCCTTGAATTTGTTCATGCTTAGAACCTTAGATACTTTTGGGATTCGATTCGTAATCTTGGTTTGATTCGTAATCAAAATTTTGGCTTCGTTGCCGGGGACTATACAAAGGTTTTTAAAAATATGCTTGTTCATTTTTATTTTTATTTTAGTCGTAATTTGTATAATTATTCTCTCTAGTCGATACGTTTCATTTGTTGTTGAGTTCATGCAAGGTCGTAGGTCGCTTAGGCTCGAACTTGCACCATTCATCGACAACGTTCATCGTCCGAATCAAGTGAGACCACCTCACTCACCCACAAGTGAATCGTCTGCCACGACTRATTTTATTTGTGATCCTRTTCCGGAAACGATGTTGCGACTAGATAACCAAGCACACAACAACAGGGACGACCAGTCACCAAGGCATCCACCCGTGCAACAAAGAAATGGGTACGGGAGTGAGCCAAATCATCCCGACGGACCAGTACAGCCTCAAGCATATGAGGAGAATATTCAACGTAATGTGATAAACCAGAATGAAGGCCAAAGACGAGGAGACAATCGCTACCACCACGTCCCGGACGACTATTCTGAGAGATCATATCACGGCGACGAGCGGGTCAACGAGTGGCTGGCATATGACGAGTACCATGAGAGAGGGAAATACGCGAGGCAGAATAACCAAGCAAGATACCAATGGGAGGCGCGCGAACCGAGACAAAGAGAGTTCACGACCCCTCAAGTGGGTCCCTATAGTTCGGCAATTGTGTTGGGTAGAACTGCGAGAGACTTCGATTTGAAACCTCATATCATCAACAACCTCCCGACATTTCACGGCCTCGCCAACGAAGACCCACTGACGTTCCTTAAGGAGTTCTATGCCGAAGTTAGTAGGATCCCATCCCCGGGAGTTCATCACGAAGACCTTCAAATGGTTTGTTTTCCGAGTTGCATGAAGGATAAAGCAAAGTCTTGGCTACTATCACTAGAACCGAGGTCTCTGGTTGACTGGCCCATGGTGAGCGACAAATTCATTAATCAGTACTACTCAGCTCAGACGATGGGCCACATAAGACGACAAATAGCCAACTTTGTCCAACAAGACGGGGATTTGTTTCACGAGGCGTGGGAACGTTTCAAATCTTTATTGCAAGCTTGCCCCCATCATCACAACTCTCCGGGAATGGTAAATCAACTCTTCTACGAGGGACTTCTAGATTCTTATAAGAATAACGTAGAGGTTGTTGCTGGAGGAGATTTTGGGGATTTGACAGCGACGGCTGCCAAGCAACTATTTGAAAGAATGAGCGAAAAGTCGAGACAAACGAGCTCTCGACCACGTAAGATAAGGGTTAACGAGGCAACTGAGGGGCCAAATAACGAGACCTTCGAGGTATGTACCCGTTGTGGAGAGCAAGGGCATGTGGGGGATTCATGTACAATGGGGTATCACGAGGATACCGACACTGAAGCACACGCCATCAAGGACCAATTGCGCAACATAGATCTTCCAACTTATGAGCAAAAACCTCAACCAAACACCAAGTTTAATGCGAATCGTAACTCTCCTTACTTGAAATGGGGCCCTGAGAATCCACATTACGCTCCAGCACAAAATAAATCAACACAACCTCCACCGAGCAAATCGCTACCAGCGGGGCCGACACCTGTTCCTATACAGCCAAATGATCAAATGCTAATTTGGCAACAGAACCAAGTCACCGAGACACTCAGAAACAGGGATGCATTGACAAGTCTGACCACGCAAGTGAATAGGAAAGGAGAGGTCTTGGATGATCTATCTAAGAGCGTGAAGAACTTGGAGAAGATGATGGGACAAATGGCGACATTCATGGCCAAACACAACAATGAAAATGGGAAGCTTCCGAGCCAACCCGAGCAAGCTTCCGCGGTCCATATTATACGAAGTGGGAAGACGATAGATAATAAAGTCGAAGAACTGAACGAAGGGGACACTGATGTTGCAAAGGAGGGGCTGCCTACGAACAATGACCCTAAATCGGTTGACCAAATGCATAAGTCACCGAATCCGTACATTCCTGGGTCGTTAAAAGGGAAGCCCCCAAATCAAGTACCCTCTCTAGTAACAATTGGCGATTCCACCGAGACTCCGAAGGCATCACCAATCACTATTCGAGACAAGGTTCCTTTCCCAAGTCGTCTACGCCCAGCCAAAGAGAACAAAAAGTTCATGGAACTTTATAATCTGCTCAAAAACGTCAACATTAATCTTCCTCTGTTGGACGTAATCAAGACGATGCCCGCGTACGTGAAATTTTTCAAGGAATTAGTTGTGAGGGAACGACGTCTCGAGACACTTCAGCAAGTTAAATTGACGAAGGAGGTGATCGCCCTATGCAAAGGGCCTCTACCCAAAAAGGAAAGAGACACAGGAAATTTCTGCATAACCATCACCTTGGGAAACGGACAGACAGCACGAGGCATGCTTGACCTTGGAGCGGGAATCAATTTGATGCCTTATTCCCTTTGTAAGGAATTCGATTTGGGGACAATGATACCAACGACGATGCGGCTACAATTAGAGGACTGATCAATTAGACAACCATTTGGCATAGTCGAGGATGTTCTAGTTCAAGTTGGCGAGCTTTTGATTCCAGTCGATTTCGTCATACTAGATGTCGGCGAGGTTCCGAAGGAGGGCACTGAGCATACTATTTTGCTTGGTCGACCATTTATGTCCACTTCTCGCACACTGATTGACGTACATAAAGGGAGGATGACCTTGTCCGTGATGGGGGAGACAATCACATTTTCGCTGAAAGATATCCACAACACTCCTTCGCCATACATGAATGAAGATTYCTCGTTTGTGGACYCGATTGCCTCTTGTATTCACGAGCTAAAGGGGATCACCRTGCTAGATGAGTTAAGCGTCGAGGACGACACGGAATTTTTGAACAGGGTGGCCGAGATATTAGAGATAGATTTGAATGAGATCGACRAAGACCATGAAGAGATGGACGATTTTGATGAAGAAWTGTGYGARATAGCCACTGCACCYRAACTTGGTCCAAAGATAGAGTTRAAGCCACTACCGAGCCACTTGAAGTATGTTTTCCTCGAGCCCAACAAAACGAAACCAGTCATCATATACTCAGCCTTGTCGGAGCACGAGGAGAAAGAATTATTTGCGGTGTTATGCAACCACAAGGAGGCAATTGGATGGAGCATCAGCGACATCAAAGGAATAAGCCCCGTAACGTGCATGCATAGAATCGAGATGGAACCCGATGCCAGGCCTGTGAGGGACAGTCAACGGAGACTGACGCCAACGCTTTACGAGGTGGTTAAGAAAGAAATTTTTAAGCTGAAAGACAAGGGAATCATTTTCGCCATCTCCGAAAGCAAATGGGTGAGCCCAATCCATGTGGTTCCAAAGAAAAGAGGTATCACCATCGCCGAAAATGCAAAGGGAGAGATAGTGCCAACCCGACTAACTACTGGATGGCGTATGTGCATCAATTATAGGAAGTTGAATGCGGCCACTCGAAAGGATCATTTTCCTCTACCGTTCATCGATCAACTCCTGGATAAACTTGCGGGACACAAATTTTACCGCTTTCTGGATGGCCTTTCGGGCTACTACCAAGTGGCCATCGCTCCGGAAGATCAGAGCAAGACAACGTTCACATGCCCCTTTGGCACATTCGCTTTTTGAAGGATGCCCTTTGGCCTGTGCAACGCACCAGCGACTTTTCAAAGGTGCATGCTCTCAATTTTCAGTGATTTTATTGATGACTTTCTTAAGGTTTTTATGGATGATTTTTCGATTTTTGGGTCATCTTTTGATCATTGTTTGTCTAATTTGTCAAGAGTTCTAGAACGATGCATTGAGAAAAATCTAACTTTGAGTTGGGAGAAATCCCATTTTATGGTGAAAAGTGGCACTGTTCTAGGCCATGTTGTTTCTAGAAAGGGGCTGGAGGTTGATAAGGCAAAAACTGATGTAATTGAAACTCTCCCTCCGCCTCGAGATGTTAAGGGGATTAGGAGTTTTCTTGGTCATGCAGGCTTTTATAGACGGTTTATCAAAAACATTTCAAAAATAAGTCGTCCACTTTGCAAACTTTTGACTTTAGATACTCCTTTCATTTTTAATGAAGAATGTTTGAATGCATTTAATGAGTTAAAAGCGAGTCTTACGTCTGCCCCTGTGGTTGTTGCTCCCGACTGGACCTTACCCTTTGAAATTATGTGTGATGCTTCTAATGAGGCGGTGGGGTCTATTTTGGGACAACGTGTGGA
>BMAC01000006.1:226308-236726 GCA_014905375.1 Phtheirospermum japonicum | reverse complement strand
GCCATTTGCCCGTTGAGCTAGAACATCGAGCTGGTTGGGCAATTCGGAAATTGAACATGAATTATGACGAGGCTGGAGAGTATAGGAAGTTGGAACTAACTGAACTTGAGGAGATAAGAACGAGTCCTATGAAACTGCATGGAGGCAAAAGAAGATGACCAAAGTCTACCATGAACGAAAACTCGTCAACAAACATTTGGAGGTAGGTAAGTTAGCCCTAGTCTTTAACTCACGGTTTAAACTTTTTCCAGGGAAACCAAAATCAAAGTGGAGTGGACCGTTCGTGATAAAAGAAATCAACGAGTTTGGCGTTGTTACCCTTTACGATGAGGAACGAGACTCGACATTTCAAGTTAATGGGCACTGAGTGAAATTGTACCATGACGGGGAGTCAACACATCAAGATCGCGAAGTATGGGCGATGGTGGACCCACCTCCGCTGGCAATTTAATCACGACACAGTTGCGTCGAGCAAACGACGTTAAAAGATGCACTTCTTGGGAGGCAACCCAAGCTACTGTATTTTATTTATTTTTAATTTTATTTTATTTTATTTATTTCTTTTTCTCTACTGTTTTGTAAGTGTTTGAACAGGATTTAGGTCGGGATAAGTCTAATTCATCTTTTGAAGAATGGAGAACTGCTAAAAATCAGCCTGCGGCCGCGTCGATCGACGTAGCGTCGACGCGGCGTTGACGCTTCCTGGGCGCACGCATCAACTGACGCGGCAATGATGCGGAAACGAAGTTGCCTGGGCACGCGCGTCGACCAACGCGGCGTCGACGCCACCTGTGCGCGTGAGAAATTTTTTGTAAGTTTTAGCTGCGATTTTTGGGAGTTTTATTCTAAATAGGAGAGTGAATTTAAGGGATTTATTTGCACGAAATTTGTCAAGATTGGGGACAAGATCTTTTGTCTTAATGGAGTTCTAATTAGATAAGGAAACTAAATATCTTCTCCCTTATCTTTGATTGGAGTGAATTTAGGATTCCTATTTTTAAGGTCTTTTGATCCCTATATAAACCCAGCCCTCCCACTCTTAATTTCATTATTCTCAAAGCTCTTCATCTCTTTTTCCCCCAAATTATTTTCGCTCCCAACCCCTTTTTTTCCTTACCATGAGGCCAATTCCACGGACCACCAAGAACCACGAGAAGAGGTGGATGCTAAGGGAGGAACACAACGAGAAGGTGGACCAGCTGCATGATGAGGTCGAGAAGGCGAACGATTTGGTCGGAGATTATCAGTTGGATGAGGTTAATTGTGCCCTCCAAATCGATGCTTTTAAGCAGTAATTGGGAAGGGAGGAGGCGATCAAAGATGGGTTGAGGGACATGAACCTTCAACTAAGGACCACCATTCAACGCTTGAGGGGTATTGAGCACGACCTCGGACAGCAAAGGGAGGACCTTGACGAACGTACCTTGACCAAGAACGATCTCCGCGACGCACTTCTCCTAGCTCGAGAGACGATTGCTACCTTGACTAAGAGCAACAATGAGATGATTTGGGAAATGCTCCGTTCATCGGGGGAGAACGATGTGAAGGACGAGCGCCTGAAGGAGCCGGAAGCCGAGATAGATAGTTTAACTCAAGATGGAATACGTTTCTTACGAAGTAACCATGCACTCCATGGGGAGAAGGTTGACCTCTTGCAGCGAATTGAGGAGTTGGAGGCCTACATAAAGGATTTTAATGTGAAGACCAGAGCGAATGAGGGGAATTTGGATTTTTGGAAGCGGTGCTTGGATGAGGCTAGCAAGAAGATCGTCGCGTTAGAGCGATTGGGTTCCAAAACCCCTTATATTCTTAGGGGCTTGCTAGTATTTATCTATTTATGTTTTTCCATTATCGAGTCGTGGAATTGTCTTTCCACCTTATCCTATTTCGCTTAGTTTCAATTTCGTTTAATTTCGGTTGTCTACGTATTTTGTTTTAAGCAATTAATAAAGTTTTATTTTTTTTCGTATGCCTTGCTTTTTCATATTTCTTGCGCCATGGACATTCTTATTTTCTTATGAGACTGTGCAGTTGTCCAATGGTTAAATATCACTTAAGACGAGGGGTAAATCGCTGGATTACGAACAGTAAAATATTTTTTTCGCCGACCTGCTGTCGCGTCGACCGACGCGAGCGTCGACGCGATGCTGACCCGCGTCAGTCGACTCTATGTCGACGCCATATCGACGCCGCCTGCGCCTGGCGACCAGGCTGCCCTGGGCGGAAGCTACGATTTTCGATAACCATTTTGTTCAACGAATTGCTGAGGAACAATGGCAACGATCTAATAAATTTATTATTGCTGATTTTTATTCTTATTTATCTTTATTTTGGTTGTTATGTTTTGAGGACGAATCCATTCACGCGGCTCTGGGAACGTGAAGTTGCACAACTTCAATGAACAAGTCTCGTCCATTCACTTTTCATGGACATTTTCTTACCCTCTCCTTGTTTGATTTGCTTTTCTTTATATTTATGGCAATCAGGGGATTGCCGGTTTTTCAAGAGGGGGGGATGGTTGAGTATGATTAAAAATAATGTGCAATTTTTCAAATTTTACGTGATTGTGTTTGCTATTTCTGCGCTAATTTGTGTTTATATGGCATGCCTGTCAAAGTTAGCTATATATGATTTGATGTTTTGGTCTTTGAGCGTGCATAAGTGCATAATTCTTTTCAAATTATTATTTATATATTATATAATGGTACTTGGACGCAATTAATTTCACAAAAACTTTAAAAGCAGCGTCAATTCAAAAAATTTTCATGCAAAAAGCTAGTGAGTAGCCTGAGTGTTTATCATCTTTGCATGTACTTGAATGAGCTTTGATTTGAGATCTCTCTAAAACCGCTGTGTGAAGTTGACTTCGAAAATGAGGTTAAGGCACATAAAAAACATATTCCGGCCATATTCATACAAATTAGCCACTATAAATTCTGAATGAGCCCCTCATAGCCAAGTAATCCATGCCTATAGCTATGTGTGTTTTGAGTCGACCCCTACAACCCATTAAAAGCGTGGGGTAGGAGTTTGTAATTTTTATTGGTTATTAGTGTTTTGGAGTTTTTAATAAGGGATTTATGAATTTTTGTAATAAAGGATCACCATCCTTCAATAAAAAAATAAAAAAATAAAAAATAAAAAAATAAAAAAAATAGAAAAATGAGACCCCACAAAACAGAATGAGAGGGGGATATAAAAAACAAGAGAAGAAAATAAGAAGGATGGTGAATTTTGTTAGTCATTGCCTACGCGCTAATGAAGGCTTATGTTATTATTTTGTTATGAAGCCTACTGTTTAAAAGGTAAAGAGTTGAGTTGTAATAAGTGGTTTTGAGCTTCAAGTCGGTTTAGAGTTTTGAGTTGGGAAATAGCCTATGTTTAAAGGCTACGTTATGAGTGTTTAGTGAGGTTTTTATTTTTGAACGAGGTGAAGCGTACTAGAATAGGTTTGGTGAGTTATTGATCACGTTAGATCGTGAGTTAGCCACACGACTTATATATACCATACCCGTCCATAAAGCCTTACATTACAACCCGAAAATACCTTTTCCGATTCTTTGTTCGACAACACACTTAATTTGCGATTGAAAAGATATTGATTTTCGGTGCTTGTTTATTGTGCTTGCATTTGTATGATTTGAGCGTATACACATCCTATGCAGTAAAAACTCGAGTGATTGAGCATATACCCCTATATATTTCCTTTTTTTTTAGGAGGCATGAATTCAATTTTGAAGAGACAATGTAATACGGGTGGAGTGTTTGAAGTTGCATAGCATGTACCTATATTTTCAAAATTATTTAAGTAGCATAGCACGACTCATTGCTTGGACTGATTTTCATTTCTTGCTATACTTTGAATTTATCGTTCGTTCAAGGACGAACAAACCAATTAAGCGTGGGGTAGTTGATTAGCACATATTTGTCCTTATTTTTAGTAGGTTTATAGCTTGTTTCTCCTATTATTTTTGGTATAAGTTGGGTAGTTTAAGCTCTATTTCGTATATTTGTACTCTCAGCTTATTTTACCGCGTTTTGATGTAGATTGATGCAAATAAGTGATTATTTGTGGTTTTTCACTTTACAGCTAAGTAACCGGACGAGTTCGGTGCATAATTAGATGAAGTTGATACTCGCGAAATGGAGAACGAGCTTTCCGGTGAACATGTAGCAAACAGATAGAAGGAGACGGAGGCAGACGCGCAGCCGCGTCGACTGACGCGACCGTCGATGCTCCGTCGACGCGAGTCATGACCTGCGTCAGTCGACGCAGCGTCGACGCTACTTGCTGAAGCGTCGATGTCGACGCATCTATGTTAACGCAATGTCGACGCTACTTGCTGAAGCGTCAATGTCGACGCATCTATGTCGACGCAATGTCGACGCTACTTGCTGAAGTGGCGATGTCAACACACATCGTCGACGCACCCGCCCAGCTGACGTGCGTGCCAGGCAGCACCGACGCCGAGCACCAGCACGCGTCAGTCGACGCGACGGCCCAGAATTGGGAATTTAGGGTTTCTTATGCTCCAAGTCAAGGGAAATCTATTTAAACCCTTCCAAGTCCGTCCCAAAAGAGACGGGGAGACCGATATACACAGAATACCTGATCTTGAGGCTCGAGAACAACACCATCCACATCCCAATAACATCAAGTGATCAAGATTGAAGATTCGAGGGTCGCCAAACTCCAACCGTCCATTCGCGATCCGTTCTTCGACCGAGATCACCCAACTCTCCGGATTAGCGGGAGAATTTACTACGCTTTCTAGTTAAATAAGTACTTTAAACCTTTAATTCATTTTTCGTAGTTTAATTTATGCCATTAAGTAGTTGTTCTTTAATAATTGCCTTGAATTTGTTCATGCTTAGAACCTTAGATACTTTTGGGATTCGATTCGTAATCTTAGTTTGATTAATGTTTAGTTATTATTCATGCTTGGTTAGTTTACTTCGTTCACATTTCGTTCTAGATAATTGATGTTCGTTTATGCTGGTTAATCTTGTTTGAAGTTCTTAGAATAATTTCTCTAGTTTATAGGTTCAAATAGCTGAATTCAATTTCCTAGTTTTAATTATAGTTCTTGCATTTTAAATTCTTAGATAATCAAAACAATCAACCCACCCCCACCCCCCCATTGTATGTGATATCGAATTGAACAAACTGTTTGAGATTTCCGATTGTATATTCCTCGAGAGACGACTCCAGTCAAGTTGCCAAGCTACGCGCGACCCCGTTCTCTTGCGGGCAAGCTATTGATCTTTTGACAAATTTTCATACGTAGGCAACACAAAAGCTTGAATCATCAATCCGATCGGTTATTGGTCTTATCTGGTCGGATAGGTGTTCTTTTGCCTACTTTGAGCGCTTATTCTTTGTCTTCATCTCCCTGGTTTTGTCAAGTGATTTAGCTAAAAGAGAAAAACGAGAAAGATGGTATAAAATGACCAATTATTGAATGAAAAGTCGAAAAGCTAAGCGAATGCCAAATAATGCAATCATGAAAAATAGCTTATTCTTAACCTAAGAAGACGGTAAAAAGACTCAAACATGACTCAAAATATGTACAAAAGTGTAACAAAAATGTATGAATCAGTTCACCTACTTTAGGTGGGACCGTGGTCGGAATTTCGACCACCTCTTCTTCTTCCTCATCTTGCTTGGTGCCATTATCTATTTTCTTTCCACTATGAAGGACGTGGACAGCCGAGGTCTATTTTACTTTACTCGGAAATTTGTCTTTCTCATTCAACACATTCACCATAGATGCCGACAGTTATCCTATCATCATATCTGAATTCGTATGCCCTTACTGCATAGTCTTAAAAAGTTCATGAAACCTAAATTCAAACTTTAACGCATTTGATTCAAGCTTTGAATTGAGGTCAATTATCTGCTTATTCACTTGCACAAGTCCTTCTCAGTTACGCATGGTCGCGGCGACCTCATTTTGCTGCCAAACTAACAAACTGATCGTTCAGTTGCACTTGAGTAGGTGTTGGCCCCGTCGTCGGATATTTGTTTGGTGGGGGTGGTGTTAGGTATTGGGGGTTAGTTTGTGGTGGCATCGGCACATAACTCGGGGTTTCAGGACCCCACTTGAAATTTAGATGATCACGCCGCATCTGATTTTGATTGTATGGTTTCATGAATTTTTGCCCGGAATTTGGTGGTTGGTGCTAATAGTTCTGAACGGTGTTCACCTTCTCCTCTTGCTCGTCATTGAATGTTATTGTGCATATATCCGCCAAATTCCCCAGTTCTCCACATCGATCACACACATCAAAAGTTTTTGTTGAAGAAGCTTTTTGTGCTAGCTTGGCTTTCAGGTCCGCAATTTCCTTGGTCAAATACTCAATTGCCTTGTCTTCTTCTTTTGGTGTTACATAAATTTGTTGACTTTTATCTTTTGTGGACGAGAGTTTGTTTTCCAAGATTTCTCGCTCATCTTTTCGAATAATTGCTTAGCTTCTGTGGTGGTCAAGTTCCCAAAATCTCCCCCGGAATAAGTCTCGACTTAGTTCTTGTACGACTGTGATAAACCTTCATAGAAAAATAAATTACCCATACTAGAGGAATAGTTGCGATGTGGGCAAGATTGCAAGAGTGTCTTGTAGATATCCCACGCTTCTTGGAATAACTCCTCATCTTGCTGATCAAAGTTAGAAATTTGTCTCCTGATATGGTCTGTCGTCTGGGCTAAATAATACTAGTTCACAAACTTATCACTAACAATGTCCCAATCTATCATTGATCTTGGATCCAGAGAAAGAAGCCAATACTTAGCTTTATCCTTCAGGCAACTTGGGAAGCATACCATTTATAAATCTTCACGATGAAGTCCCAAAGCCGACATTCTACTAACTTCAGCATAAAACTCCTTAAGAAATGCCAACGGGTCCTCATGTGCAAGACCATGAAATGTCGGAAGGTTGTTATCAGGGTGAGGTTTTAACTCGTAATCTTTGGAAGTCCTTCCCAACACGATAGCGGAACTGTAAGGGCCAACCTGAGGGGTTGCGAAATCACACTGTCGAGGCTCCGGTGTGCGTCGTGGAACTCTATCCCTGTTATGAGGCCTCCCATAGCTATTGTCATGCATGTACCTCTCATAATCGTTGTCGTGCATGTATCTCTCATTAAAATTATCTTGGTCGTAACCATGGTTTTGATTTGCCAACCAAGCTTCTAAATGTTCGTTTCTCTCTTGATCGTCAGCACGTTCGTTACGCTGATTATTGATTTCTCCATTCCCATTCTCGTTTCCGCCCCAGTTCTCCATATTTCGCTGGATGTCTTCCCTAGTAAGCTCGAGGTTGCACTAGTCCTCTCATATGAATTGGTTCACTACCGTATCCGTCTCTATTGCATCTCGGAGGGGATCTAGGTGACTTACTACGGTGTTTCTGTTACGAATAGAATGCGCCCCTAACATTGTTTCAGGAATCTCGTCGCAAACAAAGTCAGTAGCGACGAAAGAATTACTCGAAGGAACAGAAATAGGACTTGATCTTCCTTGATTGGTACGATGAATATTGTCAAGTAATGGTGCAAGCTCCGGTCAAAGTGATCGTCTCCCCTGCATGCACTCAACAACAAATAAAACGTACTAAATGGCAAAACTTGTCATAAGTTCAATTATACAAATATATGGTTAATCAAAAAGTAACATGAACAAACATCTTAAAAACTTTTGCGTTGCTCCCCGACAACGACGCCAAAATTTTGATTCAAGCTTTTGTGTACCTACTTTTATAAATATTTGTCAAATGTTTAAATCTTGCTCACAAGAGTACGAATTCGCGTGTAGGTTGGTAAGCTAAACCGAGCCGATTCTCAAGGAACAACCAATCGGAGTCTCAGATGTTTGTTTAATCTCAAGTAACACATGAACATGTATAATTGGGGGGAGGGGGGGTTTGTTTATTTTTGAATTACGAACTATGAATTTACAAGCAATAGCAATGAATTGAAAAATAATGAACTTAAACTAACTATCTCAAACTAATTAACAAACGAGAATTTAAAAGACTTAAATAACTAAAAACTATCAACTAGGATTTTGGAACTTGAAAAGCAATTAAATAGCATGCACGAAATTAAAACTAAATCACTAAGTATGAATAGACAAAACACAATTTAAAGATGAAAGATTATGAACTAGATTATCCAAGGTATCCAAGGGAGCAAGCTTAAAGTAATTCAATATCTAAAAATAAGAACAATTATCTAATAGTATTAAAATAACGAGAATTAATCTAAAAAACAATGAAAAGTTTATAGTACTTATTGTATCTAGGAAAACAATAAATCTCCAGCTATGCTGGAGTAAGAACGGTGATCTCGATCGAAGTGAAATCCACGAATCTAAAGAATGGAGCAAAGGAACTTGTGAACATCAATCTTCAATCTTTATCCTGTATCTACGTAACGACGGATGGAAAAAAAGCTCTCTCTATGTCTAGTAACCCTAGGAGTATGTAGTGTGTTCCCAAGTCGAGATAGTTATCTCATGACTTGGCATATAAAAAATCAGAAAAATGCATCTCCAGCGTCAGCGTCGATTAGTGTCAATCGACGTGGACAATCGACTCGTGTCCCAGGCTTGCGTCGGTAGTACGTGTATCGATCGATGGACTATGGATCAACGTTTATAGAGAGTTGTGTTGGCTTGAGCATCGATCGATGAAAATGAATCGACGCATACTGCTAGGTACGTCGACTAGGGCAACGGTAGGTTGGTCAATCGACGCGTGCGGCTCCAGTGCGTCAACGTCGCGTCGATGCCTGTGTTGATTGATGGTCTCTTCTTTGATGGCTTGTTTATCTTTAAATCTGCTACTTCTTTGCTATTTTTTTGCTCTCATCTCTCGGTTCCTCGGCTACTTAGCTGTTCGGGGAAAAATAAGGAATAATCACCCATTTGCATCAATTTCGATCAAAACACGGTAAAATAAGATGGAGATATAATAATATGAAAATACCCTCAATCTATCCAATTTAAACCAAAACTAACCACAAAAATGAACTAAAATACTAACAAGAATCAAGACAAATTCATGTTAATCATTCGCCCAAGCCATCAACCATCTCCAACATAGCCCTTAATTACCCGCCTTCAACCTGCACGCAATACTATGCTTGGTTACAAACTCGGTCGACCCAACTTTAGGTCGGGTTAGACACTTGGATCGACTTATTTGTACATATTTGTATGTGATTTTCGTGTGTTTTTGCATTGTGTGTTGTGTGCTTTTACGTATTTTAGTTTATCTTTTTATAGTTTTTATTCCTTTTTAATGTTTTTCGTTTCTTATGGTGTTCAATGTGTTTTTACTTTATTTTGTATGAAATAATCTAATTTTGTTTAATATTACTATATTAGATAATATTAATATCTAATTCTGTCTACGCTACGCCCGCGTCGACTGACGCACCGTCGACGCAACGTCGACGCTACTTGCTGAAGCGTCGATGTCGACGCATCTATGTCGATGCAACGTCGACGCTACTTACTGAAGCATCGATGTCGACGCAACGTCGACGCTACTTGATGAAGCGTCGATGTCGACAAACACCGTCGACGCACCCGCCCAGCCGACGCGCGCGCCAGGCAGCACCGACGCCGAGCACCAGCACGCGTCAGTCAACGCACCGTCGACGCGAAGGCCCGGAATCGGGAATTTTAGGGTTTCTTATGCTCCAAGTCAAGGGAAATCTATTTAAACCCTTCCAAGTCCATCCCAAAAGAGACGGGGAGACCGATATACACAGAATACCTGATCTTGAGGCTCGAGAAACAACACCATCCACATCTCAATAACATCAAGTGATCAATATTAAAGATTCGAGGGTCGCCAAGCTCCAACCGTCCATTCGCGATCCGTTCTTCGACCGAGATCACCCAACTCTCCGGATTAGCTGGAGAATTTACTACACTTTATAGTTAAATAAGTACTCTAAACCTTTAATTCATTTTTCGTAGTTTAATTTATGCCATTAAGTAGTTGTTCTTTAATAATTGCCTTGAATTTGTTCATGCTTAGAACCTTAGAGACGCGAGCCAGGATGCACGCGTCGGCAGGCAGTGCGTCGACTGACGGGCCTAGGATCGACGCTTCAGAACATTTGCGTCGACGGTGCGTCGGTCGACGCGAGCCAGGTTGCACGCGTCGGCAGGCAGTGCGTCGACTGACGGGCCTAGGATCGACGCTTCAGAACCTTTGCGTCGACGTTGCGTCGACGGTGCGTCAGTCGACGCCGGGCCGTCGTCGTAGACAGATTTAGATATTATATTATCAGATATTAATATTAAACAAAATTAGATTATTTCATATAAAATAAAGTAAAAACACATTGAACACCATAAGAAACGAAAAACATTAAAAGGAATAAAAACTATAAAAAGATAAAC
>BMAC01000006.1:171404-226283 GCA_014905375.1 Phtheirospermum japonicum | reverse complement strand
AATTCGCCCAAGCCATCAACCATCTCCAACATAGCCCTTAATTACCCGCCTTCAAACCTGCACCGCAATACTATGCTTGGTTACAAACTCGGTCGACCCCAACTTTAGGTCGGGTTAGGACACTTGGGATCGGACTTATTTGTACATATTTGTATGTGATTTTCGTGTGTTTTTGCATTGTGTGTTGGTGTGCTTTTACGTGTTTTAGTTTATCTTTTTATAGTTTTTATTCCTTTTAATGTTTTTCGTTTCTTATGGTGTTCAATGTGTTTTTACTTTATTTTATATGAAATAATCTAATTTTGTTTAATATTAATATCTGATAATATAATATCTAAATCTGTCTACGACGACGGCCCGGCGTCGACTGACGCACCGTCGACGCAACGTCGACGCAAAGGTTCTGAAGCGTCGATCCTAGGCCCGTCAGTCGACGCACTGCCTGCCGACGCGTGCAACCTGGCTCGCGTCGACCGACGCACCGTCGACGCAAATGTTCTGAAGCGTCGATCCTAGGCCCGTCAGTCGACGCACTGCCTGCCGACGCGTGCATCCTGGCTCGCGTCGACCGATGCACCGTCGACGCACCGTCGACGCTCCGGCAGTTTGAGCGGTTATTTTTGAAA
This sequence comes from Phtheirospermum japonicum, assembly GCA_014905375.1. Taxonomy (NCBI): domain Eukaryota; kingdom Viridiplantae; phylum Streptophyta; class Magnoliopsida; order Lamiales; family Orobanchaceae; genus Phtheirospermum; species Phtheirospermum japonicum. The sequence goes on along the minus strand of BMAC01000006.1, from coordinate 225,657 downwards.
TTCTATATATATCCGGAGGTTTTCTTCATTTGGGAGTGCTGAGACGAGGGGGAAAGGTCCAGATCATTATAGATTACCCTCGGTTCATGCCACCCTTCCATTCGAGCAAGATTAGCATTTAATAGTTCGTAGTTCGTCGTTTCTATGCCGTCCGTCGTTCGAGTTCGTTTCTCGTTGCTGAAGATCGATGGATGASTGATGCTTTTCTAGATAATAAGTTTTTCTGCACTTTTCTTATTTGTTCTTATAGTGTAACTTTGGATTTCGTTTTATTTTGATGTTGAACTTTAATAGCATAATTTAGTATAATCCTTTTACCATTTTTCTTGTTTTTAGTTTATGTTTATTTGCTTCGATAGTTTAGTTGTGATTCTCGTAGATTAGTATTTCGATGCTTATGTATTTTCTCATTTCATGCTTCGTTTATGCTTGAGGATGGTTTTTATTAATGGTTATGTTCATGCTTGGGTGTAAATGCTTGATGAGATTATATTGCTGATTATGTTCATGCTTGTTGGCTAAGCTTATCGGTCTAGTGTGCCTATGGTCGTTTAGAGCCATCGGGATTGACAACCCCGATCGTGGAGACGATTCCGGCGCACTAGACCCTCGTTTTTCTTTATCGTTTTAAAAGCTTTTTATTTTATTGCTCGTAGATGTTAGAACACCTGAAACTCAATTTGATCGCGTGTTTAGTATAGTTTAGTTTAGTTTTTAATTTCGTAGTAATGTTCATAAAATCGAACACCGGAATAGTTCCTGATTAGTCTTCCTCGTGATTCGACTCGAGTCAACTTATCGCCTACAATAGCTCCGTTCTCTTGCGGACGAGCTTTTTATTATTTTTAAATGCGAAAAAGTTCGATTCATCGACCCGTGACCCATTCTCATGACTAGTGTTGCCAATTGTCAGCATCCCTCATGAGCCATGCCTGACACCTACGGGTCACCATAGGGCTGGAGTTTCACAAATCCTTCCTTATATAATAGGCTTTAGAAAAATATGCAAAGATCAACCAATAGACACTGCTTATCTGTACGGGTACTAGTGTCTCCTCAATTTCTCAATGTCAGCCTTTTGCAAAACAAGACAAAGGCACATACAAGGCAATCTTTTGACAATACTCAAACACAAATGCCTAGAAACCTATAAATATGTGTCGCTTTCCATTGTCTCGTACGATGTCGCACTATGACGACACCGTTTATCCAGCAGACTTGCGTACCTACCGAGTTTTTGTGCTACGGGTGTAACACTAGGTAATGCCTAAATAGAAGTTCTTATTATGGAGGTTTTGACTGACCTATTTTAGGTCGATGATTGCTCCATAGCTACATGATTCAAATATATGCGTATTCTTATGGTGTTAATATTTTTATGGGCTCACGCTTATTCAGGTCGGCGAAGGATTTTATGTTTCTCGTGGTTATAAGTTGACATTTATTTAGGTCAGTATGCATGTAAATTTTTAAGGATTTATGAGATGAACTTACCTTTAGAAGGGCAATCCTTTTATAGGTGGGCGAGTTGTTTATAAGAGTGGCGAGCTCTTGTATGTGAGTGGCAAGGACTTATATGAAGTTGACGAGTTCTTATGAGGTACATGGTACTATGACAACTTGGTATCTAGAGCTGAACATTATGATTAACGCAATCTTGGGCCCTGGTAGGCTATTATCGACTATAGTATGGGGTCCCGACGGACTAAAGAAATGGTTTATGGTTATAAGGCGATACTTAAGTAATATATTCTTTATTTAGGAGAGATCTCTAATTATCATGAATCATGGGGCTTATGGATTTTATGACGATCTCTCATTTAGGAGAGACGAGCTCTTTTTTAGAAGAGGCGAGCTCTTATACAGGAGATGAGAATCCTAGATTGGGAACATGTCTTTTTTCTCTTGTTTATATAAAGAGGACGCAAGCCTCACTTTTACTCTACGTTGATTTTATCCTACGTTTTAAGCTCTCGCGCACTATTGAGCTCTCGCTCATCTGTCTCGAACAATATCTGACTTAAGTATCGGAGGACCTACGTCGGGACTTTTTGACTTGGGTTTTGTTTTGCAGGTTTGATTAGGTCGTCAAGAGCTTTCTGGAGGACTATCAGGTCGTGTAACACGTATTCAAGGTTAGCACTTTCTTTTCTTGGTAAACCAATTTTTTTGGTCGCATCACCAGTTTTAACCGAAACGTCTATCTTATTATTATTTTCTTTCATATTTAGAATTTAAATAATATATATTATATATATATATATATATTATATATATATATATATATATAACTATATATATTATCTTATTTTATTTATAAATATAATATATTAATGCATAAAAATTATTAAAAGAAACACAATAAATTGAGGAACCACTAGTTTAACTGTCACTTTTACGATTCAAAACTTCCATAGTTTATTAAAGCATGTGACCATAATTGAAATTGTTAAAGTCAATTACAGCCCGGCCCGGCTTGCTCCGAGCCATTTAGGGCGCCTCACCCTGTGCTCCGCGGCGGATCCGGTCGGGTCGGGTGCGGGTACCACTTCCACCCCGCGGGTACCTGTCCCGCCTGCACAATATTTTTATATGTTTTATATATATAATTTATATGATTATTTATAATTTTATAAACTTAATATGATATTTTACATTTATATATTAATAATGATATTTCTTTATAAATAATACATATTAATAAAATAAATAAATGATAAATAAACTTATAAATAAGAAAATAAATGTATAATAAATTTATTTATTTTTGATTTATTGTTGTTTTATTAAATTTGTAGTCTTATGTTTAATTTTTTATAGTAATATTTTAATTTCTTGTATTAATAGTAATTGATATTTCAAAATTAAAAATAAAAAAATATATTGGCGGGTTGCCCCGCCCCAACCCGCGACCCATAATGGGTTACCGCCGCCCTGTGAGGTTGACGAGACGGGTCCAGATCTCGTAGTACACGGCCCGCCCTGTCCCATTGCCATCCCCACCCGATATGTCTAATCTTGAAGTCTTATTTCCTAAAATAACATCATTGTCTTAAATATTCTCTCATTTAAAACTACACTAGAAATCATCCGCACTTCGTTGCGGGGATAAATGTTTTTAGTCTTCTATTTCTATCTTTTTTAAGTTTTTTTTTTCTTTGCAACACCATTTTTCGCTCTCTAAACTCCATAGCAGACCATAAAAATAAAACAGCGCAAATCAATTCTTGTCATTATAAATTTAAAAAACGAACTTTCAGAAAATAGGGAGAGAGAGAGAGAGAGGGAGTTATAGGTGATCTACAACTTATACGGATGAATGATGATAAACTTTTCTTAGAAGATTTTTTTTTTTGAATAAATCCCCCTTCTCAGAAGAAATTAAAGAAAATTTCGAAACATATTAAAGAACACTTGATTAGTCTTAAAATGAAAATTAATCTCAAGTGAAGTAATAATTTTGGGACTTTTATTCAATAAATTCTGGCTTCAGAAAAAACCCAAGCCATTTTACCAACAAACCATTAAGAATGAAAATAACGCATTCTTAATCAATAAACAAAACCCCAATTTCAGGTTTAAACTAATAAAAATCAATTAAAAAAAAGATATTATACAATAACAAAGCTAGATGTTAAAAAAAAAAAAAAGAGAGAGAGAATAAGATAAGGAAAATGAACCCTTAGGTTTTGTCGACCTTTACTTACCTGGCGTCGCGGGTGGAAGAGAAGGAAAAAAAGGAGAGAAATTGGGAGAAAAACAATGATAGACCAATTGTAAATAAAACTACAGTACATAGTTGGAACAAATTATGCAGAAAAAAAAAAAAAAAAAAAAAAAAAAGGGAAGATTATGAAACTGAAAGTGTGAATCTTTGAATTTCTCTGTTCACCTTCCAAGGCAGAAAGTCCTTTTTTTTCTTGATGGGATAAATCAGAACTTTATCTGTCTTAGCGTAAAAACAGAAAACGAAACAAAAGAGAGGGGAGAGAGGAGTAAAAAACAAATAAAATAAATAACCAAAAAATAAAAAAAAAATGGAATAAGAACTGCCAATCTTACGATGACATATGTCGCTCCCAAATTGTCCAGGTTAACTTTAATAGTAAGGTATAGATACGATGCTATTGTATAATTCAACAATATTAACTTTCGGGGACCAGCACAACTACACAAGCGCGAGAGTAAACAAAAGAAGCCACGTGAGGTCACGTGAATGTTGTAAGACACAAGGATAAGTTGGCATAGATGAATTTCGCGCGCACCAATCCCCATGCCATGATCCACGAGTTTGTCCTTGCTGTAAAATTGGCAAAATGAGGGCTCTCCATCATTTCTGAGATCCCACCCCTATGATTATTTCCTCTTGAGAGCCACCATTCCCAAGCGCAGTCACGTGAAGCATTAGGGCTGTCATCACAGGTGGCAATTTTCAGGATGTCTGTGGGCTAGTTCGACCAGCCCAAAGATAGGATCTAGGAGGACTACATTTATGTCGGTTGGAAATAAATTCAACGTATTCTAATAGGTTTTATTTAAGGCCATCTTTCAGACCTAAAAATTGAGTGTCATATTAAATATTAATTTAGTTTTAACTGATAAATAAATTTTTAAATTAAAAATAATATATTCATATATTCTTTTTCAGATCATTTTTTATATTATTCTAATAATATTATATATTTATCAACTTTATTATTGGATCCATTAAATAATCAACATACAAAATAAATTTAATTTTCATGTGAATGTTATTCTTCAATATTTACGACTATTAATTAATTTATACATTATAAAAAAAAATTAAAAAAGGTAAAATATATCTCCTAATAAATGTATTATCAAAAAAGTTAAATACATAATGGTAAAATATAGAAATAATTTTTATTTTTTTTTTGTGTTAGGTCCACTTTGTAATTTTATAAACTACAAAGGTGTTAATTGCAAGAAAAGAAAAGACTATTTTGTGTCCGGGAATGGTGCTACTACATTTTGGTAAAAGGGGTGGAAAGACAAACTCAAAATTAAGTTTGCATATCACGGTTGGTCGGAGTAAATTTGCATTGCAAAAATGAGATTTGCAATATCACTAGAGATACTCTAAGAGGACGATATGATTTAAACATAAAGTGGCATTAGGGTTGAATTGTGCTAAGAAAAATGATGGCTTGTCATTTTTTATGTTGACCCAAATGGCTCGTGTCGGGTTACCTCTACTTAGCACGACTCCGTAAACTATTAAGTACACGTGTGTACTGTGGGCGGATTCAGAATCCTAAATTTGGAAAAGTCGTATACAAAATGGGTAAATAATAATGGCAAACACTTGTGTTAGGCCAGATTAACGGGTCATGACCCGTTATGCCATCTGACCCACTACTATAATGTATTAGTTTTTGTACTGTGATATATTGGTTTTTGTACTGTAAAATATTAGTTTTTCATAAATTTCTGACCCGTGATATGATGTTTGGTTTTTGTACTGTAATTCTTTTATACTATGATTTTGGTATAACGGATGATCCGTTAGTCCGGCCTAACAAGAGTGTTGCCCAATAATAATTGTAGTGCATTATATAATAATAAATAATATAATGGAAAATAAAAACTCAAGAATTAATATTCATAATTAGTATCCAAGAGATGGAAGTATAAAATGTGAAAAGAAAAAGAATTTATACTTCCGTCCCACAAATATAGTTCAATATTTTATTTTCGTCTGTTCCACAATGATAGTGCATTTATAATATTTAACATATTATTAAATTTTTATTTTTAGATATATACTCAATTAATAACTTTTTTTTAAATAGCAATTCATATCTTGGTAAATGTAATATTGATGATAACAATACAAAATATTTAAATTTTAATAACAAATACATTAATTTTAAAACCAACTTCTTGAATTATTATTTGATATTAATAGATTAGAGAATGATCTAACTGGAAAAAAAGGGATATATTAATATATTAAATATATAAATCACAAAATATTTAATTTGTGTGAAATTTTGCGCCTCCAAACAAAAGAAAGAGAGAGAGAGAGAGAGAGAGAGAAAAAAGAAAAAAGGGCGTCTCCAAAACAAAAGAAAAAGAGGGAAGCAGAATTGCTTACGCTGACAATCGAACCATGCACCAATTCATTTGAATATTATTAGCCCATTAGCCACTCCACCAACTGCCTAATCTGTACATTTGGGGATGCCAAATAATATATAATGTATACAAATAAAAAAAAACACTTTATAGAAGTACAGTTTTTGAATTTTTTTGCGGGGGCCGTGGCCTCCCCGGACATGCCTGTAAATCCGCCCCTGGTGTGTCCCTAATTGCATGTACATATATATAATGTTAAAAAGTGATGAATGATAGATAGAAGGTACATATTGAGTTTAATAAATGAGTAGGTCTCTTGTGAGACCGATCTCCTAGTATGAAATCTCTTTTATCTAAACCTAGTCACTTACCCGCTTTCAATTTGCCCGCCCAAAGACTGATCACCCCACTTGCTTTCTATTATATATAAAAAAAAAAAAAATTCTTTTCTCTACCCCCTTTCTCTCTCACATACAAACTCTATTATCACCGGCACCGTCCTCCGCCGGCCGCTTTTCATAATTGCGTCTGATATTCATCGCCATGCTCGAGAGGTGTGATACGACATCAAAAATCGACTTGGTTATTGTTTTGCATGTAATTGTTGTGTTTTTCCTAGTATTTTTAGTTAGGGTTTAGCGTTGTTTTGAGTCGTTTATTCTAGTTCTTAGGTCATTTTCTTGTTAGTTTTCTTTTTGGCTTTAAGAGTACGATATGTGAGATGTTTGTGCTATTTTTGGGTTTTTAAGTTTGAATTCTTATTTTGTAGGTGGCTAAAAGGATTATATTCACTCGGTGGACGTTCTGGACTAAAAATGAGAAATTCGAGCTGAAAGCTTCCAGGATCGACTGAAAAGCTCCAAATCGACTGCCAGATCGATTGAAAGAGCTCCAAATCGACTGCCAGGCAGTAGCTTCCCCCGTTTTGGCAATGCAGTCTATAGACTGCTTTTCAGTCGATCGACTGCGATGCTGAGACTTCAGGAATTTTGAGCGTTTTTTACGATTTTACCCCTACAAACAACTATAAAAAGCCTACATCTTGCACCAATGAAGAAATAACTCCCCTCCCAGCCCAAGCTAGGGTTTGGGATCAAATTTCTTTGAAGCTCTTGGATGATTTTCTCTTCCATAGGATTTAGATTCAATTTCAATATTTGATGTAATTTCTTTTCCTAGATTATATTGAATTTGAAGCACCTCCTTGGGTTTGTAAGCCTAAGAAGAATCAAAATACTCCTTTAGATTGTTACTTTTGATTGCAATTACATTCAAGCTTTGTTTCATTTCTTAATTCAAGTAAGTTTCCTTTCAATTTCATGTTTTATGCTTTATTTCCTTGCTCTGTTCTTCATTTCCATGCTTATTCTTCATGTTATGACTTTTGCCTTAGCACCTTGATCTCTTGTTAGATCTTAGGAATTGAATATGGAATCTAGATGAGTGACACATCCAGATCATATATCGAGTCTTAGATCGTCTTGATTTCAAGTGTTTCATATGCTTTATTTTGGTTTTTATTTTCATGCATAGTTTTTGATTGAATCTTAAATCTAGACTTCGTTGCTTGTTATTTTCCGTAAAGTTTTAAACTTTCATGTCAATTTCCATTGTTCTTTTCATTCGGGCTTTCAATTTTGCTTATTTGCATTATATAGGATTTAATGCATAGTTGTACCTTGTGCTTGCATGCTTGTACTTGGTGAAACAATGTTTATTTTTGCTTATTTCCTTTATGTGATTGCTTTTCCATATTGAGGCATCCGACGAGGCATTCTACCCACTTGTTATTTCAATTCCTAGAATAGTTTAGATAGTTAATTAATTTATTTTCATTTCCCTTTTATTTTCCAAGCTTGAAACATTTTGATTCTTACAATTGAATTGACTTCCGATAGTACCAAGCCATGAACCCGTTAATATATTTCAACACCACGAAAACTCTTCTAACAAAATGGCGCCGTTGTCGGGGATATATAAAAAACGTAACAAAAGGGGTGGAAGATTCTAGGTCCCGGCAAGACGCCAACATGGTAATAATATATTTTTATGGTTGTTAAGGAATTATGGAAACTAAGAATCCTAATAGGGGAGTATTTTCTTATTATGCATGTTGAATATAATTAGGAGATCTAATCCCACCGTATGAAGGAATCCTATTGCTTGGTGGATAAGTTTCAAATCTTATAAATAGGGGGTTCAGACCCTTATTTCACAAGCTTGAAACATGATAACTTCGACAACCCCTCATGCTTTAAAATCTCAATCATACACTCTGATGCTCGTCTCTTAAGACGTCCTTTTTACTCTACATTGATTGTATCATATTTTAAGCTCTTGCGCGCTATCGAGCTCTCACTTTAGAGGTTCTCACCTCTCTCTTAAGCCCTATCTAACTTAGGCATCGGAGGGCCTGCGCCGTGGCCGCCCAACATGGGTTCTATTTTGCAGGTTATACAGGTCGCTAGGAGCCTTTGGAGTTCTATCAGGTCGCCAGGAGACTTATGGAGGTCTTTCAGGTCGCTAACTTTATATTTAAGGTTAGTACCCCCTATTCTTGAGGCACCAATATTTTTGATCGCATCAAGTGGCTCCGTCTATGGGAAAGAGGGACATTGAGTCCTTGAGCAAAAGACGTGAGAATACACAATCTTCGTAGGTCTAAAATCTAACTGAACTATAAATTTGAAAAATCATTTTCTTACGTTTTAACTGTCGGATCACGTTACAATTTTTATGAAAATGTAAGGACTTGTTGAATTACGTTTTGAAAGGTGGAGATTGGATTCTGAGATACGAGAAAATACATATAAATTTTCGAACAAAGAAGATTTTATCTTCGAAAAATTCTGTGCAGCGTTTTTCAAATTACGATTTCGCACAATAAAACCGTTGGATCAAGCCAAAATCTTGATATATATTTCCACACGTATACAAGCTCAATCTGAACGGTGGAAATTTGAATATGAGTTCGGAAGAATCCTATAACGAAATATGAACAGAGCTTGTCCTGTTTTCCAAAACTATATGTCCAATTTATTTAAAAAATTAGATACGCACAATCTAACCGTTAGATGAAGCTGATTTTTGGATATAATATTCATGAGATATATTGGTTAAATATGAACGGTGGAGATCAAGTTTGAAGGTCTTTAGGATAGAGTAAATGTTGCGATGCTCGCATCTTATTTTTAGATTATTTTTATGATCGTATACTAACGGATTGAGTGCAGGTCCATGGGCTCGAGTAAGGGTTGCGATGCTCGCATCTTACTTATCAATTATTTTTATAATTTTATAGTAATAGGTTGAGTGCAGGTTTACCTATTTAGTTCGTATTTACTATAGTTTTGATGGGTTAATTTATGAGTTGCCCTACATCTAATTCGGAGATGGTCAACTCAACGCGAGGAGGTCGCCAATATATTAGGTTGCGCGTCCAAACATCCACAAAAAGGTGATCGTAGAATTTCGCTACCAGAAAATAAAGAGGTCGCACAGTTGGATATTAGAGGAGAGGTAAATTCTCTTATGCCATCAATATGACTATGTATCAGGTACGCTCGTTCAAATCTCGTATAATATAGGGTTTTATATTCCTTCATCTACCTTACTTATCTCGAACCTTTGGGCGCCGAGCTAATGATGCTAAGTGCCATAATATTTGCCCACCTCCAAAAGCAAACTACCTTATTACGGTCTCATACGACTTCATTTCGGTCTCCGCGACCTCATTTCGGTCTTCGCGACCTCATTACGGTCTCCGCAACCTCATTACGGTCTCCGCGACCTCATTTTGGCCTCTGCGACCTCATTTCGGTCATCACGACCTCATTACGGTCTCATATGATCTCACAATGGTTTAAGCTTTGAAGGCTAGAAATTTGATGAATATGTTTCAGCCTTAAAGGCTAGAGATTTGATGAATATGTTTAAGCCTTAAAGGCTATAGATTTTATGAATATGAGTAAGTCCCGACGCTTTTACTAGGTCGGCGATAGAGATTATGAGTATGACTTAATATGGGAACATATTTGACTTATATGTTCTCATACATCCCTGAACAAGTTTGATTTACATGTTTAGGGTAACCTAAAACATGTTTGATTTACATGTTTTAGGGTGTCCTTTAGTATGTTTGACTTACATATTCTAGAACATTTAAGAGGAAGCATGTTTGATTTACATGTTTTTTCTCAGCTTTTTGTGTTTAATTTACGTATGTTTTATCTTGATTAATGTGGTTCTATGTGTCTATTTTGTTTTATGCGGATTGCTAGGTCTTATCAGATTTGTTGATTGGTTTTTTGGTTATTATGTTAAAGCATGTTTGATTTACATGTTTTTTATGTATCTTAGAAGCATGTTTGGTCTACATGCTCTGGGATGCATTGAAAGGGAGATATGTTTGACTTACATATTTTATTTTAAGTGAGAATATGTTTGATTTACATGTTTTCACGTATCCTCGAATATATTTGACTTACATATTCTGGGGTGTTTAGGAGGGGAGACATGTTTGGCTTACATGTTTTCCTTTAGTCTTTTTCTTCAAATTCTCTATGAACCACCTCTAACTTTTTGAATTCTCCATGTCAAAAAGAACAATAGCTACGTGATACAATCCTACTTACTCGTACATTTTTGTTACACTTTTGTACATATTTTGAGTCATGTTTTAGTCTTTTTACTGTCTTCTTAGGTTAAGAATAAGCTATTTTGCATGATTTTGCATTATTTGGCCTTTTGCTTAGTTTTTCGACTTTTTAATCAATAATTTGCTATTTTGAGCCATTTTACTTACTTTTTTTCTTTCAGCCGAATCACTTGATAAAACCCGAAAGATGAAGACAAAGAATCAGCGCTCGAAGTATCTAAAAGAACAATTATCCGACCGGATAAGACCAATAACCGATCGGATTAACTCTCAAGACACGCACCGACCGGATAAGAGCTACATTCGATCGGTCAAGAGGACCGAGATTTTCATCCGATTGGACCAATGACCAATCTGATCGGATTCGAATGTTATAAATGCAGATTTTTTGGATTCTTCAGTTACGAAATGGTTCTTGAGCCTTTAAAACTCATAAATCTTCAGAGAAGACCCATCCTCTCACCTACAAGACTGGATCATATATATTGGAAGAGAGAATTGACAACTTTCTCAACCTTTGACCTCTAGCCCTTACGGTAAATATATTTAGAAGTTCGATCGGTTTAGATAATCGTTGAAGATAGAGGTTCGTGACAAGCTTCCTGGATTCAGCGAGTTTCATTTCATCTCCAGGATTAACAAGGATTCGGCACCGTAGTATCGTGATTGAGTTTTCTCATGATTTAGTAATCTCTAAAGCTTTATATCGTAATTTAGTTTCATAATCCATGTTAGTTAGTGATCTTTGGATATTGTGCTCAGATAGATCTTGTGAATCGCTTATGATTACGTTGATGTGAACGATTTGGTGATGATTGTTTTAGGATAATTAGTGTTTCGTGTTATTCAGATTTGAATAATTGGCTTGGTTTGGTTTGTTTAAAATTACATTTGGATTATGTTTCGTGAATTAATATGAATTGCTCGATTGAATGTTTGATTGGGATAAGATGTTTAAGACTCAGTTGGGATGGAACATGGAGGTGTACATCGACGATATGCTATTCAAAAGTGTGAAGGCAACCTCGCATGTGGATGATCTTAAGGAAGTTTTTGACACCTTGAGAAGGTACAGGATGAAGCTCAACCCCAAGAAGTGCGCGTTTGGGGTAAGAGCTGGGAAATTCCTGGGGTACATGGTTACAGAAAAGGGAATAGAGGCCAACCCAGAGAAAGTAAGAGCCATTATGGACATGTAGTCCCCGAGTAATGTCAAGGAAATGCAGTGCTTGGCAGGCCGAATTAATGCCTTAAGTAGGTTCGTCTCACGCTCAGCGGAGAAAAGCCAAACATTCTTCCAGGCCTTGCATAAGAAAGCTCGAATGGAGAGAGGAGTGTCAAGAGGCATTTCAGATGTTGAAAGAGCACCTGGACAGCATGTCGCTGATCACTAAACAAGTTCAGGGTGAACCTTTAATTCTACACTTATCTGTTGGGCAGCAGGCTGTAAGCACGGTCTTGCTAAGAGAGGAAGGCAAAATACAAAAGTCGGTATATTATTGGATCAAGGTGCTGCATGACGCTAAAGTCCGATATGTGGAGGTGGAGCGACCAATGGTAGCCCTGGTCGGGACGACACGTAAGATGCGCCCTTATTTTCTCTCACACAGCATAGTAGTGTGGACCAACCTACCATTAAAAGCCATAATGGATAAGTCGGAGGCCTCAGAATGACTTGTTAAATGGATAATTGAACTTAGTGAGTTTTATATTACTTTTGAAGCAAGCACAGCCATTAAACCCCAGGCGTTGGCTGATTTTATGCAAGAAATGACAAGCTCTCCTGAGGACAATAAGAAATTGACAGTTTATACCGATGCCTCAGTAGGAAGCCTAGGCTGTGGTGCGGGCATAATGTTGACTGACCCGACAGGTGTGACCACTGAGTACATAATACGGATGAACTATCCCTTGTCTAATAACATTGCAAAGTATGAAGCTCTTTTTAGGGGAATTCCGATGGCTAGGGATTTGGGGGCAGAGCAGGTATGTGCAAGATTAGATTCGCAGCTCGTATGTAGGCAGATAAATGGAGAATTTGAGACAAGATACGAGCATATGCAAAAATACCTAGCCCAGTTTTGGGAGTTAGCTAGTGCCATGGGGACTCTGACTGTCCTCTAAATCCCCAAAGAAGAAAACACGAGAGGGGACTACTTAGCTAAAGTAGTTAGTTCAGCAGTGTATTGTCAGGAAAGAATGATCACTCTGTTAATGGCAAATCAGGAATTCAAAGAAGAGAAAGTATGCTAAGTGGATGAAGGAGAAGATTGGCGCTCTCCTATCAAAGCATATCTGGAAAAAGGAGAGCTGTCGGAGAGCAAGAGAGAAGCAATGAAATTAAGGACCAGGTCATCCCGGTTTTGCTTGATTAAGGGAGACTGTTTCCAAAGGGGTTCATGCAGCCCCTTTTACGGTGCCTAAGCTCAGGGGAGGGCACCCATGTCCTTAAAGAAATCCATGAGGGATGTTGTGGCAATCACATGGGTGCCAGAGCCTTTTCAAGCAAGATCTTGAGAGCAGGCTACTTTTGGCCACAACTGAGGAAAGAGGCAAAGGATTTTGTCCGGGCATGTGATAAGTGTCAGAAGAACTGACCCTTGATACACAGGACTGCGGAGGAGCTCATGAAAATGATCTCTCCTTGCTCGTTTGCCAAATGGGGGATAGACCTGGTAGGACCATTCCCCACAGCCCCCACCCAAAAGAAGTTCCTAATTGTAGCCATCGATTATTTCAGCAAATGGGTGGAGGCTGAAGCTTTAGCAAAACCTACAGAGGATGCGGTAAATTTTTGTGGAAAAACATAGTCTGTTGATTTGGCATCCCCAGGATTTTATTCTCAGATAATGGCACTCAGTTCATGGGGGCCAGAATCAGAGCTTGGTGTGTTCGGATGAAAATTGATCAACATTTCTCATCCGTTTACCATCCGCAAGCCAATGGCCTAGTTGAAGTGACCCACCGCATTATTGTACAAGGAATCAAAGCACGCTTAGAGAGATCAGTAGGCAAGTGGGTAGAGGAGCTTGGTTCAATCCTGTGGGCATATCAGACTAACCCCAAGTAGAGCACTGGAGAAACGTCATTCAGTCTAGTGTACGACATGGATGCTGTAGTCCCTACGGAGGTCAGTATGGAAACCCATAGAGTGCAAAACTTTAATGAGGAGCGAAACGAGCTGTTGATAAGAGATGACTGGGATTTGGTAGAATAAAAAAGGGAAAGAGCTGTCCTCAAAATAAAGCATATTAGGGGGCAAGTCAAAGCAGCCTATGATAAATTTGTTTTCAAAAGGCATTTCCAAGTGGGAGATCTGGTTCTTCGCAAATATGATTTAGGGAAAGTAAAAGGAAAGCTGGATGCCACCTGGCAAGGGCCTTACAAGATTGTGAAAATCCTAAAGGGAGGAGCTTACGAGTTGGAGCAAATGGATGGGGTTAAACTACCGCGAGCTTGGAACATATCAAACTTACGAACATATTATGTATGAAACACGAAGCCTAATGTTATAATATATTTAATTCGCATATCTTTGTTTTATATAGTTTTTTAACACCAGGATTGGCTAAGGGCGGACGCCCATGAAATTCCTGACATGATTGTCAGCTTGAAATTTTAACGCCAAGATTGGCTAAGGGCGGATGCCCATCAAATTCCTGACCTGATTGTCAGTTTGAAATTTTAACGCCAGGATTGGCTAAGGGAGGACGCCCATAAAATTCCTGACCTGATTGTTAGTTTGAAATTTTAACGCCAGGATTGGCTAAAGGCGGACGCCCATAAGATTCCTGACTTGATTGTCTGTTTGAAATTTTAACGCCAGGATTGGTTAAGGGCGGATGCCCATAAAATTCCTGATTTGATTGTCAGTTTGAAATATTAACTCTAGGATTGGCTAAGGGTGGATGCCCAAAAAACTCCAGACCTGATTGTTAGTATTATAACACCAGGATTGTCTAGGGATAGATGTCCTAATTTTCCTGACATGATGGTCAGAAAATGCCAGGACTGGCCAATGATCGAGGCCATAATTTGCTCGGTTTGATTGACAAACAAGCCTGGAATTAGCTAGAGATCGATTAGAATATCATGAGTACTTAACAAAAGACTCTTGCTTAGAAACATCCATCGCAAAATTCTGGAAATACGTTAAAGAGAAATGCATACGCCTTCTTATAAAAATGGAAAATTGGCGAGTTTGATTACAAGTGCAATAAGAAGCAAAAAAATAAAATTTAGAAAAAAGCCCAAAGAATTAATCCATGAGAAGCAGGAGCTCTCCTGTCAGAAGCTAGAATTTGTCTAACAAGCCATAGCTCATGCTCTGTTTTATTAAAACATTGGCGGTACCTGTCAGCTCGCTCGGGAATAGCATGAGCCTCGTTGGCGGCGATGGTCAGTCGTCTTACTGACTCCGTCAGATCAACTTTTTCCTCCTCCAGTAGGCGATTAAGCTGGCGAAGTTCAACCCACTCTCGTTTGTAGTGGCATTTTTTTTTGCCTTTTCCTCACTAGGAGTCGGCACATGTGGGAGATTTTTACCCGGAGGGCTAGCATCTTATCAGTAAGTTTGAAATTTTCAGCAAATAGAGAAAGGTTTTTTTGCCTTACAGTATCAAGCTCCTCAGGCAGGGAAGGAGAAGCCATGATAAAATTGAAAGACACAAATTATAAATGCGCGTATATAAAGAAAAGAGGAGCCCGTGCCATTACGAATAAAAGTACTAGGGTTTCCGTGAAATCAGGAAACCCTAAAATATAAAAAGTCGCTACATGAAAAATTCGTTTAACAGACAAGAGATGCATCAAAGAACATATCATCCACACAGGCAAAAAATAAACAGTTATGTCTAAGAAAAAGGGCAACCCTAGCAGAGCTAAGCCTAATTTCTGGCATTTAACTCCTCCGCGAGCTGCTCTACCGCACCCTCCTGGCAGCTCACCCAGACTGGCAAAGGTTGGGGAGGAAGTAGAAGTGGTTAAGGAAAGGGCCAGGATTGGATCTGGCTGAGCTGCTTCTGGAGAAGTTGGGGGAGCATTGAAGGCCGCGAGAATGTGCCCAGAAAACTCGTGGGTGTCAAGTCTGTGTAGCCTGTCTTGCTCGGGAGAATACCAGAAGGATGTGGGCTCAGGTGGCTGTTTCAAAGGCTCCGCGTGGTCGAAAGGAAGCGTGGGCTTCTCCTGGGCCCATTTTTTCTGATCATCTAGGGCAAGGTAATAATACACCTCTGCCTCTAGAGCCAGTAAATGGTAAGGCTGTTCTGAGCCCAGGAAAGCTTGGCGGGTGATGTCTCTGGTGATTTGATTAAACCTCAACCCTTCCCCGGAGTTGAAGAACTTCGTCTACCATGATTCATGCGACCGAGCCACCATTTCTTCCGCCAGGCTCCTGGCCTTGGCCAAAGCTTCATCCCGCGCTTCGGCCCTAGCCATCTCCAGTACCTTCTCCTCTGCCTTCTTAAGTTCCTCCAGCTCTTTCTCCACCTTCTTCAGATTGGTGCCTCTCTCTTTGCACAGGTCGCGTAGCCTTTTCTCTTTCTCTTGCAATTTCTTGTGTTCTTGGCCAGGTCAGCATTCATCAGAGCCCCCTATCCCTGGCAACTTAAATGGACCTCTTGGCCACCGCCTAATACAAAAAGGAGACTTAGCAAGATAAAAAGGAAAACAAAAAAGGCAATAAGATGAGAAGGATATACCCTCGCCTCGTCCTAGCACAAGGACTCGATGAGATCAGGGTTGGACCATTTCTCCAGGGTGGCCCTATCTACGGTTGGGCACTGTCCCTGGATGAACTGAACAGCCAAGGGACCAGGACAGTTCAGGACAGAATTATTGAACCAAGTGTCGTTCGGGGTCGCAATCCTAATTCCTAAGCTTGACGCCCCCCGGGCCAGAGCGCGGCCTCTTCGCTGGCCGCTCTGTTCTTTCCCCCGAATCTGAGGGGATGATAACTTCCACCTCTGGCTCAGGAGGGGCCTGAGGAGTCCCTAATCCACTGGCCTCAGCTCGAGAAGTCTCAGCTACCAGAGCTCGTTAAAAAGGAGGGGCCTGAGGAGTCCCTAATCCTCTGACCCTGCGGTTGCACCCCTTTGACGTGAAGCCATGATCTGGTGAATCATGTTTTCTGAGAAAATAAGGATAGAGATTAGTTAAAAATTATCATAAAAAACAAGCCGAGTAAAACATCAGAAAAATCTAGGGCTGTCAAGTTTCTTTACCAATCTGAGGGGTCAGGGGCTGTTCTCCTCCCGATCATTGAAGAAATTTATGGCAGAAGGGACGAGAAGTTGAGAGATATGAAAGACATTTTCATTCAAAGTAGAAATGATCCTCTTGATTTGAGGAGATCTATCTTTTACTGACAGATGTGGCTGAACAGGCAATTGTTCAATAAATTCAGGAGTGAAGCCCCAATCCTTTGAACAATATACAAAGAAGAACTTCTTATGCTAGGACTTTCTAGAAGAGGGGATGCCGGTAAGGAACTGGACTCCTGCCCTGGCACATAGGTAAAAGTAACATGGGGCAGAGCTCTTGACTTGGAAGAGCTGGAAAAAGGTTTGGGGTATTGGATCTAGGCCAGCGTATTGCATGGCAAGATTGTAACTTATGATAATCCTAAACGAATTGGGAACAAACTAGTGAACTGGAATTTTATACAACCGGGCTATCTCTAGAATTAGGGGGTTCACCGAAAGGCGCAGACCCGCCTGAAATTGGTTAACAAAGAAGGTCAAGTTGCCCGCTGGCGCCTGATACGCCATTATACCACTGCGGGGGTTAACCAATTCGAACTCCTCTTGTACCTGATATTTGTACCTCAGATTCTCCACCATGCTATCACTAAGGATGGAACAGACATATGGTCGACCGGGGATGTAAGGGGGGTACTTATATGACGATGACGATGGAGCTGACGTCGCCGAAGAAGAAGGGGAAGAAGAAAAATCGGCAGATGAAGAAGATGAAGGCCTTGACATTATTGGAAAAGTAATAAAGGTCGGAAAAAATACCTGGTGATGAAGATGATCGGAAAACGATAAGCTTGGAGATGATACTGAATAGCCAAGGAGAAGGCAGAAAGCGAATGCATTTGTGAAGTTGAAAATATGAAAAATGAGGAAGAAAGAGAGGACAGCGGGAATAAAAGGAAGAGGGGATTTTCAAAAAACGAAAATCGAGGAAAAATTGGGATCCTGATGGGATTCCCGCATTCAATTCCTGTCAGATGAATAGTGCCCTAGGTGATGATCTTGAACGCCAACCATTGAGGGGTATGGTAACCGTCTCTGGATATGGATCGTCACTAATAATGCCAATGATTAGACCCGATCATTAGGCAAATTTTTTGGTATTTGTACAAATATGGAAATTCGGAAAGGCGTGTAGAGCCCAAATTATTCCTAAAAAGAAGCCCTAAAGCTTTTACAGATCTACCCCAACCATTTTGGGGGGGACGAGTTGATGTGACCTGAGTAAGAAGACCTGGATTGGGGTAGACCTGGTCTAGTATTACTAAGAAAGTGCCTAGTGGCCTGACCTGCTTTGCCCCCGTGAGGTCCTGAGCTGACTTTCCCAAAGGAGGTAAGAAAAGCAGATTGAGATGAGGAAGGAAGTACCCTTGCTCGTGATAATCCTGACCTGACCTAAATTCTCCGATGAGATTAAGGTCAAGAGGCCTACAGTCAGGGAAAACATCCTGATCTGATACGAATCCTCTACGAATGATTATAGAAGGACAAGATTATGGGAGACCAGGCAATCTTGCTTCCTAGAAGGGAACAGGTGGGACCACTTGTCGTGATTATTTGCATAACGGCCCGAGATTCGCGGATTATATTTCCAAGATCCCGGAAGAGGTACCCAATGGGGAAATTATAAATAGCTCAGCCCCAAGGCTGAGAGAGGTATGACATTCTTGTGCATTCTTTTCATTGCTTGCTAAAGTATGCAACACGCTTAACTAACTTAAGTATCAGAGAGGTTTCCACTGGAAATCCTCCGGTGGTCATTTCTAACGTGTTTTTAGGTGCAGGCCAGGCTTATTTTCAAGGAGATCGGAGTGTTTTACAAAGGGGGATATTTGGTTTGGGTTTGGTTATTTTTCTGGGCGAAAAAAAGTGACACTGTTCTCTTGCGCGCGAGATTTAACCTTTCAAACATGGACGCGCATTTGATTAACTTGGACTTTTAATTTTGAAAGGAGAACACAAAGTCTCGACTCAAAATTTGGCGTCGTTGCCGGGGAGTGGTAAAGGTGTTAACGAAGTTTATTCGTGTTAAATTTATGCTTGTTACATTGTGTTTGGTTTACCACTCAATACGTTGAATTTGTTTATTATATATGCAAGGTCGTAGAGGTCTAAGAGGTGAACTTACACCGCTCATAGACAACGCGAATGAGTAGGAAGACCAAGGAGACTTTTTCCTATCCCCGACGGGAATCAATCCAAAGCAACTCAAGCCATCATGGCGAACAATCCACCTAATGGAGACCGAGGAACCGGAGGGAAAAGAGGAAGGACAAATGGTCGAGGGAGAGGGAAAGACAACCGCAACCCTCCTCACGATCAACCATATGTCATGCCACCCGAAGATGACATGAAAAATCAAGATCAACAAAATGAAATCTTAAATGAAGATGCACGAGTGTTTGCTCAAATTGAAAATCAAGAGCATGATCGTGACGAAGAACCAAGAGGACATGAAGTCCTTGAAAATGTTAACCCACCGGCGCACAATAGGGTAACACAACCCCATGATGACCGCCGAGTTATGTGGCTAGAGCAAATAGTCGATCGAACTCCACAACATTTCCGAAACTGAGAGGAAGCCCAAACTTTCAACTCATGGGAAAATCACAGATTTGAAGACAACTATATTGGAAATGGAGGTCCCCAGCCCTGGAACAACCAACAAAATCCTTTTGAATTGGAGAACCGAGCACGAGGACCAAATCATCCAAGTAACGGGAGGAACGAACAAATGTTACGTGTTTGGCAAAATAACGAGTACGAACAACACTATAAAGATGAGCAATACAATGTAGGAGGTATAAACTTTTGTGGAGGCCGAGGGCAATAATATCCAAATGAACGCCGACAAGGAGACCTCGTATGCGCGACCATTGGCCATATAGTTTAACTATTGTCTTGAGCCCCACGGCACGAGACTATGAATTGAAGTCCAACATTGTCAATTAATTACCAACCTTCTATGACATGGCAAATGATGACCCGCTTAACTTTATTCGAGAAATTTATGCGGAGGTGTCCGGAATTCTAGCATTTGGCTTAAACGAGAATCAACTAAGGATGAGATGTTTTACTAGTATCTTGAAGAACAAGGCCAAATAGTGGTTATTGTCATTGCAACCCAACTGCTTAAATAATTGGGATATGGCGTTCAAAAAGTTCGTGGGCAAATTTTATTCGGCTCAAACGACGGCCAAACTAAGAAGAGAAATCACCAATTTTGAGCAAATGGACCGATAATCATTCCACGAGGCGTGGGAATGATACAAAGGACTCCTACACGCATTCCCGCACCACAACAATAGTCCCGAAATGGTCAACAACTATTTCCACGAAGGATTGTTACCGAACTTCAAGCAACAAGTTGAGAACAAGGCCGACGACTTTGGAGACTTAATCGCGGTGGATGCATGGTATTTGTTCGAGCTTTTAGGTGAAAAACCGAGGCAAACAAGTTTGAGACCGAGAAAACTTAGAGTAATAGAGGTATCGGTAGAAACTGCATATCTAAAAGGGTAATTCTGCCTATCCAGAACGCCTTTCCGTACCTTCTGTAGTGACATAGTTCTAGAAAGTCTGTACTTTCCAGAACGCCTTTTTTACCCTTCTGGATTGACAGACTTTCTAGAAGGGTAAAAAAAAGGCGTTCTAGAAAATAAATTTTATGTTCTAGAACAGTACCATCCCATGTTGATCCGCCACTTTCTATAATGTCTTTTCGATAATACCGTTCTAGTATGTGACACTATCCAGAACAGTATTTTCAACAAGATGTTTTACAAAGTGATACTTTCCAGAATGGTATTTTATAAAATAACGATCTGGAAAGTTATACTTTCTAGAACGGTGTTTAGAAAAGACATTCTGGAAATTACAACATTCCAGAACGGTGTTTTCGAATAACCGATCTGGAAAGTAACTTTCCAGAACGATATTTAGAAAAGACATTCTGAAAAGTCCATTTTCTAGAACGGATTTCAAAAAATCCATTCTGAAAAGTCTATTTTCTAGAATGGTTTTACAAAGTTACCTTCTAGAAAGTTTAAAAAAAATTTAAAAAAATGAAATGAAAGCAGGAATACACCAAAATCACTAATAATAAATATTGTGATTATATTATTATATCACCAAAAAATACACCAAAACTCAATAAAATCTAAGACACAACAAACTAATACTAATATTTAATACAATAATATTTTTTTATTCAACTATAAATCCTCACTCTTTTCGTCTAATACCTCAATCGACGACTCTAGATTGCCTGGCAAGTCAAGTGTAACGACGGAACTCCAGATATAGGGGTTCGATGCCCTAAAAGGAAAAATAAATAAAAGGAAGCTAAGTAAAATTACAAAGACCCCACCTAAGGTATGAGTCTGTCGTCAATTCAAGAGGGTAACTGTAATATTTCTATAAATGAAACAGATTTTATTCTTTTTCTTATTAAGTAGGAAAATGTAAGATAATTACATATAAGTATATAAGTCAGCCGAAATCATTTTCAGGTAACCATCGTACTATCAAGACATAACCAACTTTACAGCAAAGATGTAAGCAAAACGAACACTAGACAAAAACATACTATTAAACTCTTTGGCTCATTTTCAGGAAAAAGCTTGAAGACTCGTCATACAAGATTTCACTAAAAAAAGAAGATAACTGCTAAAGTTAACAAATCTAAGCACTATCTAAAAAATAGCATCACCAAAATAGTCCAAGCTTTTTAAAACTCGACATCTGCCATAAAAACTGGAACATAAAAGGAAAAAAAGCTAGAAATAATATGCATCAAATCTATCAATAGTTTCTTTGATTATATCTAATTGCTGGGAAAATGTTAAATCACCAAAGGATACGACAATCAATAGAGATAGTATTGACATGCACAATGCTAAATAATTCACTTCTGCAATCTTAAGTTTGCATCATCACTTTACAATGATAATCTTATTTTTATTCATATATCCACAATATTGCTTCTTGGTTCGAAATTCGTTAACACACACACACACATATAACGAAAGTTTTTGAAAACCTCAAAGAACATTACCACTCACCCTGTGTAATTTCTTCAGGTGTACTAATCATGAGTGCTCTGGTCTTCAACGACCAAGCTTATACCCTTTCGCAATCCATCACACTTACACCTTTGGCCACTTTGCAGCTGTCTCTGAATATCACCTGAGTCAACACATTAGTACAAGTGGAACCTGATGCAATAGAACCCCAGTAACTGAGCTTATATACATTTGTTTCGAAACTAAACAAATAATAATGAAAAAAGATTATGCTATAGCATTACTGCCTTGCAAAAGTGCACACCGAAGAGAGTGAAATAGGGTGCTAGTTGTAATTTTGAAAGATAAACGGTTGTTTTTGTAATTAGATAAAACCTTGGGGGTAGTTCTTGTAATTAGGCTAAATTCATATTTCAAAAAATCTCAGTGCTCCCCAATAGAAGGATTTAGACACAAAGGGTAGAATAGAATGAGAATTCTAAAAGTAGTAGCACAGCCCATAAGGGAGAGTATACCTCAAGCTCAAGGCTTTGCAAAGTTGCTCAATCAAATTGTAGAAAGATTAACATGTTACTACCCTGAACAAGTGTGTTTTTCCATTGCTAAGGTAAATCGAAATCTCTAGTTACAAATCCAACAAGAACATCTAAAGGTGATATCAAGTAACATTGATAGGCCATGCATAAAGATATTACTCAAAAATCCACTCAAATACACACATTTAACCTAAACTTTCTTCAACGTTATATTTACTAAAATCTGCTTGAAGAATCAGACAACCAGGTAAAGGAATACCATACTTTTTGATGTAATGAAAAGCAAATAGCTCCAAAGCAAGGAAACTCATCAACCATTGGTATGGTCATTTTCATCCCAGGTTTTAAATCCACTTAAATACACACATTCAACCTAAACTTTCTTCATCGTTATATTTACTAAAATCTGCTTGAAGAATCAGACAATCAGGTAAAGGAATACCATACTTTTTGACGTAATGAAAAGCAAACAGCTCCAAAGCAAGGAAACTCATCGTTATATCCCAGGTTATTCCTATAAATTTAGCAAGTTAATAAACATAATTCGAACATGAATCAAGCAAAAAAATTTTATGCACAACAGTTTTTAATTGGATTTAATGGTTTTTAGGAAAATCATATATTTTTGAAGGCACACGACTCCTGAAAATTTTAATTGAAGATATTTGGGTTTTCAGGGTATAAAGATTTTGGGAATTCGAATTCGTACCTTTTGATGCAAGAATCTCTATTTACATTTGATTTATTGACCTTTCTCAATCATTCACATCAAGAAGCAACGGTAAATTTGTTGATTTTCCACCGTTGCTTTGAGAATTTTCTTAAAAATTCTTCATGATTTTTTGTTTTTTCCCAGAAACATGGTTGGGAAATATTTCGTGTGGTGGATGTTTTTTTTTGGAAATGAGATTTTATGTTGCATATATCACGGGAAAATGTTGGACTAGATTTCCATAATCTGGAGTGGGACTAATTTACCCTTCTTGTTGCATTTTCAAATATGACACGCTGATTTTCTTCATCGGCCGGTTGTTGGGCTTTGTCATTTTCATTATTTATGTTTTTCTAACAAGCGAAAGAAATTAAAAATCAATAACAAAAGAACATATATGAATTATATAATGGGAGAATATTCGGTTAAAGTGTAATTCAACCTGTTCAATATTTTCCCTCTTCTTCAAGCCAATAACCTCTTTACCAGAAACTTCATCTTGACCGTCACGGCCACTAAACTCGGCGTCATTGGATAAATCAACTCCATTTTTCGCTTCGTCACGAGATTGTGTAAAATTTTCAATTTTCGAGTCCTGACAAGAAGCAAAAATAATAGAAAGTCAACCACTCAAATCCTGTCTTAACATTTTATTTGCTCAATATGAATCAAAAAAATTTAAAGTAGTGAATGGCCTAGTTTAATTTATGTCATAACATAGAGGAGTGAGGCAGACGAAAACGAGGATAACAACACGAAAAGCATATATAGAGATAAGATTTTTTTTTATTTTATCGACAAATAAAAATAGCAGAGAAAGGAACATACCACCAGAAGCAGAATGACAAGAGCTGCCACGATCGAGCCCTAGCAATATTTGCCTTACAGTCTCAAAAGATCCTCCACCGCCGCCTCTATCATCCATTTCCTCACTATCAGTACGCCGTACTCAACCGATCTTCTTATTTTCTCTCACGAAAATGCAAATCCGAACTGAACAAACACACGCTTAACCGAATCAATTTTTCCCGAACACCGAATTTCCAAACAAAATTCACGTTGATGTGAAAATGAATCTGACTTGGTGGTGCTATTTCTCGAACCATAAATTATCAAGAAACGGGGAATTTCGTCATCGAGGTTTCAAGATCTGACGCATATCAAACCAACAAAGAAAAAACCTTCATTAAATATTACAAATTATGCCAGATAAATAAAGTTACTGATAGAAATAATTTGCAAAACTCTAAAACCTTACTATTAAGTAATTATCCGTTGCAATTGGAGTTCCGCCGACAACCACCACTTGAAGGTTGGCGACGAGATTTGAATTAGAAACTGTGCGGTGGATAACTAGAGCCCCATTTCGAAACGGAAAAAGATCTTGAAGAATAATATTTCTATTGGGACTTTCTTGTAGTGGCTGGCGTAAAACTTGGTTTGGAGGATCGAGAATTCCTATTGATGGCGTTAGCAAAGTGTATGGGCTACGACACAGTGCGGTGGAGAGGATATGGCACTGAAGCAGTGGGAAAATGGTGTTGGAGTGGGAGCGGGAGCCTCGTGAATCCAAAGAGATGGCAATAATCTACACCGAGGTAAGAAGAAATCGGTGGTGGAGGTGAAAATTAGTGGGCAGAGAGATGTAAGGTTGATCAGCTGAAAAACAAAGATGGGATGGGAACTTAGGGTTTGATTTCTATTTTAAAACTAAAACTTCTTACATTTCGAGAAAGGAATTTAAAATTACCGTTCTGGATTGGATGATTTTCTAGAACAGTTTTACAATACCGTTCTGGAAAGTATACATTATAGAACGTTATTCGAATACAGTTCTAGATCGACTCATAATCCAGAACGGTGTTTCCATTACCTTTCTGGAATGTGTACTTTCAAGAACGGTATTAAAATAACGTTCTGGAATGTACACATTCCAGAACGTCATTCGAATACCGTTCTGGATCGACTCATAATCCAGATAGGCTTTTCCATTACCGTTCTGGAATGTATACTTTCTAGAACGTTATTGTAAAATCGTTCTAGAAAGTCGTCATTCCATTACGGTATTTTAAAATACCGTTTTAGAAAGTTCTATCCAGAACAGTTTTAAAAAATACCCTCTGGACTGACTTTTTTGTCTGTTCTAGAATGCAGTTTCTTTACTAGTGCTAGAGTAGCACACTTGAGGAGCTTACAAAACAAGTTGCAATATTGGCACGGATGATGAAGCAAGAGAAAGAAACGATGCAACCATCACATGAAACGTGTGGAATTTTTGGAGCATTTGTACATGGAGCCAATGCGTGTGAAGCAACGTTTGACAAAGATGAGGACGAAGAGGTTGACGCCATGTAAGAGTTCCAATCCAACAACAAGTTTGGGGAAAAGTTCACTAAAACCTTCAACTCGTACCATCCGACTATCCGAGACAACCCGAACCTCAGGTACGGGTCAGGAAGTCCAAATTACACACCACCGCCCAAGAAAACGGATCCTCAATACTTGCCACCACCACCACCAAACAAAAGTCAAGGAGGGACCGAGCAATTACAACTCCTATTATGACAAGGGGCAAGGTGGTTATCAAGAATGTTTTTCGCAAAGGCAAGGGCAACCACCACAACAACAAGCTCCACTTCCCCAAGATTCCGAAGAAGAATTATGACTTTGGAAGCAAATGTAAGAGATGGAAATGCTACGCAATAAGGAAGAGACCCTTCGGACCATCGAGGAAAATAATCGAATGAAGAAACAAATAGATAAGTTGGAGATAATGATAGGGCAATTTTCTGCATCCGTGGCGAAACTCAAAGCCACCCGACGAAACTCCCCAGTCAGCCCTAGCAATCAATGGCCGTACATGTGCTTCGAGGAGGCAAGAAAGTTAATAACAGAATCGGATTGACGGAAGGAGAGAATCATGATGACGAACGTATTTCTAAGGTAAAATCAGCCAAGGAATCCAACCAGATGGGCCAAAAATCCGATTGGAATGATGGACAGAAAGTTTTATCCAATCGGACGGAGCAAATTTCCGATCAGACCAGAGGAAAAGAAGTTTTATCCGACCGGACTGAGCAACAATCCGATCGGGCGGGTGGACATAAAATTCTATGTGATCGGACAATAGAGGGTATCCGATCGTACGAAACTGATATACAAGAGAATCTAAGCATTCTCAAACAACAACGAGTCATCGGAGACTCGGTACAATTTCTAAACTGACTCAGGCTAGCGAAAGA
Source organism: Phtheirospermum japonicum (assembly GCA_014905375.1). Taxonomy (NCBI): domain Eukaryota; kingdom Viridiplantae; phylum Streptophyta; class Magnoliopsida; order Lamiales; family Orobanchaceae; genus Phtheirospermum; species Phtheirospermum japonicum. Next base: position 199,133 of record BMAC01000006.1, on the reverse strand, counting down.
GAGCAAGAAATTCATGGAAATCTACAATATGTTGAAGAACATGAATGTTAACTTACCATTGTTTGATTTGATCAAGGCAAAGCTGGGAAACGTGAAATTCTTCAAAGAATTAGCGTCAAAAGAAAGGATGCTAGAGGAAAACGAAAGAATAGTGTTGTCAAAAGAAGTAAGTGCAATTTACCATCAACCACTACCACCGGAAGTGGGCGACCCCGGGAGTTTTTTCATCACTATAACTCTTGGGGAAGGACAAAAAGCTAGAGGAATGCTCAATTTAGGGGCAGGGATCAACTTTATGCCCTACGCCATTTACAAGCAATTTTACCTTGGGAAGATGAAGCCAACGAGCTTAAGACTTCAGTTGGCTGACCGATCAGTGCGACAACCTATGGGAGTAGTCAAAGACGTTTTAGTGGAAGTCGGTGCCTTAGTAGTACCCATGGACTTTGTGATATTAGACATCGGAGAAATTGAAAATTTTGGGAAAGGAGCACACAATTCTTCTTGGTAGACCTTTCATGGCAATATCACACACCTTGATCGACATGGGTCGAGGAAAAATGACACTTTCAGTGTTTGACGAATTGGTTACGTTTTCACTTAGAGACAAAGCGTTCCTTCACATTCAATGGAACCCGATTGCTCTTACCTCGATTCAGCAGATCAATGCATGAAAGAATTGTTTGGCATCATACCTTTTGAGGAACAGAACGTCGAGGATGACGATTTTAAAATGGAGGGGGTGGTCGACCTATTTGAGATTGAAGAGGAGCACATGAGCAAAACATCTATTCAACCTGTGTTAGAACCCGAAATTGAGTTGAAACCACTTCCGAGCCACCTCAAGTATGTTTTTCTCGAATCCAACGAGAGAAAACCCATGATAATTCTTTCAGAACTAGCCGAGCATGAAGAAAAAGAATTGATCATGGTACTTAAGAAATTACAAACAAGCAATTGGTTGGAGCATAGGAGACATTAGAGGAATAAGTCTGGTGACGTGCATGCATCGGATTGAGCTAGAAGAGGGAGCCAAACCTACAAGGGACGGACAAAGACTCTTGAACCCGACACTTCAAGAGGTAGTCAAAAAGGTAATCTTCAAGCTAATTAAAGAAGGAATTATCTATCACGTGTCCGATAGCGAGTGGGTTAGCCCAGTGCACGCCATTTCGAAGAAAAGAGGCATAAAAATTGTGGAAAACAAGAAGGGAGAGGTTGTTCCAACGCGCTTAACCACCAGGTGGCGCATGTGCATTTATTACCGAAAACTTAATACAACAAAAAGAAATGATCACTTTATACTTCCATTCATGGATCAAATGCTCGATAAATTGGCAAGGCACGAATTTTATTTCTTTTTGGATGGCCTTTCAAGTTATTACCAAATAGCGATAGCTCCGGCATATCAAAAGAAGACTACATTTACATGTCCTTTTGGCACGTATGTTACTGGAGGATGCCATTCGGGTTGTGCAACGCACCGACAACATTCCAGTGATGCATGTTATCCATCTTCACCGAGTTCATTGATGACTTCCTCGAAGTCTTCATGGATGGTTTTTCGGTATATGTCTCATCTTTCTCTCATTGCTTAAAAGTGGGATTGTGCTTGGGCATGTTGTGTCAAGCAAAGGGCTGGAAGTTGATAATCCAAAATTAATGTTATTGAAACCCTCCCACCGCTTAAATATGTTAAAGGGATTAGAAGTTTTCAAGGACACGCGGGATTTTATCGGCGATTCATAAAAGATTTTTCTAAAATTTGCTGCCCGTTGTGTAAATTGTTAAATAAGGATGTGTCTTTTGATTTTGATGACAAATGTCTTGATGCTTTTAAATTATTGAAAGAAAAGCTCACACAGGCACCTGTTGTAGTTGCACCAGACTTGTCACTACAATTTGAGATTATGTGTCACGCGTCTAACGACGCTGTAGGGGCTATTTTGGGACAACGAGTCGATAAATTAATAAGGGTAATCTATTATGATAGTCTCATGCTAAATAGTGCACAACGCATTTATAATACCACTGAACGTAAATTATTTGCCGTAGTATGTTCATTAGATAAATTTCGTTCCTATATTATTGGGTCAAAAGTGATTGTGCACACCGATCATGCAGCCTTGCACAACTTAATTGTTAAAATCCAAAGTAAACCTAGGTTGATTCGTTGGGTTCTCCTTTTGCAAGAGTTTGACGTTGAAATCAAGGATAGAAAAGGATGTGAAAATGTGGTTGCCGATCATTTATCTCGCGTGTTAGGAGATAGTGAGTCTAAAAAACTTGATTTTTTTGATGATATCTTTCCATACGAGGATGCTAACATTGCTGAGAACATTGACGAGCCTTGGTATGCTGATTTTGTCAATTATCTTGCATGCAATATTACCCTAACCACTTTTCTGCACAAGAAAGAATAAGATTTTTGTCTGGATGCAGGAGTTTCTTTTGGGATGATCCATACCTATATAAACGTTGCAAGGATGGACTCTTTCGAAGGTGTGTACCGGACGAAGAAAAGATTGACGTGTGGAGGTTTTGTCATGATGAGGGAGGATATTTCTGGAGTCAAAAGACAACATTAACAGTTCTCCAATCCGGTCTATATTGGCCCTCACTATTTGCCGACGCACACCATTACTGCACGACATGCGTTAATTGTCAAAGGTCAGGCTCAATCGGAAAAAGGAACGAAATGCCATTTGTTCCTAATCAAGTAATTGAAATCTTCTATGTATGGGGCATCGATTTCATGGGACCATTTCCGAAGAGTGGAGAATCTGAATACATCCTTGTTTGAGTTGATTATGTCTCGAAGTGGGTGGAAGCAATACCAACCCGGAAGGCTAACTTAGAGATCGTTCTCAAGTTCTCACATGGGAACATCTTCAGCTATTTTGGAGTGCTAAAAGCGATAATAAGCGATGGAGGGAGCCATTTCTATAACCGTGGTTTCAAATGGTTGATGAGCAAATACGGGGTATGACATAAAGTAGCAATCCCCTATCATCCACAAACATCGGGACAAGTGAAAACAAGTAATCGACAAATCAAGAGCATTTTGGAGAAGACAGTAAAGCCGAACCATAGAGATTGGGTGATGAAACTCGATTATGCATTATGGGCGTATCGAACAGCCCACAAAATGGTTATGGGCATGAGTCCTTTTCGATTAGTTTATGGAAAGGCTTGTCATCTCCCAGTAGAATTAACACGCAAAGCGGAATGGGCAATACGAAAGCTGAATATGGATATGAACGAGGTTGACGAATTTCGGAAGTTGGAGTTGAACGAGCTAGAGAAAATAAGAAACGATTCTTATGAGATGGCGTGGGCAAGCAAGCAAAAGATGAAAGATATGCACGACAAAATGCTTGTTCCAAAAGAATTGGAGGTAGGGAAACTAGCCTTACTATTTAACTCACGTTTCAAATTATTTCCAGGGAAACTCAAGTCAAAATGGAGTGGGCAATATTTGATTACTAGTATGAACAAGTTTGGAGCCGTAACTTTATACGATGAGAAAAAAAACTCCACGTTCCAAGTCAATTGTCATCGGGTGAAATTATACCATGGGGGACTTATTCCCAAAATCGATTGTGAAGTCATCCTACTTGACGATCCACCTCAGGAGTCTTGAGCCAAAACGAGGCAATGTCTAGCAAAGGACATTAAAACTTGCACTTCTTGGGAGGTAACCCAAGTGTTTATATGTTATTTTCATTTTTTTACATATTTTTCATATTGGTAGTTGTTGTTTATGCTTTAAGATGTATATAAAGCTTGAAATCAACCTTCAGCACAAAGAATCCGATCGGAGGGATTAAGGAAACCGGTCGGATCAAACTTTCTGGATTACCATTCGATTGGACAATGGTGATGACCGATCGGACATGTTAAATACATACAATCCAGTCGAACATAATAATATCCGATCGGACATTTCGGTGAGATCTCCTGATTCTGAACGCGGGTTTGGTAAGTGAATTACGCAAGGTAAGCCTGATTTGATGAGGATTATGGTGAATATTAGCTAATTCTCGAATTTTCATTTTTGGTACTCAAAGAAAAAATAAGGAATGTACTGGATTTAAAAGATTCTTATGTTCCATGGTTTTTGAATACTCTCTGAGAGCCATGAGCGAGGACCCACCGACCGTTAACCTTAGGTACGTATGGGTAAATAGAAAAAAGTATGAGGATATGGTGGAGAGATTTGAAACAAAATTGGAGGAGCAACGGGAAATAATGAATGATCTAAGGGAAGATATCTCCAACTACCTCATTACGCTCACGAAGGACATAGCCACGCTCCATAAGTACTTATCCGAAGTGGACGATGAGATCACCAAGCTGAGGGCTAAAATTGATAAGATGGAGGAGGAGATGAAAAACCTTGAAGACCTGGCCTATGGACCTAACCCGCCTGATAGGCCGAATAGTGTTATAGGATCTTAGTTCCTTGTTTACCTTAATTTTATGTGATTATGTCGAGGATTTGGCTTGTTTGGTTGAATTTCTTGCTTAAATAAGAGCAATTATGCACAATTATTGAATAAATAAAGATTTGTGATTGAGTGATATATTGGTATTTAACGAATTTTCTTTTCGTGAGTATTGCAGGGACAAATCAATGTACATAAGTAATCAAAAAAATATATACAAAAAAAAATATATATATATATAAGAAAAATAAAAAATATATATAATTTTCAGGACGAACAGTACCGTCTGACCAGAAGGAGGGCTAAACCGATCGAACTAAAGTTACTGGCAAACCATCCGATCGGACAACAACACTTCCGACTGGATCAAACACACTGGCCTCACATCCGATCGGACAGCAGCATAATCCGATCGGATGACTACGCATATTTTATAAAAGCCAGGTTTCTTAAACTCAAAATTTTCATAATTCAATTAATTTCTCTCCTATTTTTACATAGCAATAGAGAAAAATCTTTTTCAAGGAAATCCTAACCCCATAATCTTGCAAACAAACATATCCAATCAGAGAACTTTATTTAAGCAATTCCATCCGTTCGGACAAAAAAGAGCGAGCCCAATTTGTTCCTTCAAACCTCAAGAACACGAACCTACGATTCGAGAGGTAAAACAGCTTGAACTCAAACTCTTTAACTGCTTGGGAACTGATTTGCAGGGACATTTGAAAGGGGAGTGATTGTTGGGAGAATTTGGATGTTGTTTTTGGTTGAGAGTGAGCTGCACAGTAGGTGTTCGATGAAAGTCCTGGGAGAGGTTTTTGTCCTAAAATTTTTGAACTTTTAATTGAAATGGCTTTTGGTTCACGAATAAGGAAAGGAAACAACTCGGGGAGAAGCCGGGGGAAAGGACCGAGCAACACCGGGGGATTCTTGGCTCCGTTCGACTTGATCGATGAGAGGGAGGTAACATTGTTCAAATCCTTGATCACAAGGGATGTTTACGATCCTCGACATATCGATGTTCATTTTTGGGATCGCCAAATCACGATGGGCGATAAAACGGTGGAAAAGTTAATGGAGGGCATTAGGGCCATAAACTTGGAGAGATGGGCGGAGGTTAAGCAACCCGGGCACCGAATTCTTATGCTGGAATTCTTCACGACTTACAAGACGGTTGTCGATGAATCGTTCGATTTCCGCGTCCGCAGCCAACCATTCCATACCTTAAAAGGCGACCTTGACGTCATCTTCGGAATAAACAATGATAAGTCGGGAGACGAGTCATTTCAGCAAGATTATTACGACAAGAAGTTTTGGTGGGAGAAACTTTCGGGAACATAACCGGATCCTGGATGCCATTTTAATTCCACTTCTTTGACGCTAAACGCCATGTACTTAACTGATAGGCGAGAAATTGTTCTTTAATTAATGGTTTAATCTCTATGTTCTTATGTGCTTAATATTCTCATATATGTTTATTTCTCGCGTAATTACTATTACAAATGGAGGAGCACCAATTGTACATTTCTTCTCTATTTTGCAGTATTTGGTGCTATAATAAGTGAATGAGGTTTTACAAGAAAGTTGAGAGACAAGGATCAACCAAACGACGAGAGGAAACTGGCGAATCAGAGAGGTAGTGTCAATGGCTCGCGTCGATGGCGAGGATGTCTCGCGTCAGTCGACGCGATGTGCGGTGTTGCGCTGGCTGTGCGCGCGTCAGTCGATGCCATGTCGACGCAATGTCGACACTCATGCTCTGAAGCGTCGATCAGAAGGGCGTCAGTCGATGCAATGTCGATGCTCGTGCTCTGAAGCGTTGTTCAGAAGGGTGTCAGTCGACGTCCATGCAGGACGACGCAGACGGGTGATGCGCATCGACACCGAGGGCTGGTTCGCGTCAGTCGATGCTCCGTCGATGCCGACTCGACAGAATTATTTTAGGAAGAATCTTGGGCGGCAGGAAATAGGAATTCTATATAAACTCGACCCAAACTCATCAAAAAGGAATTTTTGACACAATCCTAGGGTTCCAAGGCTTGAAGAGGGGATCCCAATTCACCCAATAAACAAGAGCTTGAAGATCCAAGACCAACAATCCAAGATCTAAGCTTTCTTATCTCTTCCMTATCTTAGAAGAATGTTTTATTTCTTTATTTTCCTGTTATTCTATGAACTCCATGAGTGAGTATATTGTTTTATCTAGTTCTAGGGATGTGGAAACCCTCKTGAAACTATGTTTAATTGATTTATGCAATATTATCTTTTGTTCTTCTTATGCGATTGTTTGTGTTATCTTGTTTACATATCATGTTTGCTAAATTCATGAAATGATTGCTTGATTCTTAATTTGGATTGGCCACCTAGATTAGGGATTTGGTTATCAATTGCTAAAAAGATAACTGCTTCCCGTGTAATTGTCGTAGTTTCGATTTCTCTGAAGCAACTAATTGTTTCGTATCATTAGGGGTAACACAACATAGGTTGAATAAACCGAGCTTATGCGTTTATTGCTTAGATTAACCTATTAGCCTAGATATTAATGCTGTTGTTGGGTTGAATCTAGAGAGCTTATTCTAGGTTATTTCAATAATTAGAATCAATTAAAGAGCTTATTTTAATTGAGTAAACGGTAAGGGCAAATTCGAGTAGCAGAGCTTATTGTCTACTTAGGGTTTTTAGTCGCATATGATGAATGGATTATGATATTGTGATTGGTTAAATAAGTGGAACGAGGGTGGAAACGGAACTAGGACTGTGAGCTTAATTTATTTGTTTCGTTATTTAAATTCTTTAGTTATTTATTTTGTTCTCTTAGATTAGTTTACAATTCTCACCCCGTTTATTTATTTAAGTAAAATACGAATCATCACAATTTAACCACACTCCTCGTGGGATCGACCCTTACTTATCGCTACTACTAGTCGGTAGAGAGAAGTTGAGGAAAAATAAATATTTAATCTGACGGTTAACGACGAGTGGTCAAATTTTAGCGCCGTTGCCGGGGAGTGACGCGTTTAAATTGTGATTTTAATATTTTTATATTTTTAGTTTTTATTTTATTATTTTCGTTTTCTTAAAAAAAAATCCATTAAATTTCTTTTTAGATTCTATGACTATGGCAAGAGCGAGAGAACGCACGTTGAAGGAGCTAGCAAATCTGGATCTTCCGCAACAACAACTTTGCATCACGTTTCTAACCTTGGAGAATGCTAAATTCGAATTGAGATCCGGATTAATCTATCATTTTTCGGTGTTCCATGGATTGGATGGCAAAGGCCCGTATAAGCATTTGAAGGAATTTCATATTATATGCACGAGCATGAAGCCCGTCGGCGTAACTGACGAACAAATTAAATTACGGGTGTTTCCATTTTCATTGAAGGGTCTAGCCAAAGATTGGCTTTATTACTTACCTCCTGGATCCATCACCACGTGGGTGGAGTTAGAGAGGGCATTTTTGCAGAGATATTTTCCCGCTTCACGAGTGGCGAGCTTGCGTGAGGATATTTGTGCAGCGAGGCAGTTACCCGGGGAGATATTGCATGAGTATTGGGAGCATTTCAAGAGACTCGTCGATAGTTGCCCTCAGCATCAGATGGGCGAGGAGTTATTAATACAATACTTTTATGAAGGTCTCTGTCTCACTGATAGAGACATGATCGATGCAGCAAGCGGAGGCTCACTCATGGATATGACACCGACAGCAGCAAGGGAGTTGATCTCGAACATGGCGGCCAACTCTCAGCAATTCGGCTACCGTGATAATTCATTGAGATCGGTAAATGAAGTAGACACTGGTTCGTTGCAAGCTCAGTTGGATGAGTTGAGGTCCACTATCGTTAAGAGGGCTACGGTTCGACCATGTAGATTTTGTCATACATTTGATCATGTCACCGATGATTTCCCAACGCTACGAGCCATTCGTGAAACGAACGCCTATGGAGTGAGGCCTAAAGGATTTCATAAGGAGAACTACGATCCTTACGAGCCAAGGTGGGGGGACCCTCCAAATTTTCAAAGGGGACAAAATTTTTCGAGACAATATGATGACCATCCCCAAGCTTAAGAACCGTCCCCAGCCCTCATAAAGATGATGGAGGCCATGATTACAAACACCAAGAAGCTCGAAGCTCAATTGAGTCAAATGGCAAATCACATAAGCCAATTGGATAAACGATTGTCTTCTCAAACTGAGGAACACATGGAGAATGTGAATTCCATTGTGCTGCAAGATGTGGGAAAAATCGATGATGCGGAGGACTCGACATTTGAATTGGAGGACGAATTCGAGGAAGAAGAAACAAGGCGGACACATGTTGATCATAGTCTACCTGAGCTTACAAATGATGTTCTTAATTCTATCTTTTCTCTTATCGAGGTCAAAGCAGAGCCAAGGCCATTGCCATCATGGACCGTGTGTCAAGTGATGAAGGATGAGGAAGAGACTTACGTGCGAGAGGATGTTCTTGAGAAGGAGGAGACCGATGACCTTCTGTATTTGGTGATAAATGAAACCATCTTAGCAAAATTCTATGTGAAGCCACCACAAGGTCGAAAAGATCCGGTTAAGCATCCAACGTCGAAACAGATGTGAATTATGGAGGATGAAGCCGTTGGCACTCCGTGCACTTTGAGACCTCCACCGAAACCCCCATGGGATTGAGGGGTACCATTTCGAGCCGACGACGTTAAGAAAAGGCGCTTGTTGGGAGGCAACCCAATGTTTACATTATTTTATTTTTCAATTTTTATTTTTATTTTTGCAGTTGAATGGATAATAAGCTTGGTTGATTTGGACGATTGTGCATATTTTCGAAAAAGATCGTTTGGAACCCAGAACCCCCTCGATGTTTACCCCGGTGATTTCTTTTCCCTACTCTTCCCTAATAATATTTGTGATGTGCTTGTTCTTGTTTTATGTTCGCTTGAGGACAAGCTAAAGTTTAAGTTTGGGGGAGTGGGTTATTATTGAGGATATTGTGCTAAAAAATTGATTAATTTTGAAAATTTTGTGATATTTCCGGGGAATTGAATTAAGACTATTAAAAAGTACTTGCTTGAATTGCTTTGATGAATTATGTTTCGGTTAAAGTCTTTAGTCGTCATTTGATTTAGAGGTCAAGGGTACGCATGTTAGTGCTTTTGTGATTCGTTTGTGGGGCGTCAATTCTAGATTATTGCGTTGTTGATATGTACTTGTGGTTTCCGTACTTAGTATGATTTTGTGTGGGGCCTTGAAGTTGGCGATTGCGTGATGATATCTCGTTAGTAGAAACAGAAGTCAAATAAAGTATGGTTGGGGTATACCGGCATGGTGAAAGTAGAAAATTGAAAAATTAAAAAGAATTGAGGTGCCGAAACAGCTGCCTATCCATATTTATCAAGTGCATTCGCTTACAAATTCTAAAGAGCGAAGTCCAACGAAGGTTCTAGTAGCTCAACAATTCATGCACTTGCTCAAAAGGCGCATCGCACTATCAAATTCTCAAACATGGCGGAGGTGAACTAAACAAATCAAATACCAAATCAAGACGATCCTCCTATACAGCACCTTATCATCATTATGAAGTCAAGGACGGTAGTGCGGAGCTGCGGGCCTCAATTGAAAAAATAAAAAAATAAATAAATGGGACATGACGAGATATTTGATCGTAACCAACGATGGATAGAGTCAGACCATCGAGTAGCGAGGGGGCACCATAGTACATTTATGTGACGTATATGAAAAGGGATTGCCTAACTGCTGGGATTACTTAGGTCAATACATGAAACGCTTGTGATTTCTGGAAATATGATGGTGACTAGAGTCCGGATAAGTTCATTTAGCCAATTTGAGTGAGTTACTAATTGTATGTTTGTCCGGTGCTTTAATCTAATGTTGCTTGAGAACAAGCAAGGTTTAAGTTTGGGGGATTTGATAGGCGAGAAATTGTGCTTTAATTAATGGTTTAATCTCTATGTTTTTATGTGCTTAATATTCTCATATATATTTTATTTCTCGCGTATTTACTATTACGAATGGAGGAGCACCAATTGTATATTTCTTCTCTATTTTGCAGTATTTGGTGCTATAATAAGTCAATGAGGTTTTACAAGAAAGTTGAGAGACAAGGATCAACCAAACGACGAGAGGAAACCGACAAATCAGGGAGGTAGCATCGATGGCTCGCGTCGATGCCGAGGATGTCTCGTGTCAGTCGACGCGATGTGCGGTGTTATGCTGGTTGTGCGCGCATCAGTCGACGCCATGTCGACGCAATGTCGACGCTCATGCTCTGAAGCGTCGATCAGAAGGGCGTCAGTCGACGCAATGTCGATGCTCGTGCTCTGAAGCATTGATCAGAAGGGCATCAGTCGACGCTAATGTTCTGAAGCGTCGATGGGAAGGGCGTCAGTCGACGCCCATGAAGGACGATGCAGGCGGGTGATGCGCGTCGACGCCGAGGGCTGGTTCGCGTCAGTCGACGCTCCATCGACGCCGACTCGACATAATTATTTTAGGGAGAATCTTGGGCGGCAAGAAATAGGAATTCTATATAAAATCGAACCAAACTCGTCAAAAAGGGATTTTTGACACAATCCTAGGGTTCCAAGGCTTGAAGAGGGGATCCCAATTCACCCAATAAACAAGATCATGAAGATCCAAGACCAACAATCCAAGATCTAAGATTTCTTATCCCTTCCATATCTTAGAACAATGTTTTATTTCTTTATTTTCCTGTTATTCTATGAACTCCATGAGTGAGTAGATTGTTTTATCTAGTTCTAGGGATGTGGAAAACCTCGTGAAACTATGTTTAATTGATTTATGCAATATTATCTTTCGTTCTTCTTATGCGATTGTTTGTGTTATCTTGTTTACATATCATGTTTGCTAAATTCATGACATGATTGCTTGATTCTTAATTTGGATTGGCCACCTAGATTAGGGATTTGGTTATCAATTGCTAGAAAGAGAACTGCTTCCCGTGTAATTGTCGTAGTTTCGATTTCTCTGAAGCAACTAATGGTTTCGTATCATTAGGGGTAACACAACATAGGTTGAATAAACCGAGCTTATGCGTTTATTGCTTAGATTAACCTATTTGCCTAGATATTAATGCTGTTGTTGGGTTGAATCTAGAGAGCTTATTCTAGGTTATTCAATAATTAGAATCAATTAAAGAGCTTATTTTAATTGAGTAAACGGTAAGGGCGAATGTGAGTAGCAGAGCTTATTGTTACTTAGGGTTTTTAGTCGCATATGATGAATGGATTATGATATTGTGATTGGTTAAATAAGTTGAACGAGGGTGGAAACGGAAATAAGACTGGGAGCTTAATTTATTTGTTTCGTTATTTAAATTCTTTAGTTATTTATTTTGTTCTCTTAGATTAGTTTACAATTCTCACCCCGTTTATTTATTTAAGTAAAATACAAATCATCACAATTTAACCACACTCCTCATGGGATCGACCCTTACTTATCACTACTACTAGTTGGTAGAGAGAAGCTGAGGAAAAATAAATATTTAATTTGACGCTTAACGACGAGCGGTCATTAACTTATAAATTTTTAATGCAAGTGTTTTTGGGAAAGGAGGATATGACGAGGATCTCATCGTCCGAGTTGTGAGCCTTATGGATAGCGCACCATCGGGGTAACCCAAAACTCTATCTGATACTAATGGCTGCGATAGAGAACGTTCAACGAATGAATGATAAGAAGACAACGAAGCTCACCTTGGGCACGTTCATCACCGAGCTCGCACGACACCACAGCATCGAACCTTACAACGATGATGTTATTTAACCAAGTGTGGCTATGCTTGTTGAAATCAGAACTTTCAACGGTCGAAATATTACTATCCGGACTTTATTATTGCCCTCAAAGAAGAAAATTGCCGAAGCCGTTGAGGACACCGACGATGACGAGGACGACGACGATGATGATGACGAGGAAAACAAAGAGAACGAGGATGAGTATGATGGAAACACGGGTTTCCAAAGACACGAGCGTGATAACTAAGGGGGAAGCTCGTATGGAGAAGGGTCAGGTGATCACTGTTAATACTCGGAAGCGCGATGGAGGCAGCAGCAGGAATTCCAAGCGGGCATGATGAATCAAATGAGGAAACTAAGCCTCAATCAAGAATATTACTCCCGGGACGCTCGCCAGGGTGCGTGGGAAGCGCGAGAAGAATCCAGGATGTTTTGTGGTTCCCTGGAGAGATTGGACGCTAACATGGCACAAATGAATCAATATCTTGCCCAGTTGAGAGACAACGTCCAAGCCAACCACATATACCTCGTCTCAATTGATGAACGCTTGATAAGGATCGAGCATCGCTACCCACCACCACCTTTAGACAACATGGACCAATAAGAGGGACCGTGCCCCAATTTGTATCGTTTCTATCCAAACTTTTATTTTCTCTTAATTTTTCATTTGTGTTGGGTGCGTGAGTGTCTGTATCTAAATAATTGATTCAAATTTTTTTATGTTTAAACTGTTCCCACCCCATTATTATTTGTTTTGTTCAGAAAACAGTAGTTTGCTAATTTCTTTTTGCAGGGGGGGAGGGGTGAAATCGGTTGAAATTCAATCGAAAAAGGTAGTATTCGGTCGGATGGACAGCAATATCTGATCGGATAAAACTTACTTATCCTATTGTCTGACCGCATAAGAAAACTCACCGGTTGGACATGTCAATTACACAACATCCGGCCGGATGGGTGATATATCTGACTGGATGGACTTGTTTGCATGCATAATTCAAATCGTTTTTTATCATTTTATTTTGTCATTTCATTTAGTAACTACGTATGAATTAACCAACTGCTTATTTAGACCTATGTCCAAACCATTCCCATGCTTATTGTGTTTTTACTAGCATGCTTATCGAAATCATGTATAGTGTGATCTAACGTTAGAGTATTTTGAGCTTGTTTAGTGCAAAATTTTTCAAAACCTACTTATATATATATTTAAAATAACACTTAATCGTTGTCAATTCTGCGAAGCTTTCAAAACTCGATCACCTTGCTTTCAAAGTTTGAATAAAACCCATGTGAGAAGCCTTGTAAGATTACCAACGTTACATGTTGTGATTGGATAAGTATTTTGAGAGGTCTCTAAGTCGCATGTGTACATTTGATTTTGAAAATGACGATAGGCACATATAAAACCCGACTCCAGCCATATTCAAAAATAAAAACCACTATAAACCCCTAATAAGCCCCTTTTGAGCCTTTATACCGTCTCTTGTTAGCCATGAGCATCTTCATAACTCTTATTTCATTTAAGTTTGTGAGGTGAGGGTTATCTATTATTGGTCTATTGAGATTGACGATTACAGGGTGGGAACTAGTGGAGAGATTAAAAAAAATGTATGTAGGAAAAGAAGAGGAAAATAAAGGTGCTTAAGCTCTGTAAAAGCATCTAGTTGTTAAGAATATAGCCTATGTATGAAGGTATGTATTTGGATATAGGGTTAGAAATGGCCTTAGAGGCTAAGAATAGTGTTATATAGTTATTTTGGAGAGGAATGAGGAGAAAACCATGCTCTATGCTTATAAACATTTGATTGAGTGACTTATAGATTGCGTTTGCTTGCAAGTTAGCCACACATCTTTATATATGACATACCTTACAAAAGAGCCTACATTGCAACCCTAAAAAGTCCTAGTCCGATTCTTGACTGAATGTGCACACATATGCGATGTACGAGTTTTTGATCTTCATGAGTCATTGAATGCATGTTTATGATTGAGTCGAGCGTATACACGTACCTATTGAAAAACAAGAGAGAATGAGTGCACCATCAGATAACCTTACATTTTGAGAGGATGCATCCTTTTGATTTCAAGGTGAAAAGGTAACAGGAGCTTAGCTTAAGGGTTTTCCATAAAAGTGTTTATATTTGCAAAACTAAGTTATATGCACAACATGACTCTTGGTCTAACTACTTTCACTCTTTCTTGATTTTGATTCTTTCGTTTGTTCGAGGATGAACAAACCAATAAAGCACGGGGTGGTTGATTCGTACATTTTCTTTACACTTTTTTACATATTTTGAGTCATGTTTTAGTCTTTTTACCATCTTCTTAGGTCAAGAATAAGCTATTTTGCATTATTTTGCATTATTTGGCCTTTTGCTTAGTTTTTTTTGACTTTTTAATTAATAATTGGCCATTTTGAGCCATTTTACTTACTTTTCTCTTTCAGCCGAATCACTTGACAAAACTTGGGAGATGAAGACAAAGAATCAGCGCTCAAAGAAATTCAAGCCCTAAAATGAATCTCTGATGTCACTAAGAACACATTGCATCACTACAAGAGAACACGAAAATGCCGACGAAACTTACCGATGGGTAGCATTATGTCGGTAAAAGTCTGGCCTTACCGACGGCTTTCCCGATAGCCAGAATTACCGACGGCGTACTAACGGATGTAGCCCCTCGGTAGTAATGTCCGTTAGTAAGTTCTCAGGAGGTTGGTGGCAATTAAACCCGCCTAATATGCCCACAGAACATGTCCATCGACAAGTTTTAAAAAAAACAGATTTCTATATGCCGACGAAAACAAAACCATAGAAAACCCTGATTTCTATTTACCGACAGATTCCTTCTGTCGGCAATGCCGAATATTTTTAACAGCGGAATTATCGATGGCTCTACGTCTGTCGCTAAAGTTCATAAAACTGCACCAGGCGTTTCAGTTTCCCTCATTTCGCTCCAAACACACACACAAAAAAATTTGTTTGAGCTAGAGATAGGAAAGGGAGAAGGGAGGAATTTTTGCCACCGACACACGCCGGAGCACCACCATCGTCATATATTAAGGTATGTTACCCTTTTAATTTAAAATGAATGTTTTTTATTATTTAAGGTATTTATTTGATTTGTAATTCAATTTCGTAATTACTGTTTGATTCAATTTATGGTTTATGGGTTTAATTATGATTGAGGGGTTGAATTAAGCTTTAATTTAGCTTTTAAGGTTTGAATTTAGGAATTAGGTTTTGAGAAATTTAATTACCGATTCAATTTAATAATTTAGGCTTGATTTATGAAATTGTGAATGATTTTAGGTGTAGGGTTTGATTTTATTAAATAAGGGCTGGATTCTTTTTTTATATTTTTTATACTTAAATTTATGTTTATTATTTATTTTGTTTTTGAAATTTGTTTAATTGTTTAAAACACTTTAAAACTAAATAAATATAGAAATTAAAATTTCTATTTTTTATTATCTTAATATTTTAGTTTTTAAAATCTATTTTCTTAAATAAAAAATGGAAAATCGCATTTTTTGTCCTGTAAGTCTGACCCCTTTTAATTTTTGTTCTCTAATATAGGCGGTTCGAAAATTGTCCTGGATCATAAAAAATCTTCGTGTTTTTGTCCTCTAAATATAGGCGGTTCGAAAATTGTCCTATATCTTAAAAAACCTTCGCATTTTTGTCCTCTAAATCTTCGCATTTTATGTCTCCACTTGTACATTTCCAGCGGATTTAAAATTTTCTGACAGGTAGGGGACATAAAATGCGGAGATTTTTCAAAATACAGGACAATTTTCAAAAGGCCTATATTTAGAGGACAACAATTAAAAGGGGTCAAACTTACAGGACCAAAATTGTGATTTTCCCTAAAAAAATTAATTCCCTGTTTCAAATTAATTAAAAATAGAATATTGAAATTTATTTTTAACTTTATTTTTAAACAATTAAGATTTGATCATATCTAATTGAATAATTAAGATCCAATTTCGAATTTAGTCATAGTTTAAGGGTAAATTAGTTAATATTTAGGAAATTAGGGTACAATCATATCTAACTAGAAATGTAGGTTTCGATTTTATTGAATTTAGGCATAGTTTAGGTCATCGTATTAAATTATCGAATTTATATATATTGTGATGCATGCCGAACATTATATTTGATATTGTACATGCATGGGAAGGCCGTGGTGATCGTCCGGGTTTAAAAAGAATCTATATTGTACATGCATGGGGAGGCCATGTTGATCGGCCGAGTTTTGAAAAATGTACATTGTACATGGATGGGAAGGTCATGGTGATCGGACGGGTTTAAAAAAAATATATATTGTACTTGCATAGGAGGGCCATGGCCGATGGACTATTTGCGTTTGGTGGATATTATTGTGTTTGGTTGATATTGTTGTTCTTAAATTTTGTATGATTAATATAGTAAGAATAATAGGTATTTTCGCCTCGTTTAAATCGATTTAGTATCAAATAGAGAGCTTGATACTAAATTTTGATTTGTCCCATTTTTGACAAATTGAGAATGTGGGTGTAGTATAGTTACATCTTATGCTTATTTATTATGTTGACTTTGAAATTTCGGTTTATGCATCTTTCTTTTGTTCTCGGGTGCACTGAAATATATGTGTACTTAGAAAACTAAAGGGAGATGTTGCCAAAATTTCGAAGTCAACAAAAATTCATATTTTAAGATAATACATACTACTAACATTCATGACTAGGATAGAAGCCTTACCAATAATTTAAATTACTCTTCTCCCTCGTAATGCGGCCGAAATTTTACCACCCACATTATTTTCCTCTCACTCTAGAACGATCAATCAATCTAGATAGTATCACAAATTATTAACACCCTAAATTATAGGGTGGATGGTACTGATCATAGTTGGATGTACAAACGGTGAGGGGATGCCGAATTTCTTCCGGATACATTCGTAAAAGAACCACTCGTACCAGTCCTACCTAAGAGCTTTTCCTTACAGTCCGGTTGAGAGTTTTATCAAATTCTCACTCACGCGTGATTCTACAGAGAGGGAAGGTGCTAAGTTGAAATGAACTTGAAAACAAATTAATTAATTATCGACGGGCCCACAATCCATCTGTATTATTATTATTTATTTATTTAAATAATTACCGACAGGCATAAAATCCACCGATAAATCCAAAAAAAAAATAGGAATCACGACGACAACTTACCGATGGCAGTGTCCATCGGAAAGCCGTTGGCACTTGCTGACGAGTTGAGAAATCCATCGGCAAGTGAGATTACCGTCAAAGGATTTGCCGATGGCTGTTATCCATCGGTAAGTGGTTTACCGATGGATATGGCTATCGACAATTCTGTTTTTTCTTAGAGTGCATGGCCTTCTCCACAGCAAGATAAGCCATTTTGTAAGTAATCGATAACCGTATTTACTAGAGAACAACATCACAACATCTATTAGATGAGTTTCTAAAGTCTGTCGAACATCTTCTAATATCAATAAGGAGATCAAACTTGCATAACACAATCCTGAATTCTTTTGCCCCACCCTATACTTTTGTCCGATGGACAATACCTCTCTATACCAATCAATAGTTAATAATTTCTTTGTGTGGCTCGGAACCAATGTTCATAGAACATCTCATTATTCAAATAATTTAAAAAAAGTCGTACATCCAGCATGAGCAATTTTTTTGGACATCCCACTATCTCTCAAATTGTCAACCCTAACTCAAACCAACCCATATTATATTACAAGATTAACCATCATTCCGAAATCAGGCTCATCAGCAAGAACACACATCGGACTCCAGAATGGAATAACACATTTCATGTTCATAGTCTCTAATTCACTACAATGTGCATGGACTCTAACAACTAGGGTATCGATAGAGAATCCCATATCTACGTCAACTACGAGCATCTCTCCATCTTAATTACATAGAATAATAATACCTCCATAGTCGGCCAAACCTACATAAATTACCATTAAAAACTTTGTAGTCCAAAAAAACATTAGGTGGAAAATGTTGTGAAAGTAATATAGGATAATAAGAAGGAATGGTGAAAAAGGAAACTACACTAACAATCCAGCAATAGGTGAAGAATTACAAATTACTTTGAAATATAAAACCTCACTTACAAAGACAATTAATGTATAGTATGGAAGGCATATGGCAAGATCTGAGTTCGCTAATTACAACCCAAGTATAATTTAGAACTACTATGGACAACTTACACTCAAATTTAATATTAGTGGCATATTTAATAAATGCAACGCTAGTGCGGAATAATTACGTACTACTTAGAAATAGTAAACTACACTAACAAAGAACATTCCACGGATGTAACAAATGGCAGACCTGGATGATTGCAAAGGGCAAACCTGGATGATCAGTAATTAAGAACTACGATAGAGCACGTACAATTGAAAGAACAACTAAATTTGAATCTACTTTGTACAATAAATCAAAACATTTTTTTTTTGAATTTTAAACTAAACATAATTGAAACTATTGTATAATAAACCAAAACTTAAGTATTGTATACTTCGAAACTAATCCTAGTTGATAATACCACATACTATAGTTGATAAATATGGTAAATGGGAGACCACATTTGATTAACATAGCAAAAGGGCAGACCAAGTTCCGAAAGAAAAATCACAACAACATAGTTCAATATTTGAGTGGGAAATTGTTACTCTGCTAGGATACAGAAATATGAAAAAGGAAGATGAAAAAGCTCATTGAATAAGGTCGATGAACAATCAATGAAATTTTTTTTGAGTAAGAGAATAATCATTTAAGTAATATGATAACTGATGAAAGATGTTACTCTACCATATAACACATAACATTATATCAAAGAATTCAACTAAATCATGCTTTTACAAGAAGGTTGAAACTTAGTTGTTTCTACACAGTGAAGATGTTTTGGAACTCAATTAACAATCACTTACTATCAGTTTTAATTTCCAAAATCACGCCAATCAGAATTTTGTAATACTAGTTGGAAACCTCATAAACAGATGCAAAGTAGATTGGCAAGGGCAATGACTTTGATTATGTGAGTCACTCTATATAACCATGCAGATCGCTCCATTTAATCTGCTTTCCATGAGGGTGGTTTGCATGTCTATTCAGTTTATTGGGGCAGATTTTTCAGTCTGCTTTAATTTCATGATTATATGGTATGTTTTTGTCTTAGATTAAAATAAAAAGATTTGCACGATTGTATGCGACTTTGGTTCTATGATATATAACTAAATGGGAATTTTCCCATAAATATATAATATAAAAATAGAGACTACCAATGGCCAATCAGATGCTATTGAAAGAAATGATATGATTCTTACTTTTTTTTCTTTGTTTTTTTGCTTGGAATTTACATCTCCCCTCGTACCCTGAATTACATAAAACTTCAGTCACGACTCTTCACCGAATAGAAGATCTACACATGCAGTATTTGAATATACTATATACAAACTCGACGGTGTCCACAAACGACCAAGAGTAGGAAAACCAAAAACAACACTTAATTCAAATCTACAGTAAAAAGGAAGTACATGTGAAGTAGTAACAATAAACTATTCCCGCAAAAGGTGAAAAGCCCCATTATGCTACAAACTGCTCTATGAATACTAATGACGAGTAAATCACAAATTCCTTATTTAGTTCCAAACTAGTAAGTCATTTCAAAAACATGCAGTACATACTACATGACTAAATTTAAAACTACAAAACAAAATAATTACATATGCAGCAAAAATAATAAACTACTCCCACAAAAGGTGAAGAGCTCCATTATGCGAAAACCTGCATAACTTGTTAAGGGTATGCTTATAACAAATTGCCCAGTCAATCACAAACTACTTATTCCGTCCCAAACTAGTCAGTTATTTCACAAACTGTTGTTATAGGCTACATGACTTAATTCAGAACTTCAAATCTCCAAAAATAATGACTTTTGCAAATTGGGCAACCACAACAGTTATACTATACCATCATTGCAAACTAGTTTTCATAAGATCACAAAGTAGCATACTCTATCATTTCCAAATAACCAAACCAATAAGCAAAATGAAAAAATACTTATTTTATAAAATCAAAAACCAAAATGGCAGCTTCAAGACAATATTAATAACCAGTACTAATTCATAAATATGCACTCAAACCGAAGATTCATAAACTACATATTCAATAAAAAACTATTAACTCTATCATAAATTGGATGACGAAAATTATAACTAACATCGAATAACATAATGACTATTGATAATTACGCAATCTCTAAAACTAAACTACTTACCAACAAAAACAAACTATATTTTATTAATTCACAAATTATCTTATTCTCACTTTCCCCAATGTTTAAAACAATGGAAAAAATTAACAAACTACTAAAAAAAAAAAAAAAAAAAAAACAACTCAACAAAAAGTCCCAACTTACTTGTTATGGGGATTCTTCTTCGCCTTCCTCGACATATTTCCAGGGTTATTTATAATCAACTAAATCAACTAATTTTCAAAGATATTTCCATTGATTTCTCTACCCCAGTACCGATTGCAAATAATTCGACTAACCATTTTGCTATTTGGGTTCATTTAGATTTAATTTGTTGGAAAATTGAAATTATGCATACGACTTTAGGTTAATTTCACTGGAATTATACACATCTTCCCCAATTTCGAACTGATTATTCACTTCCAATTCCTTAAGTTATCGGGTTTGAATTGGAGCAAGGCTTGAAGTTCTGAAGCCAAATTTCGATAGAAAATCAATAGTATTATACTGGTATTTCTAAATTGCAAACCGGTTTATAGAATTAGTTTGGATTTTTCTTGATTTTGGTTAGCAAATTTGTTCGGGATGGAAAATTAAGACTGCTAGAATTATGGGTGAGGGAGAGAAAGAGAGAGAGAGAGAGGAGAGATATGAAACAAAGATATAATTTCACACGCGTTGCATACATATACTTATTTCATAGGGTATTATTGTCTAGACTTAGAAAATTTGGATTATTAAGGAAGTTTAGATTTGGTAGGACTATTGGGAATATTTTTTATATCTTTTGAAGTAGTTGGGAATTTTCCCTTTTATAGATATCTGCTTTATGTTACGCCCAAACATACCTATATTCCGAGATAATCACACGACACCTGTCTAATGTAGTGTGTTTTTTAATTACATTCAATTTCAGTGTAGTATGTCTAGTATGGTCAGTGCTTTTGCCGATTACAAGGGTAAATTCTATGTCAAATTTTTTAAGTCGATGAGGAAGATGATGTTCTACCATTTATTCAAGTGAATTTACTTATGTAGGATAGATTCCACTGGCTGTCGGAGGGTAGATAATATCACCGAGGTTGTTATGCACATTTTTAGTCCTAGAAGGAGGAAATCTAGGCTAGTTGGGATTGAAGTAGGTTTGATCGAGCAGGATGTGTAATTTATTTTTCGTATTGTCGTGCTGATAAGGGACTAGATTTTTGTATGGGGAAGAAGAGAGAGTGGATGTTATGTGCGAGAATGTTTGCAGGTGATAGTGTTTTGAACCAGAAGCTTATTAAAGACAAACTGAAAATGTTGTTGAGTAGACAAGGTCCTAATGAATTGTAAGATAATATTGATGATGTTGTGTAACTTTTTTTCCTCCTTCTATTTGAAAGAGTATATTCCCCCGTAATGGTGTTACATTAAAATGGGGTTGGGTAGAGTTTGTCTAGAATCTTGATGATATGAGGAGCTACAGTTGAAACGGATAAATAATGAACTTGCTAATTAATTCGATGGTGGCCAAATATTAACATCCATATAAAGTAAAAGTTTTCACAATAATACTCCTTGTAAGATTATCATTCATTATTTCACTGTACATATATATTGACTCCCCAGTGAAAATTTAAAATATGTCCTAAATTTTGTATTTGTTCAAACACATGTTGTGTTTGTTGTGCGAGCATACACATATCATCGACGAATGGGATGATCTACTATGTAGGATTCTAAGGTTGGTGAAGTGGCACCTTCTGAAGATTAGATAGGATCAGGTAATATTCGGGTTGTATAATTTATTGGGTACATAGTAATAGGTTGTTAAAGAATACGAAAATATTTTGAATGTGGTAGTTTTGTAAAATCATAATAGATAGTTTGTGAGTTTTTTTCTTGTTCATTTATGGGAGTTTCGTTCATTTACAATACTTATTTATGTGCATTTCATTTTCAGCATAGTTGATTATTGGCGTTTGGTTGAGGTTTATACAAATTTGTATTCCAGATAAGGATTTTATGATTTTTCTAGATATGACTTTAATGGGGTTGGTTAAATGTTGATAACGTGATCGCGTCTAGTTTAGTAATTTGCTAGAAAGTTGTGAACATCACATAAAAAAATGTGTTTGGTATAGGTTGTCGTAGGCAAACTCCAACCGACCACTCTAGAAATGAGTTCTTACAAAATGCTTAAGAAGTGGACAGCTGGAAAGATCCATCGAGAGGGCATGTTCGATGGAGAGGCTGCTCAATAAACAATTATGGTGAGAGTTGTATGAAAAATTATTATGTTAATCGAGGAAGAAATGAGTGGTATCGAGGGAGAGGTTAGCACTGGAAAGAAGTTATATGCCTCACTTCTGAAAACTCACATTGAGCTGCAAGGAAAGTATGAATGATTGTAGGTGGAGACCAAAAGATTAAAAGAAACTTGTTCATGTGTAAGGTCATAGTCATAATATCCATACGAGCCTGATAAGTATCTTAGAACCACCCTAGATGGTGAGAAAATGCCAAAAGGCGAGCTTCTATTAAAGTTGAAGAGAGAGGAAGAAGAAATGTAAAAATGAGGTCATATCTAGCACGTGGGTGAAGAGCTAGCGATTAAGTCGACCCAACTATCTGATATACATGGAGAATATGATCCAAGGTCGAAGGAGAATCACAAATCAAATAATCAAACTTCCCAGCTTGAGGAGCACAAAAAGATCAATGAAACCCAATAAGAACTGATTAACAAACTTGACGACAGGTTAGTGGAAACAAATCATATTAATAAGTTGTTTACACAATTTTGTATTTTGAAAGAAATGATGCGACTGGTATATTGATTCATTGTTGTTCAAATTTTTTACGCAAGTGGTATGTTGATATAGCCAAGAGGTACGTACATCTTGTATTCTAGAGTCGGTGTACACGATGATGGAAAATCAAAATTCAATGATAAGAAGGATTAAGAGGAAACAGAGGAAAGCCATGGTTGATGACGACTTTGATTATGGCCCAAATATAGTTCAGAGGCAAAAGGACAATCCAATTGTTTCAAGCAACGAGGTGAAGTATAAAGATAAGATTCAGTTCCTACAAATCTTTGACAACAAACTCAGAGGGCATTGCGAAAGACATTTATATGATAAATGTCTGACTGTGTAACTGGAGAAGTACAACAAGGGTCTTAAGTAAGTAGTTATGCAATTCCATTTATCCTTTCATATTCATGCAATTTTCTTGGTTTTTTGGTAAGCAATACATGCATAATGATTCTTTTTTGGTAAGCAATACACGCATAAACTGAATGGAGCATTAATTTTGTTGATCATCTTGTGTAGTGATACTGTTTTCCATGATGCAGAATCCAGTGTCGTGATCGTGAAAAATATCATAGACATATTAAAGAAGGTGTACTTAAGCAGTTGTGTAAGTCATAATGCTCTTATAAATGACATATCATTGAAAAAATTTTGGATTTTGGTTTATTTTTCAATAGCACAAAATTATAGATGCATTTTTAAAATATGACCAATGGCATTACTAAAAGGTTATTAATGCTTACAGAGGACACCTCGTGAGGACTTGTAGACCCAAAAAAGGCATAACTATTTTTCAAGCGGATTGTTGAGTAAGTATCTTCACAAGAGACTATCAGTTTTCATGGTGAATTTGTTGTTCGACTACTTTTGTAACAAATGTATAAGTACTTTTTGTAGACACGTATCGTTCAGCTCTAGAGCAAAGAATTGATTGACGATGTAGTCACAGTGTAACAGAATGAGGATACTCTAATTTTATTTATGATGTTGTCAATGGGAAACGATAGTGGCTTGGGATCCAACACTGGACGTTGTTGGTTTTCGACATCGGAAATGAGCATTGGAGTTTTTTATAATTCAAAGAGGTATCAAAGATAAATATCTTTCCGATGCAGTGAAACTTGTATGTTGTCTAGATTTGTTAACTAGTGAGGTTCATAACTGTGATATTTCAATTGCGAACACGAGCATTAAGGTTGGTGGTATAAAGAAATAATGGTACGGTATGTTTTTTCTATGTAGAAGACGATCATTAATACTAAGGCTAGTGAAAAGTCAAAAAACCTACATCTTTTGATGTAATGATGCCAACTTCCTGTTATCCCTGTTAATGGGTTACCTTCACAGGGGTAGACGTAAGAAACTTACTATTTCATGAGTGTATTTTTCATAAAATTATATTGAAATATATATGAAATTAACTGAAAGTGTTTGAATGAATGCCTCAAGAATGACTGTGCAATTTTTATGTTTCACCCTGAAAACTTGACACCAAAGAACCTGTATCTTCACTTGAGACTTTCCCGACCTACTTTTCACAAAACACGTTAGAAAGGACCACCGGGGGTTTTTCGGTGGAAACCTCTCCGATACTTAAGTCAGTAAGTATTTTTATTGAATAATGTAAGATAAAAGAAGAATACTGGAAAAATCATACCTCTCTCAGCCATGGGGCTGAGATATTTATAATTATCTATCACGTGGGGTCTTTTCGGGATTCCGGAAACAGAATCCGCGAATCTCGGGTCGTTATCTCAGACTGTTCAGGTCAGGAAGTTTTCGCTAAGATCAAGACAGTTCTGGTTTCATACTGATGTCCTAACTTATTTTCCCTGAAGCCTTATCCAAGACAAAGGTAATCAGGTCAGGTTAGTTTAATATCCTGACGAGATTCCTCACCTTAATCCTCTCTTCACTCCTGAGCCGCACTAGGTGGGTCTGTTTTACGTATTAAAATGAGGTTAGGAAAGATCTTGCAAGATCTGTTAATTGCTCACTTCTCTTCTCTTAGATGTGAAGCAACAGCYYSGGTCATCCCAACCAAGTCTTTCCTCAGGTCAGGTAGATTCAGGTCGGACCAACCAGACCCTCCCTCCCCAAGTGGTTGAGATGGACCATAAGACTTAAAATTTCGCGCCAAGCGGTTGAAATTTCGCGTTTTTTCAAATTTTGAACTATTGGGCACGGATCCCGATAAATCCTCTTTTCTAAATCAGGTCATATCTTTTAAGGATGACCTATAATGTCCTTTGCTTATCTGTTGTCGGTTGAGAATCCCAACTTGCCTTTCCGGGTACTGCACGATACGGTGTGCATTAAATGCGAGTCCTCTCAATTCCTATTTTAATTATTATTTAAAAAAATTATCCTCCACTTTCCCGGTTCATTCTTCACTTTGGTATTTTCCTCTCCAAAAAGCTCTCTCGCAGTTTCCTTCCTCCTACGAGGTTTCCGATCAGCTTCAGAAGTAAACCAGCTACCTTTTCGATCTCTATCCTCCTTAAAATTATGGTTGTTCTGTCCTCCTTCCCTTCTTCCTTTGACCTGAGTTCTACCCCAGTTCACCGGCGGCGGTCTCTTCTTCTCCAAACACCTCCGCCGAATGGGCTTCGACTATCTCGGGCCACCCCAACAACATACTTTCCATCATCAGCAAGCGAACGGTGGAGGGGTTAAGGTCAAAGTTCTATATCTCTGTAGAGTTCTTGTTGGTTACTCCCGGTACGGGTGAGAGGGCTTATTCACCCCGTGCCGATGACTTGACCTTCTTCATAGACCAGTTTTAGGCGGGGCTGCGGCTACCCGTCCACCCCTTTATATTGGAGATTACCAGCTGTACAAAATACCCGTACATCAACTAGTTCCCAATTCTTTTAGGATAATCATAGGATACAACTTGGCGATGAGATACACTGGACTCACCCCAATGGCTCTGATGTTTTACTCCCTATTCCAGGCCAAAAGTGCCCCCTCCGGCTACTTTTACTTATGCGCCCGCCGAGGTGTACGATTTTTAATTGGCAGCCCTTCTTCCAGCAAGGCTTGGAGGAAAAAATTCTTTTTCGTGCACAATCCGGCGACTGGGGGTTTCCCACCAAGTCTCTTGATCAACTTCCTACTTAGGCTCTCTTATCCATGGGAGACGGGTCTCCTCGGCTGAAGAAAATTATCAATGACAAATGAGAAATTACATGCTAATTGACAGTTTAATTTCGGTTATTTTATGTGCTTAATATTATCATATATGCATATTTCTTGTATAATTGTTATTATGATCAATCAAGCACCAATCGTATATTTCTTCTCTATTTTGCAGTATTTGGTGCTATATATATCGAAGGATGTCTCACAAGGAAGTAGAGAAATGAGGATTGGCGAATCGAGGAGAGAAAAATCAAGAATCAGGATGATGCTTCGATGCCGAGGATGGATCGCGTCAGTCGATGCGATGTGCGGTGTGACGCCGAAGGCTGGCTCGCATCAGTCAATGCCATGTCGACGCAATGTCGACGCTCATGTTCTGAAGCGTCGATTGGAAGGTCGTCAGTCGGCGCTCATGTTCTGAAGCGTCGATTGGAAGGGCGTCAGTCGACGTAATGTCGATGCTCATGTTCTGAAGCGTCGATTGGAAGGGCGTCAGTCGACGCCCATGCAGGACGATGCAGGCGGGTGATTCGCATCTACGCCGAAGGCTGGTTCGCGTCAGTCGACACCCCGTCGACGCCGACTCGGCAGAGTTATTTTTGGAAGAATCTTGGGCGGCAAGAAATAGGAATTATATATAAACCCCGACCCTATTTCGTCCCAGAGGCATAATACAACATATCCTAGGGTTCTAAGGAGGTCCAGAGAGGTACCAACTTGTTCCAGATCATCCATACACGAGAGAACTTGAAGATTGATGTTCCAAGACGCAAGATTCAAGTTCAACACATCGTCTCTCCTATTTTATCAAGGATTATGTTTGTTTATCTGAACCTTTTCTTTTATTTTCTTAACTCCATGAGTGAGTAAATTTATTATCTAGTTCTAGGGATGTTGAAACCCTCGTCAAACTATGTTTAATTGATTTATGCAATATTATTGTTCGTTCGTCATATGCGATTGTTTGTGTTGTTCTATTCTCAATTTATGATTGCTTAATTCTTAATTTGGCTTGATCACCTAGATTAGGGATTGGTTATCTATTGCTAGAAATAGGATTGCTTCCCGTGTAATTGTCGTAATTACTATTTCTCTGAAGCAACTAATGATTGTAAATCATTAGGGACAACACAACATAGTTTGAATGAACCGAGCTTATGCGTTTGTTGCCTAGATTAATCTATTTGCCTAATTATTAATGCTGTTGTTGGGTTGAACCTAGAGAGCTTATTCTAGGTTATTCAATAATTAGATTCAATTAAAGAGCTTATTTTAATTGAGTACACAATAAGGGTA
>BMAC01000006.1:151548-170284 GCA_014905375.1 Phtheirospermum japonicum | reverse complement strand
CAAGGAGAAACATTGCACGAATACTGGGAACGATTCAAGAGGCTAGTTGCAAGTTGCCCTCAACACCAAATGGGCGAGCAACTTTTAATTCAGTATTTATATGAGGGATTATGCCTTACTGATCGAAACATGATTGATGCCGCTAGTGGAGGCACCTTGATGGACAAGACACCGACAACAGCAAAAGAACTAATATCAATCATGGCAGCCAACTCTCAGCAATTCAGCAGTCGTGATTCTTCATTGAAATCGGTAAAAGAGCAGGGTATTGATTTACTACAAACCCAATTAAGTGAGTTGAAAGCCATGATGAGTGCGGGAGAAGCTCCAAAGGTTCGACCATGCGGTTTTTGCGAAACATTGGAGCACGTTACTAACGAATGCCCACATTTTTACTCAGCACGCGAGGCACACGTGAACGTCTTGGGAATCGGAAATGGGCAAGGGAGGAAGTACGACTCGTACCCCCACACCTTCAATCCAAGATGGGGCGACCACCCTGGTTTTAGATGGAGGGATCGACAGGGAAATATACAGCAAGAGAATATACCTGGAAATCAAGATCAAGGGCCCTCCCAAGCTCAACAAAAGGGAAAAAATTTCCCAAATCAATACAACAACCAATAGCGGAAAGAGAATGCATCCCCACATTTGGATGAAATGGTGAGATCATTAGCGACGAGCATAAAAGGCGTAGAGACCCAAATGAGTCAAATGGCGGAACACATAGTCAAACTAGAAGCACGAGGCAGTGGCCGATTACCTCCTCAAAATGAGGTGGATTCAAAAAATGTGAACGCTGTTACGACACGAAGTGGCAATAAAGTGGAAGGGCCGGCTAATCCAATGCTAGAGCCGGAAAATGAAGACAAAATGGAGGAAGAAAACTCGGAGCCAAAACATGCTGAAAAGGGTAATCCTAAACTTTCTAATAATTTTAATAACCCCGTTGTTTCTCCAACTAGGACCGAGCCACTTCCATTTCCATCAAGAATTAAGCGCCAAGCTAAGGAAGACACGGAGAGGCAAATACGAGACGTTTTCAAAAAGGTGGAGATCACTATTCCACTTGCCAACGCGATCAAGAAAATTCCTCATTACGCCAAGTTCCTCAAGGACTCATGTACTAACAAGAGAAGGTTAAAGGGGGATGAAAAGGTCCTAATGGGAGCGAACGTGTCGGCCATATTCCAAAAGAACTTGCCACAAAAGCGGAATGACCCGGGCATGTTTTTCATTCCATGCACGATTGGAAACATGCGAGTCGAGCGAGCCATGCTAGATTTGGGGGCATCAATAAATGTTATGCCACGCACCATTTTCGATTGTTTGAAGGTTGGACCATTAAACAAAACAGGGGTAGTAATCCAACTTGTCGACCAAAGCACTACCTACCCTGATGGTGTTGTTGAAGATGTCCTCGTAAAGGTGGATGAGTTGATTTTCCCAGCTGACTTCTATGTGTTGAGCATGAATGAGTCTGCATCAAAATCACCACCTATCTTACTAGTGCGACCATTTTTGAACACTGCTCAAATGAAAATCGACGTTACTCGAGGCACTCTGACAATGGAATATGATTGTCATATTTGTCAATTTAATATTTTTGATGCTATGAGATTTCCTGACTGTGATAACTCTATTTTTGCACTTGATTGTTTTGACTCTCTAGCGCAGGAATTTCTTGAAATGCAAAAACAAGATGAGCTCGAGATGACGATCACACGAAGTTTGGGGGAGGACTCGTTGTTTTTGGGTCACCCTCCAACTGAGCTATCTTGGGAGGACTACGCACGAGAGATAATGTCGGCCTTGTGCGCACTTAACGCAAAACCGAGAGAAGAGGATGTGAATATCATCAAACTTCCCGACTCGCATGAGAAAGCCGTTCCATCCATAGTCAAGGCACCGGAACTCGAACTAAAAGCCCTACCGGAGCATTTGAAGTATATTTTCTTGGGATATAACGAAACACTGCATGTGATCATTTCATCTCGCTTAGACTAATTCCAAGAGGAGTCACTGCGACAAGTACTCAAGGATAACAAGCAAGCAATCGGGTGGACCATAGAGGACTTTCGAGGGATAAGTCCTTCCATGTGTATGCACCGAATCTTGCTCGAAGAGAATGTTGCACCATCTAGGGAACCCCAAAGACGACTGAATCCACCGATGATGGAAGTGGTAAAGAAGGAGATTCTAAAACTGCATGATGTTGGGGTGATTTACCCCATTTCTGACAGTCGGTGGTTGAGTCCGACTCAAGTCGTTCCAAAGAATTCGGGTGTCACGGTGGTCGAGAATCAAGAAGGCGAACTGGTTCCAACAAAGATTCAAACATGATGGCGAGTTTGTATTGATGATCGTAAGCTTAACGCCATGACTTGCAAATACCATTTTCCTCTTCCATTTCTTGATCAAATGATTGAGAGGTTGGCGGGCCATTCATACTACTTCTTTTTGGATGGCTACTCGGGATATTTCCAAATTCCTATAGCACCCGAGGATCAAGAGAAGACTACCTTCACGTGCCCCTTCGGCACATTTGCCTATCGCCGCATGCCATTTGGACTTTGCAATGCACCGGCCACATTCCAACGATGTATGGTAAGTATCTTTTCGGAATACGTTGGTGAGATTATAGAGGTCTTTATGGATGATTTTAGCGTTTATGGCAATTCTTTTGAGGTATGTCTTGAAAACTTATCTTTAATTTTGAAACGTTGTGTCGACACTAATCTTGTACTAAATTGGGAAAAATGTCATTTTATGGTAGAACAAGGTATAGTTTTAGGACACATTGTTTCGTTAAAAGGAATAAAAGTCGATAAATCTAAGATTAATACCATAGCTGCGTTGCCTTACCCCGCCAATGTGCGGGAAGTTCGTTCTTTTCTTGGCCATGCAGGATTTTATAGAAGATTTATCAAGAACTTTTTGAAGATCGCATCGCCACTTTGTAGGCTCTTGCAAAAAGATATGGAGTTTGAGATCAATGAAAAATGCAAGAAGGCCTTTGACACACTGAAGGAGCGGCTGACCACTTCTCCAGTTATCCAAGCTCCGAGATGGGATCTACCCTTCGAGATAATGTGCGATGCAAGTGACTATGTTGTGGGAGCCGTGCTAGGGTAGAGGGTGGACAAGGCAACCCATGTGATCTATTATGCATCGAGGACCTTGAACCCGGCCCAAGAAAATTATACTACCACGGAGAAGGAGCTTCTAGCTGTTGTTTTTACCCTTGAGAAGTTTCGTTCATACATCATTGGATCAAAGGTGGTGGTTTTTAGTGATCACGCGGCCCTGCGACATCTACTTACAAAGAAGGAGACAAAGCCATGACTCATACGGTGGATTTTACTTCTCCAAGAATTCGATTTGGAAATCAAAGATAAAAAGGGATCCGAGAATACCGTGGCCGATCACCTTAGTAGATTAGTGCACGTGGATGACGAGCTACAACTTGATGAGAGGTTTCCGGATGAGCAACTACTTGCGGTTAAACACATGGATCCATGGTACGCTGACTTAGTAAATTTTCTAGTTGCTCGTGTGTTTCCAACAGGGCTGACGAAAGCAAGGAGGGACAAGTTGAAGAGTGATGTGAAGTATTACGTGTGGGACGATCCATACCTTTGGAGGCATTGTGCTGATCAAGTCATTCGAAGATGTGTCCCCGAATCGGAGTTCCACGCTATTCTTTCATTTTCTCATTCTCATGCATGTGGAGGACATTTTGGATCAAAGAGAACTGCGCATAAGGTACTTGACAGTGGTTTTTATTGGCCATCCCTATTTCGAGATGCGTATGAATTTTTTAAGGCATGTGATAATTGTCAACGCACAGGGAACCTTTCACGGAGAAGTCAAATGCCCCAAGTGCCCATAATGGTTTGTGAAATTCTTGATGTCTGGGGCATCGACTTTATGGGCCTCTTCTCGAATTCATTCAAAAATATTTATATTTTGCTGGCGGTGGATTATGTCTCCAAGTGGAATGATGATATTGTCATTCATTTCTATCGCCAGCCCAACCCGAACGACGCGAGATCTCCTCCACGCCTGACGTCAATCTAACAATACAATCTGAATCAGGGGAAGAGCAGGAGCACCTTTCCAAGAAATGCGCTAGGTCTGGCAAAGGACCAGCCCTGCCAGAGACCAAGGTGGTGAATCCAAGTGCCATTTTGTTCTCCAGCACATCTGTCCTCGACTGTCCTGGGGATGTGGCCATCCACTTTATTCAAGGTGAATGCCCATCGTTGGACCAGAAGACCATGGAGAAATGGACCGACCCCGAGCTGATCGAATCACTATGCCAAGACGAAGCTAGGGTAATTATATCTCTCCTTTCTCCTGAGATCGCTTTGCCTTTACCTTTATCTCTACTAACTCTGACAAAAAAAGGACTATCTCTTGTTAAATCAGGCCACAACAAAGAGGTCCATCTTGGTGGCTCATGCTCAGGGTTCCCTTATAAACGCCGATCTGGCCAAAGAGTATATCTGCCTAAAAGAAAGGCATAAGAAGGTTACAGCTCTGTGCAAGGAGCGGGGGTCCGAGTTGAAAAGGATCCGGTCTGAGCTGAAAATGGCAAGGGAAGGAGAAGAGAGTGCCCGAGCGGAGGCACTAGCGGCCAAAGAGAAAGAAGAGGAAGCAAGAGCTGAGGCCGCGAGTTAGGTAGAGGATGCCTTAACTTGGGGTCGCGAAGAAGGGAGGACTGAGTACTTAAATTCATAGGAGGGGCTCCGTCTCATCCAGAACACTAGGGAGGCTACCAAGCGAGCCTTTCTCGAATCTATGGAACTCTACCAGATCCTGGTCCCAGATGCCTTGGTGTATTATAACCTGGGTCTGGATGCCTATGAGAAGTGGCTCAAGGAGAATCCTTCCACTCCCTACGACAAGAGAAGGTCTATCAAAGGGAATCCTGAGCCCACCAGATTCTCCTATTCAGTCGAAGGAGATCGTCTACATCAACTCGGGACTCATGTGTTCGCCGAACATATTCTCCAGCTCCTCCGGTCTCCTGTTCCTGAATCCTCTTCTCACCCGTACCAAAGCATAACCTTGGCCTTTCCTGCCTCTACTCCCTCCCCAACCTTCGCGGGTCTGGGTGAGCTGCCCGACAGAGTGTCTCCAAGCGATCTATCCAAAGAAGATGCTGTGGAGAAATTCGCCAAGGATCTGGATGGTGATGCAGTGAACTAGCTTGGTCTAGACTGCCCATCTTATGTCTTGCTTCAACTCTGAGCCTTTTTGTAACTTAAAAAAATTCCTGTCGTTTTGTAATAATTTTAGGGTTTCTTAGTTTTAAGGAAACCCTAGTACTATCTTGTTATGGAATGCACGTGCTTGTGTCTTTTATATACCTGCTCATTTTCTTGTGTCTTACATCTTTTACCATGGCTTCCCCATCCTTGCTTGAGGAAATTGACATTTTTAGGTGAAAACATTTCCCTTTTTGTTGAAAACTTCAAACTTGTTGACAAATTGCTAGTCCTCCAGGAGGAAATTTCCCACATGTGCCCACTGCTGGAAAGGAAAACTCAAAAAAAAAATGCTACTACAAACGTGAGTGAGCTGAGCTTCACCAACTCAATCATCAACTAGAGGAGGAGAAGGCCGACCTGACTGAGTCGGTAAGCCGACTAACCATCATCGGCAGCGAAGATCACGCCATTTCTGAACAGGCCAATAGGTATCGTCAGCGCCTGCATGAAACAGAGCGCGAGCTGTGCCGTATCCGCCGGATTTTGGTCTCCGAGAAGAGGGCTTCCTCCTCTCATGGATGATTTTTAGGCTTTTGTTCTTTGTGTTTTCTCATATTTCAGTTATGAGTGTTCCTTTTTCTTGTTATCTTGCATGCATAATTTAAACTCACCAGATTTCATTTGTAAGAAGGCGTAAGGTTTTCCCCATTAATGTAATTCCAGACTTGCTTTCAATATTATTGGGCAAAGATCTTTGTTGGGCACACATGGCATTCTTTTAGTTGATTCTAATGTAATTCCAAACTTAGTTTTTTTTTTCTGACCATTAGGTCAAGAAAATTAGGGCATCCACCCTTAGCCAAACCTGATTTAGCTGACAATGGGGTTAGGAAAAATGGGTCATCCGCCCTTAGACAATCTTGGCTTAACTGAAAATCAGGTCAGGAAAAATGGGGCATCCGCCCTTAGCCAATCCAGGCTTTTCTGACAATCAGGTCAGGAACTTTGGGACATCAGCCCTTAGCCAATCCTGGCTTTTCTGACAATCAGGTCAGGAACTTTGGGGCATCCGCCCTTAGCCAATCCTAGATTTTCCGATTATTGGGTTAGGAATTTAGGGGCGTCCGCCCTTAGCCAATCTTTGCTTTTCTTACAATCAGGTAAGGAAATTTGGGGCATCCGCCCTTAGCCAATCCTGGCTTTTCTGACAATTAGGTCAGGAATTTTGGGGCGTCCGCCTTATCCAATTCTGGATTGAAAAACTGAGTCAATTTGTAAAATAAACTCCAATATGTTCCGAACAATAACCTTACACGTAATACTTTCTTAAATTTCATACATTCCATGCTCGGGGTACCTCGACTACATCCATTTGTTTAAATTTATAAGCACCACCTACCAAAACCTTTGCAACTCTGAACGGTCCCTGCCATGTGGCATCTATCATTCCCCTAGTCTTTCATAGGTCAGCTCTGCGCAAGACCATATCTCCCCCACAAAAATATCTTTTCACAATCGTCTTGTTATAGGTTGCCCGGACCTGCCCACGCATGTGTTCCATCCTGACTGCAGCCTGATCTCTTTTTTTCTCAATCTAATCCAGGGCGTCCCGTACCAGTGAGCTATTTTGGTCGTCATCAAAGTTCTGTATTTGGTGAGTTTCCATGCTGCTCTCTGCAGGGATCACGACATCCATGCCATATACTAGGCTGAAGGGTGTTTCACCAGTGCTTTCCTTTGAATTAGTCCTATAGGCCCAAAGGGTTTAATTGAGTTCTTCCACCCATTTGCCACAAGACTTCTCCAAACGCGCCTTGATTCTCTGTACCAAGATGTGACGTGTTGTTCTATCTTCATCTTGACGCACCAGTCCTTGATCTCCCATGAACTATGTGCCGTTATCAGAGACCAAGATCCTAGGAATGCCAAATCGACATACTATATTTTTCCATAAAAATTCCATTACCGCCTCCTCGGTTATTCTCTCCAAAGATTAAGCCTCCACAAACTTACTGAAATAATCAGTGGCTACAATCAAGAATTTTTTCTGGGCTGGAGCCGTAGGAAAAGGCACTACCAGGTCTATCCCCCATTTAGCAAATGGACAAGGGGAGCTCATTTTCATGAGTTCCTCAGCAGGTCTGTGTATAAGTGGAGAGTGCTTTTGACACTTGTCACACGCTTTCACAAAATTCTCCGCATCTTGCCTGAGCCAAGGCAAAAAATAGCTTTCTCACATTATTTTGCTAGACAAGGATCCATCCCCCATGTGATAACCGCAACATCCTTCACGAACCTCCCTAAGCACGTGGCTCCCTCTTTCCTGCTTATGCACCTCAGGAGAGGCTGTCCAAAACCCCTGCAGAAAAGTTCTCCTCCTATCATACAAAACCGGGCTGATCTGAACCGTAACATATTCGCCTCATTTTTTTCCTCTGGCAATTCTCCTTTGTCCAAGTATGCTTTGAGAGGAGAACGCTAATCCTGCTCACCTTCTTCCAACTCATTAACCTCGTCCTCCCCATATTCTCGGTAAGCCATCAGTAGAGTGATCACTCTTTTTTGACAATTCACAACCGAGCTGGATACTTTAACCAAGTAATCGGCTTGGATGTTCTCTTCTCTGGGAATTTGATGAACGTTCAAAGCATCCAAAGTATTGGCCAACTCACGAAATTGGAAAAAGTATTTTTGTATTTGCCCTTCTCTTGTTTTGAACTCTCCCCCAATCTGTTTACAGATAAGCTGTGAATCTACATTTGCTCGTATTCGCTCTGTCCCCAGCTCTTTCGCCATTTGGACTCCTCGCAATAGTGCTTCATACTCGACTCCATTATTGGATAAAGGATAAATCACTCGAACTAAGTATTATGTGGTTACACCTTCCGGGTCTACCAAGACTATTTCCGCGCCATATCCCAGGTTTCCGACTGAGCCATCTATATAGATTATGCATTCTTTCTTTTCCTCGGCAGAGCTGGCCATCTCTTGCACAAAATCAGCTAGTGTCTGAGCTTTGATTGCCAATATTGACTCGAAATGTATGACAAATTCGCTCAACTCAATTATCCACTTGACCAATCTCCCCGAAACCTCTGGCTTTCTCATTATGGATTTAAAGGTAAACTAGTGCGAACTATAATCTCATAAGAGAGGAAATAAGGTCGGAGTTTCCGAGCATTTCCAACCAGAGCTACCATGGCTTTCTATCTCCACATATCGGAGTTCAGCCTCATGCAAGACCTTTCTCCAATAGTATACTGGTTGTGACTTTCCCTCCTCCCAAGTTAAGACTGTTCTCACCGCTAACTTCCCCATGGACATGTACAAAATCAACGGTTTCCCTATGATCGGCTTAGTTATAAAAGACATTTCTGCCAAGTGTTCTTTCATCTTTTGAAATGCCTCCTGACACTCCTCGTCCCAGTGGAATTGGGTTTTCTTTCGTAATGCCCTGAAGAATGGTAAGCTCTTCTCCGCCGACCTCGAGAGAAACCTGCTCAGGGCATTGATTCGACCTGCCAGACACTGGACTTCCTTGACATTTTTGGGGGGTGGCATATCCATGATAGCCCTGACCTTTTCCGGATTGGCTTCTATTCCTCTTTCTGTAACCATGTACCCCAAGGATTTTCCTGCTCTTACTCCAAACGCACACTTCTTGGGGTTCAGCCTCATCATATACCTTTTTAGGGTGTCAAAGGTCTCCCTCAAATCATCCACGTGCGAATCGCCTTAACACTCTTAACTAACATGTCATCTACGTAGACCTCCTTGTTCCTCCCAAACTGGTTCTTAAACATTTTGTCCACCAGCCTTTGATATGTAGCTCCTGCATTTTTGACGCTGAATGGCATTACTACATAACAATATGTTTCCTTTAGCGTTATGAAGCTGGCCCGCTCTTCCTCTGCCAACTTAATTTGATGATAACCCTGGGAGGCATCCATCATACTTAATAATTCACATCCAGACGTGGAGTGCACCAGCTGGTCTATTCTTGGCAATGGATAGTGATCCTTAGGAAAAGCGCGATTGAGGTCTCTAAAGTCGATACACATTCGCCAGTCCTCTTCTGTTTTAGGACCAGCACAGCATTGGAAAGCCACTCTGGAGATTGTATCTCCTTGATGTGTTTAGCACACAATAACTTATCTACTACTGCTTCAATGATGGCCTCCTTTCAAGGTCCGAAGTTCCGCTTTCTTTGTTTCACAGTCTTTGTTGCAGAGCTTATATTAAAACGATGCTCTACTACTGCTAGATCAATTCCCACTAGGTCTTGGGGAGACCAAGCAAAAATATCTGCGCTATCTCTCAGAATCGCAACCAACTCTACTAAGACCTCCGGGCTCAAGGTCGTTCCTACCCGCAGAACTCGACTATTGTCCCCGGAGTTACTTCCACCAACATCAGGTTTTCATCCCTTTAGATCAGCTCAGGTCTGTCCTCTTCTATACGTGCCCTCTTGATCTGTCTTTCTTCCTCATTTTGTTTAATTCTTTCTACGTACATCTGGCGTGACGTGTACTGGTCTCCTCGAACTTTTCCCACTCCATCTTGAGTTGGGAATTTTAACTTCATGTGATAGACTGAAATTACCGCCTAGAATTCGCTTAGGAATGGTTTTCCCAATATAACATTATAAGAAGAAGCTGCATCAACCACTAGGAATCCTACCGACCTGGTCTGTCTGAGCGGCTCTTCCCCCAGTGTGACCAGGAGGTTTACTGCGCCAAGAGGTTTCAACGCTCCTCCTGCAAAACCCACCAGTGAGGTTGTGACCTCCTCCAATTCTATATCCAAATTCATCTTCCTGAAGCAGTGTGTGTGTATGTGTGTACAATATATAGTTCAAGTATTACAAAATATTATTAAAATATCATAAAATATAGTTAAAATATCACATGTTTTAGGTACTTGAATTATGTTTTTTACATCTATGTTTTTTTTCAATAAATAGTTAAAGTATCACGAAAGATTATTAAACCATCATAAAACATAGCTAAAGTATCACAGCAAACCCTCAAATAAAAGTATCACAAACTAGCTTAACATATCACAATATAATAGTATTACAAATTACACTAGAAGTATCACAAATACAGTTAAAAGTATCATAGTTATATGTAATAAATAAAAATACACACATACATACATACATATATATATATATGAAGTATATAATCTTTTACAAATAATAAAGTGTCATAAAAAAGGTTGTTAAAAAATTACAAAATACAGTTAAAGTATCACATTATTTTATAATTTAACATTTTTTTATTACATCTACGACTTTTACACGTCGTTGATTAAATGTATTACAAAAGGCACATCATGTATCAAAAACCATAGTTTAAATATCATATATTTTCCGATACATGTACATTGTACTGTATTTTTTAATATTAGATATAGAACTATAATATACAATATTTTTACCAAAAGATTGCGATACTTTTAACTCAAGTTTTGATACTTTTACTACTATTTCTAATACTTTTACATGAACTAAAATATATAATACTATTACCTAAATCTGCAATACATTTAAATAAATTTTTTATTTTTTTTAATTTTTTGATCGTTTATATTAAAGTATAATATGAACTATTTATATGTAAAAGTATAATACTTTTAAATGAAATAATGATACTTTTAACTAGATTTGTAATACTTTTAACTGAAATTACGATACTTTTACAAAATTTTTAATATACTTACATGAAAGTAATAGGCATAATAGCAAGAGAGAAAACATTCAAATATAAGAAATAATAAAGTCAGCCTCCAGTCAATTGCAAATCTACATATTATAAATTTTATGGTTTGGGTTCAGTTGTATATTTTATGAAAGTTGGGTGAATAAAAAATTGATTGTAATAATTAGTTCAAGAAAATATAATTCAATCACCCTCAATTACTTTAATCAACCACATGTAATTTAAACACCCCCTTTGTCCATCATCCATCTATTTACACCGACGGACTTATTCCACAAAATATTTTCTCTATAACTTATAACAAAAATCAACTTCAAAGATAACAACAAAATTTTAAATTGCAACACGGGGATATAAGTGGTGGTGGTCGATCTAAACACATCACTAGCCCGTGTTTTCCCACTAAATACAGGTCTAGCCGACTGTTCTTCTTCAGCACGAGGCATAGAAACAACAAAGAACTTAGGTATGGAATCCATGTCGATCTCCGAAGCTCGTCCCTCAGCGTCAATGATCAACTTTGTGTAAGTTATACTCAGGATGGTCCCACGACTCCTAAATTGTACCAACTCCAAATATGGATTGAGATGTTGCACCAAACCTTCATCGGCCTCAATTACCATTTTCTCCGAAAACATCACAGATGACTCCAGCTTCTCCAACACCTCCTTGTTGAAATTCAAAAGGGTCCTTAATAGTGATTCAACTCATTGAGATTATGAATCGATCCCACTCATAATCGTACAAACTACTGCAAAGCTGGTCAAATTAAACTGGTAGTGAAAAGTCGGCACTTGACTTCTTCTGTGTATTGATACAACAATTCGAAGCTTCTAAACCGACAAAAATGGGACCACGAGGTGGTTTTCCCATTGCAGTCGAGCTTCAAAATGCAAAAAGTGTAAGTAGCTTTGACTACCATTAACTCATCGAGAAAAGGGGTCGCTATACTTGCAAACTGGACCTCCTGCCATCGCCTTTTATTTATCTTTAGAGTAACCCAAGAAAATTAGAAATAGAAGTCCAACTGATAGGATTAGCTATAGTTTGACAATAAACCACGAAGCCTTTCTAAACAAGGGAAAATTGCTTTTTTGGTCCAATATGTTGTCCAATTTCCAATTTTGGACCAAGATATTGTCCACTATCAAAACACATAAACGAAGTTGGCAAAATCATCAAAAAAGGTACAAAATTATCCAATATGGGCTTAATGGCTGATGTGGAAGGATCCAATATTTACTTATCAGTTTTTATTTAATTTAAATGCCGAAAAATAGAAATTACTCCTGAACTACCGAAAATACCCCTGAGACCCTTGACATCCCTCCCCAATCTCAGATTTTTGCAATCTCTATAGTAACAAGGAATGAAGGCCCGAACTAACGAGCCTTCGAAGACTCACCAATACCAATTCCAGCCCGAGACCACTCATCCGGGCCCCCTTCTCCCCATTGAAATGTCCATCCCCACCAAGGCCCGCAACAAGATGCTTGTATGTGTCCACCGGCAATCAACGAAGGTGAAGACTTTCCTGGCGGTGGAGGTTGTGTTGTTCACCCTGGTGGCGCTCAAGCTGCAAATTCACGATCACAATCATTTTTTTGTTGCCTCTGAAGTGACTCACTTTGCTGGGATTTTGGTCTTGATTTACAAGCTTACCACCCAGAAGACTTGCTCTGGTAATTTTAATTAATTATTATTTCTTATTCATTTTGGGTTGTGGGATATTTATTTAATGAATTTTTGCTCTTTTCTCCACTTTATCAATTCCTCTGTCGAACAAAAAAAATATTATTTTAAATATTCAATTTAATTTAATTAATTTATTTGTTCGCTAGAGAATTATTATTATTATTATTATTATTATTATTATTATTATTATTATTATTATTATTATTATTATTATTATTATTATTGCAAAAATCAGAGATTGGGGAGGGATGTCAAGGGTCTCAGGGGTATTTTCGATAGTTCAGGCGTAATTTTTGTTTTTCGGCATTTAAATTAAATAAAAATTGATAAGTAAATATTGGATCCTGCCACATCAACCATCCAGTCCGG
Source organism: Phtheirospermum japonicum (assembly GCA_014905375.1). Classification (NCBI taxonomy): domain Eukaryota; kingdom Viridiplantae; phylum Streptophyta; class Magnoliopsida; order Lamiales; family Orobanchaceae; genus Phtheirospermum; species Phtheirospermum japonicum. Next base: position 157,281 of record BMAC01000006.1, on the reverse strand, counting down.
ATTGGATAATTTTGTAACTTTTTTGATGATTTTGCCAACTTCGTGTATGTGTTTTGATAGTGGACAATATCTTGGTCCGAAATCGGAAAGTGGACAACATATTGGACCAAAAAAGCAACTTTCCCTTCTAAACAACATCTACAAAGCCAACAACCCTCAAACAAGCAGATTGAAACAAACAACCCCAATTTATTTTCACATTATCGACTAAAAACAACGGTGTCTGAATATTCTTCAATTTTTTAAGTATCAACGGTCATCATATGCATAAAATAAGAACTAAAATGAATGAACACATGTTTGAATTAAAAACACTAAAAAATTAGGGCTTGAATTAGGACATTTCCCTAATCGATGATTTCAAAGACATACAATAAAGAAATTGGAGTACCGATTTAACAATCTATCGAAGATGATCCCTGAATTAGTAACGACGGAAGTTGGGACGGTGCACCTTGAATGACGGATGGGCGATGATAAAAGATGAATATAGCTTCAATTTTGTCATTCAATAGAATCAACCACTAGAAATCTTTGATTTGAGTAAGAACCTAGAGCGCTGCCTTTGATTTCATCTGTGGAGATTTAGAAGGAGATTTGAAAGATCCCCCGACAATGAAGTTTGAGAGATATTTTCATTTCAACTCCTAGGTTTTAACAGTGTTCTTGTGCATGTTTGAGATAGGATTAGGAGGAGCTATTTTCACGTGTATTGGGCAGGCGGGTAAGGGCGCCTGAAGATTGTGACCGATGACAACGAACGGAACAGAGGGGATTAGGGCATGGACTGTATAATCTTTGAATTTTCATTTTGTTTTATAGTTAGAGTTAGTGGGGGTAGGTGGGTGGGCGGACGGTTCGGACAACAATCGGGTTGGAATATATGAGTATGGTAAAAATAATCACGTAGTATGACATTGGGCTGGAATTAAAATTGGTTTGCTCGCTATTTCACCTAACATTGGGTAATCATGCTACATGCTAGATGTATCCATGATTTGTAGGTTATTGAAATTAAAGTGTTAATCTCAAGAAAGTTAATTAATTGGATTAATTAATATAATACATTATTTTCTATAAACTTACAAAAGTTGTAAGCCTACTGCTAGTATTAGTCGTGAACCTAAAAGGGTCACACATAATTTTGGTTGTAGACATTTCAAGATTGATAACTCCAATGGTTGGATTAGTTAAATGAGACTCTAAATTTAATATAATTGTTGGGTTAAATATTTAATTATATAATTTGACTATGTAATTAAATCTAATTTGATTAGAAATTTCAATTAAAGGAATATATTAAATTAGTCAATTGGATTGATTAATTTGAACTCATGGAATAAGTTAATTGATTGAATTAATTAAATAGTTAGATTTTAAATCCAAGTCCACGTGTAGAAGCCAACTAGTAATTGAAGACTTAAAAAAAAATTAACTTATATTATATATTAAAAAAATTGGGATCAAGTCATATTCTTTGTTTTGAAAGAGTCGGATGATTAGTGAGAGAATTCTTTTTCCTATTTATATGATTAGTTAGTTAACTAACATTAGATCTCAATCATACCCTAAATAAACACACACACACACACACACACACACACACACATATATATATATATATATATATATATATATATATATATATATATATATATATATATATATATATATATCCAAAATCCTCATATCTTATTTATCTGCTTTGTATGCATCGTTTGAGAAATAAGGAATTTTGGTGATTCGGTTGTTTACGTGTCATCCGGACCTCACTATATTTGTTTTCTTATATATTAATAAATTATGGAAAATAGGATTTAGTGTCCTAATAGTAAACTACTACCTTTTCATAATTCAATAATATCATTAATTAAACAAACTAAAATAAAATCATAAACAATTTGATCGGCTACATAAACACGAAGGTGGGCTTTGATTTTGCAAAATTAAATATGGACATGAGCCTGCCTTCGAATTTGACTTTTCATTCATGTTAAATCTAATAATATGTAATTAAAAAAAATAAAAAAACATAATCTAATAATATACTAATTACCTTAACATATTAAAATAACCACAATAATATAATTAATAAAACAACTTAAATAAAATCCTAAACAACCTAAAATAACATTATAATGTTTTCCTAAAACAAAATCTAATAATATTTAATTAAAAAAATAAGAAACATAATCTAATAATATACTAATTACCCTATCATATTATAATACCTCAATAAAATAATTAATAAAACAACCTAAAATAAAATCCTAAACAAACTAAAATAAAATTCTTATAATATGAAAAAAAAACTATATAATCTAATAATATACTAATTAATAATTAGTAAAAAAACCTAAAAAAATTAGCCTAATAACTGGAGTCTTACTTTTTTATAATTAAATAATATAATTATTTATATATTATTGAATTCATGTTAAATTAAACCGGGTGTTTTCCTAAAATAAAATCCTAATAATATGAAATTAGAAAAATAAGAAATATAATTTTATAAAATAACCTAAAATTCAGGTTACCTTATGATATTATAATAACCTCAATAATATAATTAATAAAACTACTTAAAATATATAGCCTAATTAAAATTCGAGTCCTAACAATCACCCTTATATATTAATGCAAAATCCTCTTAACCTATGTGTCTGCTTCGTATGCTTTGTTTGACAAATAAAAAACTCTGGTGCTTCGTTTGCTTATGTGTCATCTGAGCCTAATATTTACCTAATTTAATGCTTTTATTTTCATTGTATCTTATCTAATTTAATTCTTTTATTATATTTTTCCTTATTCAATACATTCCTTTGATTCTCATAATATAAAAATATAAATAAATTATATATAATTAGTAGATAAGATCTAAATTAGTTATTTTAATTAAAAGACAAACTATATATGAAATAATTTTAATTACAAAAAAAAAATTATGAAAATAATTAAATAAATTTTATAGATAATATTATTTAAAATAATTTTATTTTTGGAGTTTCAAATATTCTATGTAGGTAAAATATGGGTTATTTACAATAATATATGTATGTAACTAAATATTAGTAATGTATTCAAACTAAACATAAAAAATATTAAATTATATACTAATAATTAATAAATATTGATTAGACACAAGTACAATGTGATACGGGTTGAGGGTATGCATCATTTGAATATCTGAAAGTATGTAACTAATAATTATTAATGAATTTATTCTAAATATTAATATATAAAATGATTTAATAAGAATAATTAATAAAATAGATATTAGACACTGGTTTAAAATGTGACGCATGTTGAATTTTCGTAAGTATGTAACTATGATTATTAATGAATTTGATTTAATCATCAAATACAAAATTATTTAATATTTATAATAAGTAATAAATAGATTGGACATGTACAAGGAATGGGTTGATAATACATTATTTTAGTTTTTTATTTTAGATTTAAAATTCAGTAACTATTACAAATATTTTTTATATTTATCTTTTGATAAGTCCCGTGTAATACACGAGTATATATTAATTCAAGATCCTCCTATTCTATGTGTTTGTTTCGTATGCTTCGCTTGGATAATAAAAAATTCTGGTTCTTCGGTTTCTATGTGTCATCCGAGCCTAATATATATCTAATTTAATATTTCCCTTATATTGTATTTTCCCTAATTTAATATTTTCTTTTTATTATATTTAGCCTAACTTAATAGTTCTCTTTTATTATATTTTATCTTATTCAATAATTTTATTTTATACTCCTAATATAAAATATGAATAAGTCATTTATAAATAGTAGAAAAAAATCTAAATTAATTATTTTAATTAAAAGAAAAATTATATATGAAATGATTTAATTACAAAAAAAATTATTTATGAAAATAATTAAATAAATTGTATTTATAATAAAAGTTGAAATAATTTATTTTTGAAAATTAAAAAATTATGTATAGGTATATTATGATATGTTGCAATAATTTGAGTAAGTAACTAAGTATTATTAATAGATTGAATCTAAATATAAAAAAATAAAATTATATAATAATAATTAATTAATATTTATTAGACAATGGCACAATGTGCGTGAAGGCTTGAGAGTATGACACATTTTGAATTTTTCAAAGTATGAACTATAATTATTAACAAAATTAATCTAAACATAAAAATAAAAAATGAGTTAACAATAATTAATTAATATAGATTAGAGACGGGTTGAAAATGTGACATCTTCTGAGCTTTTATAAGTATGTAATTATAATTATTAAAGAATTTAATTTAAACATTAAAATATAATATTAATTAATAATTAGAATAATTAATAATTGAACAGGGCACGGGTTAAGAACACATCATTTCAGTTTTTTATTATAAATTTAAAACTTTGTAATTTTCACAAATATTATTTATATTTATTTTTTCATAAATCCCGTGTAATACACATGTGTTAAACTAGTATATATATATATATGCAATTGTCTTGAATGATAATAAATCAACAAGGGGGCAAAAAGGTTAACAAAACCTTTTGAAAACAAGAAGCTGGTAGCCGTTTTTCAAGAAAATGAAAAGAGAAGTTTTTTTATTTGAATCATTTAGAAAAGGAAAAGTTGCAAGCCTCGAAAGATTAAGAAGAAAAATCACAATAATTAATTGATAGTTTTTCATCTACAATAATTAATCTTCAATCAATTAATAATTGTTGGATTAATTGTTATTCCTTCAACTAATTTGAAAAATGGAACAATTTTACTAGCAAAGAGTTTTTCCGGTGTCGTAACTAAAAGGTGGACTTGATTAGAGGGGATACATTTAGATCTTTACGACGAGGAGTTTCAATGTTAGCAACATAAACTCGAAATGATTCTCTCTCAATCATCACTTGAAGAATTTGATTGCGAGGTATTAATTTATTTTCATAAGAATCAAAATTTGTATTCGATACATAATAATGAGAAATGATGATCGCTAAAATCGCTAACAAAACAAACGGGGTTTAGTATATATTTGATGTACGCTTGTTTTAATTAATTGCGAAAATTTTAAATTTCACTGCGTTGACCTCGTGTGGTTATAGTGAACCCAATAGTGGTATCAGTGTCACGGTTTGCATCTTCATTATTTGATTTTGATTTAATTTATTTTTATGTGATAAATATATTTTAATTGTTAGAATAATTTACTTTGTGTGTGATAATTGGTTTTATTTAATTTAATATTGGGATACATCAACTTCATATTCAAAATATGAAAGAATTTTTATTTTAATGAAAATTGAATGGTGATTCAATATGTTAAATACATGGATAGTATATATATATATATATATATATATATATATATATATATATATATATATATATATATATATATATATATATATATATATATATAGGGTTGGGTTCAAATGAGAACCCGTATATATATATATATATATATATATATATATATAGGGTTGGGTTCAAATGAGAACCCGTCATTATATGTGAACCTAGGGACTCATCTTGACCATTAGATTGGATAATCTTGATGGTTGAGATCATGACATGTCAGCATTGTAATATTGTAAAAAATGCATTAATTAATTAAAAATGGTATTTTGAACATATATCAACGTTTACAAAGAGCACTACATTATTCTTTGGAAAGCATAATAGATTAAGAAAAAAAATACTACGATTGTATACAAAAAGCATCGCAAATTTCGTCTATAAACTGCAAATTCAAAAAT
>BMAC01000006.1:127296-151523 GCA_014905375.1 Phtheirospermum japonicum | reverse complement strand
ATTTTTGAATTTGCAGTTTATAGACGAAATTTGCGATGCTTTTTGTATACAATCGTAGTATTTTTTTTCTTAATCTATTATGCTTTCCAAAGAATAATGTAGTGCTCTTTGTAAACGTTGATATATGTTCAAAATACCATTTTTAATTAATTAATGCATTTTTTACAATATTACAATGCTGACATGTCATGATCTCAACCATCAAGATTATCCAATCTAATGGTCAAGATGAGTCCCTAGGTTCACATATAATGACGGGTTCTCATTTGAACCCAACCCTATATATATATATATATATATATATATATATATATATATATATATATATATATATATATATATAAAATTAGGTTCAAATGAGAACCACGTTCTTATTTGTGAACCTAATGACAAAGCCTCACCATTATTTAAATAAAATCAATGTTTAATATAAATAGGAAATTGAGTTTAAATCAAGCATAATAGTGATACTTTTGTCTTTCTCAAATCTTTGCAATTAAGACAGTCCCATAATTATGTATATTCCTTTTCTATAATCCATTACATTTGGAATTAATCCATTCTCATTCTTGCCATCGTTGTCACCAGATTTATGGGATAAACCAGTTATCCTTTTGTGTTTTTCTTAGAGCTGGCAATGGGCTGGGCCGGGCCAGCCCAGCCCGAGCCCGTCGGGCCAACGTCGAACATCGGGCCGGGCCGGGCCGAAATTCCATCGGGCCGTGATTTCGTTGGCCCAAGCCCGGCCCACCATAGGGTTTTTAGTGTATTTTTGCGGGCCAAGTCGGGCCAGCCCGCCAAATCGGGCCTGTTGGGCCGAGTTAAAAATGGCCCGATTTTTTGGGCCTGGTATTCCAAGGCCCAAGCCCGCCTAAAATCGGGCCGGGCCTGAAATTTCCGGCTCTAGTTTTTCTCAACTATAATTTTTTTTTATAATTGACGTGCGGATTAGAGTATATTGGTTGTTCAATTCATATATGGGGCACATGCACTATCCATTCATATATGTTGGTTGTTAAAAGCATTATTCGATCAATCAAAAAGCACCGATATATATTTAAAAAAGTGCCAACTCTTCAATTTTATGCTCCAGGTATTCCTTTTGTTTTTCAAACAGTTGCGTTATTTGTTTTACAGGCAATAACGATTGCAGTGGGAGGACCGAGTTTCACGTCGAGATCTCTCACGGACTAGTTGAATATTATGTGCCATTTTGTGAATTAAGTTACCAACCTTTTGAGGGAAAAAGATTTAAGTCGTTAGAAGAAAATATCAAGTTCTATAGAAATTATGCGTCCAACTGTGGTTTCAATGTTCATTTGGGATTGGAGAAAAGGTTTCGTGATAATAATATCCAGCTTAAAACTTTTTTTCGTAATAGAGAGGGAGAGAAGGAAGTAGTGCCCGATAATATTCGATCCCGATGAGTTTGGATATTGGTACAGGTGGGTTTTCCATCATGGAGTCGCAAATTGTTAGGTAGCGGGTGAGGAGGTGTCGGTACTGGTGTCTAGATTTAGTGAAATGAGGGTTGTCAGTGGTAAAGAACTAATTGGGCTGGGTAGATTAAGGATATCGAGACAATACTTTTTTTAACATTACATAGTGCTTCTGCAAGTATTTTGGTGCTTTCGTTTAAATGTAATTGTCTTGTTGATAGTGACAAGTGCTTCTAAGAAATTGTTGGTGCTTTCTTTTTCAAATGTAAGTTTGTTGATGATAGTAACAAGTTCAATATCCTGAGTTCTTTATTTTTTTTCTTTGGTATGATTTTCTAGTAAAACCATTGTTAGTGTACTAAAAAAGCACTACAACTACATAAGAAAAGCACTCTTATTGTATTACTGGTTCGACATAAAAAACTTTGTTAGTGTATTAAAAAAGCACAGCAATTATATAAAAAACAAATCTCAATAAATTAAGAAAAACAATATTATTATATAAGAATATTAATACATGAGTAATCTGCTTAAGAACGTCATTAGTTTTTTTAGTCTCATTTTTAAGTAAATTAATAAATTTTACGGAAAATCTTTCCTTTTAAAAGAAAATGAAAGATCAAATAAACTTTTTTTTCCTTTAAAAAAAGAAAAGATAAAATACAATCTTTTTTTTATCTTTTAAAAGAAAAGGAAAGATAAAATACAATCGGCAATTAGTCTAATTACCCCTGCTGACTTTCTCACACTGCCACCTTTTATGTTTTTACCTATTTTAAAGCACATTTTTCATTTAATCTTAGCCATTGATCTGCTTTTATTAATGGTGTGAATTAACCCCTAGGTTCACAAAGAAGGAAGAATATTCATTTGAACCCAATCCTATATATATATATATATATATATATATATATAAAGAAAGATTGAGTTGCAGCCTTTTTTCTTTAAAGGGAAAGCTCAATGTTTTTCAAAAGGGATGCAGGGTCATTCTTCTTTAAAAAGTGGCTAACCCTTTATTTTGTTAAAAGCTGTGAGGTAGAAACGAAAAGGAAATAAAAAGGGGTATTAAAAGGCAGAACCGTCGAATTCACTGCAATTGTTGCAGTTTAGAAGGCCTGACCAGTATGGTCAGATTATCTATTTAAAAAAATCCTTTAATTATTCTATTCAAGATTAAAAGGTTTAACTTCAAAATTTATTATTTTAATATATATATATATATATATATATATATATATATATATATATATATATATATATATATATATATATATATATATATATATATATATATATATATATATATATATATATATATATATATATATATATATATATATATATATATATATATATATACTAGTTTAACACTCGTGTATTACACGGCATTTATAAAAACCAAATATAAAAAAATATTTGTAAAATATAAAGTTTTAAATTTAAAATTAAAAATTGAAAGGATGTGTATCTCAACTCGTGTCTTGTTCAATTTATTAATTATTAGAATTATTGATTAATATTATATTTTAATGTTCGGTTTAAATTCATTAATAATTATATTTGCATACTTTTAAAAATTCAAAAGATGTCACATTTTAGACCCTTCTCTAATCTATATTAATAATTATTATTGACTCATTTTATATTTTTATATTTAAATTAATTTTGTTAGTAATTATAGTTACATACTTTGAAAAATTCAAAATGCGTCATACTCTCAAGCCTCCTCGCATTGCGCCATTGTCTAATAAATATTAATTAATTATTATTATATAATTTTATTTTCTTATATTTACATTGTGTTCATTACTAATATTTAGTTACATACTCCAATTATTGCAAATATATCATAATTTACCTATACAAAATATTTAAAACTTCAAAAATAAATTATTTCAACTTTTATTATAAATACGGAGCACCCTATCTAAGGAATTTCACGAATCCAGCTCGTAGTGACACTGTGCATTAGCAGACATTGGTGATTCTGCGAAAGACAATTCTAGGCCAAACCGGGAATGACATGCAAAATTTATTAATTATTTTCATATATAAGTTTTTCTTTGTAATTAAGATTATTTCATATGTAATTATCTTTTAATTAAAATAATTAATCTAGATTTTTTTTCTACTAATTATATATGACTTATTTATAAAATAAAATTATTGAATTAGACAAAATATAATAAAAGAAAACTATTAAGTTAGGCTAAATATAATACAAAGAAAATACTAAATTAGGCAAGATATAGTAAAAGGAAAAATATTAAATTAGGTATATATTAGGCTCGGATGACACATAAGCAAATGAAATACCAAGATCTTTTATTATCCAAACGAAACATACGAAGTAAACACATAGATTAGGAGGATTTTGATATATATATATATATATATATATATATATATATATATATTACTTGTTTAACACCAGTGTATTACACGGAACTTATCAAAAGATAAATATAAAAAATATTTGTGATAATTGATGGATTTTAAATCTAAAATAAAAAATTAAAATAATTATTCCGAACTCGTACCTTATACATGTATAATCATTTATTAATCATTATAAATATTAAGTAATTTTATATTTGATGTTTAAATTAAATTCATTAAATTCAAGTTACATACTTACAAAAATTTCAATAGGCGTCACATTCTAAACTCTAATATCAATTTTATTAATTATTATTATTATTATTAAATTATTTTATATATTAATGTTGAGAATAAATTCGTTAACAATTATTAGTTACATATTTTGAGATATTTAAAAGATATCATACTCTCAACCCGTGTTGCATTGTAATGGTGTCTAATCAATGTTTATTAATTATTAGTATATAATTTAATATTTTTATATTTAGATTGAATACATTACTAAAATTTTTAAATACTTAGATTGTTGTAAATAACTCATATTTTACCTATATAAAATATTTGAAACTCCAAAAATAAAATTATTTTAAATTATATTATCAATAAAACTTATTTAATTATTTTCATAATAAGTTTTTTTAATTAAAACTATTTCAGATGTAGTTTTTCTTTTAATAAAATAATTAATTTAGATCTTATATACTAATTATATATGATTTACTTCTATTTTTATTTAGGAGAATCAAAAGAAAGAGTTGAATAAGAAAAAATATAATAAAAAAAATTAAAGTAGGTAAGATACAATAAAAAGAAAAATATTAAATTAAGTAAATATTAGGCTCGGATGACATATAAGCAAACGAAGAACCAGAAATTCTTATTTGTCAAACGAAGCATACGAAACAGACACATAGGTTAGGAGGATTTTGAATTAATATATAGGGGTGATATATATATATATATATATATATATTGATAATAATATTTATATTGATTTATTTATCCCAAAATTAAATTAACACACAAAATTGGCGAATCTATATGCTTTAAATTTATGTGATGAATGTTGGCATAATTTATTTAGGGATGATCATGAGCCTATAACCAATGTGATTGTATGTTTTTATGTTAAGTTTTTGGGGCCTGCGAGCCTCTTATTTTATTATTTGTAAAAGTTTCAAATTTTTACATTGAGAATAGTCTAGGTGGCAATGTTTTCTAATTTTTTAATAGGGGACATTCGATGCCAAAAGCCCACGTCTGTGTGGGTAATTTTACAAGTTGTAACAGAATAGATGATTCAAGGCCCATGTTTGTATGTTTTATATATAAAATGTAATATAAATAGTTGTTTTGCATGTAATTGTAGTGTTTTTCCTAGTATTTTTAGTTAGGGTTTAGCGTTGATTTTAGTCGTTTTGAGTCTTTATTTCTAGTTCTTAGGTTATTTTTTTTGTTTATTTGCTTTTTGACTTAAAATGTACGAAGTGTGAGGTGTTTGTGCTATTTTTGGATTTTTAAGTTTGAATTCTTGTTTTGTAGGTGGTTAAAAGGATTATATTCACTCGGCGGACGTTTTGGACCAGAAAATGAGAAATTCGAGTCGAAAGCATCCAAGATTGACCGAAAAGCACAAAATCGACTGCCAAATCGTCTGGTGGTCGATCGACTGGACACGAATCGACAGAAGGAGCTCCAAATCGACTATCGGGCAGTAGCCAACATCTTGCAAGCAGAGAAGTCGATCCACTGCCCTGCAGTCGATCGACTGCAACACTGATGGATGCAAGAATTTTGGTGTTTTTTACGTTTTTGACCCTACAAACAACTATATAAAGCCCACACCTTGAACCATTGAAGAGAACAACTCCCTTCCCAACCCTAACTTGGGCTCGGGATCAAAATTACTTTCAAGCTATTAAATAATTCTCTCTTTCTTAGGTTTTAGATTCAATTTCAAGCTTTGATGTAATTTCTTTTCTGGATTTAGATTTACTTTCATACTTGGCCTTGGGTTTGTAAGCCTAAGAAGAATCCAAATACTCCTTTGGATTGATACTTTTTATGCAATTACATTCAAGCTTTGTTTCATTTCTTAATTCAAGTAAGTTTCCTTTCAATTACATGTTTTGTGCTTTAATTCCATGCTTGTTCTTCATTTCCATTATTTGTTCTTCATGTTATGCCTTTTGCCTTAGCACCTTGAATTCATGTTAGATCTTAGGAATTGGATATGGAATCTAGATGAGTGACACATGTAGATCATAGATCAAGTCTTAGATCATCTTGATTTTGAGTTGTTCTTGTGCTTTATTTCCAATTTTATTTTCATGCATAGTTATAGGTTAAATCTTAGATCTACTCTAGGTTGCTTGTTATTTTCCTTAAAGTTTTAAACTTTCACGTCAACTTTTCATTGCTTTATCCATTCATGCTTTCGATTTTTACTTATTTGCATTATTTGAGTTTTTATGCATTGTTGTACCTTGTGTTTGCATGCTTGTACTTGGTGAAACAATGCTTGTTTTTACTTGTTTTCATTATTTGCTTGCATTTTCATATTAAGGCATACGACGAGGCATCCGACCATTATGCAATTTCAATTCCTAGCTTAGTTTAGTTAGTTTAATTGCTTTATTTTCATTTTTCTTTTATTTTCAAAGCTTGTAACACATCGAATCCTTCAATTGAATCGAACTCCGATAATACCGAGCCATGAACTCGTTGATATACCTTAACACCACGAAAACCCCTCTAACAGTAGTTTTATTTATTTTATCCATTAGGTTCACCTAGACCCATTTATGGCTCAAATTGGTTCCATAGGCTAGCTATGATCATTCTAGTATGAACATGGGAAATTCGCCACCGATATTCCGTATGCACGGTTACAACTATCATATAATAGGAAGTTTGCTGACAGAAGAAGGTTCTACACCAAAATTTTCACAACTTTATATATACGATAATGCAAACGAAGTTCAAAACCGAATCAATTCGGTTAGGTATGATTTTTAATTTCAATAATTATCATTGGTTATTCAAATCAATATATTATTTATTTACAGTATTCGTGTTTTATAATTTACATTTATGCAAAAAGGTAATGAAAACAATTCTCTACATACCGAAATTATTGCTGAACTGCAATCCATGTAAGATAGCTCAAGTAATTTTGTTAAGTCATTTAGAAATTTCAAGGACAAGTTTCCCGAAGATGGTGTTGTCGAAATGAAATTACGCCTTATTTGGAGAAGAGGCACTAATTCGAGAATGCACAATCTACTCGAAGTCGATGAACTTGCCATCTTAGTTGTTGGTGATTTTGAAAAACATATGGGTGATAGGGATATTATTTTAGAAAAAAAATATGGCAAATTAAAACGTATCAATGAGTTATATCCGGCTTACCTTGCTTCGTAGTATCCATTATTATTTCATTACAGTTAAGATAATTATAGGCAAAATATACCTATTGCTGATCATCAAAAACCGATAGGAAATGGAAGAAATTATGTGAGTCAGAAGGAATACTTCTCGCACTGATTGCATGAAAGGTTAAGTGAGTCACCTACTATCCTCTCTTGTAAAAGGCTTATACAAAAGTTCATAGTTGATGGATATACCATGATTGAATCTACGAGATTATGGTATGTTAGAACCCATCAAGAAGAGTTGTGAAGTGAAATGTATAAGGAATTGCTGATGCAGTAGTACGCGGTGAAACGAATGGTTGTAGCATGGGTTACAGAGTTGTTTTGCCAGCGACATTTACCGGTGGTGCACGGTATATGATTCAGAATTACCAATATGCTATGGTAATTTATCGATGGGCTGGATATCCAGATTTGTTCATAACATTCACGTGCAATCCAAAATGGCCAAAGATTGTACGGTTTGTCAAGAGCAGGAGGCTTAAACCAGAAGATCGTTCTGATGTAGTTTCAAGAATATTCAAGATGAAGTTGGACGGCTTAATTAGAGGTTTACGTGACAGCCAAGTATTTGGAAATATAGTTTCCGGTGAGCATATCAAATTATATATATTATTAAAATTATTTCTATTCAAAATAATATCTATACATCATCAATTTATTATTTACTGTTGTATATTTCATTTCTTAACTTTTCCTCTTATGTAGTTATTTACACCGTTGAGTTTCAGAAGCGAGGCCTTCTTCATTACCACATTCTTCTATTTCTATCAAAAATGATAAATACCCTAATGCAAGCAGTATCGATCAAATCATTTCAGCTGAGATTCCGGATGAAGAGGAAGATCGAAGGTACTATGCAGCAGTTTCGGAGTTGATGATTTATGGTCCATGTGGGCATTTGAAGAAATCTTCTCCTTGCATGGTTGATGAGAAATGCTCAAATTATTATCCAAAGATGTTCGTTGACTCTACTACTGTTGACTATGATGGTTACTCGGTGTAAAGACGTAGAAATACTGGTCGGAAGGTAACAACAAATGGTATTTCTCTAGTTAATAAGTGGGTTGTGCCACAAAATCGTTATTTGTTGCTAAATTATGGAGCACACGTGAACGTTGAATGGTTTAATCAGTCTAGAGCAATCAAATATTTGTTCAAATACGTGAACAAGTGAATGATAGGGTCACAATAACATTTTACCAGAGTGGTAAAAATGATGAGAAGAAGCCAGAAATTGATGAGATTGACATGTATTACGATTGTCGTTACATTTCTCCATGTGAAGCGGCTTGGAGAATCTTTGGGTATGAAATTCAGTATAAAAACACTTCTTTCCTACGCTTGAGTTTTCATCTTCCAGGGGAGTAAAGATTATTATATAATTGATCCAAACTTTTGTGCACCTCTTTAAAGATATTTAAATTAAGAACACGCAAGCTTGCTCGAACGACTATGAGGAACTTGTAGGGTGGTGAGTTTGACTCAAGTCGATTTTCTCGAGGACAACTGTTCAATCTTTTAGATGCTTTTCTCAAGTCACAAACTATCATAAAATACATTTACATTGGGGGGTTTTGAAGATTTTGATTCGTTCATTATAAACTAAAACAATATTAAAACTAAAACTAAATAGACTAATTATATTGAACTAGATTACCAACTAAGAACAATGATTGAACTACTCAAACTTAAGAACTAAGAAATAAAAGCAACGAATCTAAGAGCATGAATATAAGAAACTATCATGAAGCACCATAAGAATCTAAAAACGGATAATTAAGCATAAATCAAATCGCATAAAAAAAGTTAGATGAATCCAATATCAAAATAAATCAAAGCATGAAATAAATTAAGAACTAATTATTTAATCTAGAATTAACTAAGAATTTAACTACGAAATTAACTAGGAAATTAACTACGAAATTAACTAAGAGTTTAGGAAACTTATTGGAACTAGTAAAAGCTGTAAAAATCTCCAGCGAATCTGGAGTTGGGAACAAAATCTCGACTTGAAGTGATTCTTGAGAGTAAGGATATTGAATTTTCAATCTTGATTTATGCCTACGTAACAGAGTGTGTAAATGCGTTGTTTTTGTGCTCTCTAACCCTAGGTAGTCATCTCTCTTCTTTAGGTAGTCCTCTCCCCCTCTTTAAAATCCGAAATATGAAGGGTATTTATAGATATAGCATGTCTTGGCGCACAAGAAACCCTAAAAATGGATTTCTAGGCAGCCACGTCGACGTCGCGTCGACTGACGCGTGCTGGAGCTCGGTGTCGACGCTGCTTGTGCGCTCGCGTCACCTGGGCGGGGGTGTCAACTGACGCTGTCATGGATCGACACAACAGCAAGTTGCGTCGACTTGGCGTTGACAGACGCACTCTTGGATCGACGCTTCAGAGAGTTGCGCCGTCTTGGTGTCGACAGAGCGTCTACCATCGTGGGTAGGATCCGCGTCGACGTAGCGTCGACGCTCACGTCGACCGACGCGACTGAGAGTACGTCTCGTTTTCTCGATCTTTCTTCTACTCGTTCACCGAAAAGCTCGTTCTCCACTTTTGAACATCGATCTTCATCTATTTACGAGCTGAACTCTTCCGGTTACTTAGCTGTAAGGTGAAAAACAGTGAATAATCACCTATTCTCATCAATTATGATCTAAATACGGTAAAATAATCTGGAAATATAAAAATATGGAATTAGGCTTAAATCATCCAACTTATACCAAAAATAAATAGAAAAAAGAACTAAAATACTAATAAAAATAAGGACAAATCTACGCTAATCAACTACCCCATGCTTAATTGGTTTGTTCGTCCTCGAACAAACAATAAATTAAAAGACTAAGAAGAATGAAAATCAGTACAAACAATGAGTCGTGCTATGCTACATACATAATTTTAAAAATATAGGTACAAATCATGCAACGTCAAACACTCCATATTTATTACATTGTGGCTTCAAAATCAAAATCACTCATCCTCTCAAAAGGTAATATATATGGATGTACGCTCAAAGAACTAAAGCATTGTTGCATGGGACGTGTATACGCTCAAATCATATAAATACATGCACAGTAAACAAGCACGGAAAATCAATCTCTATTCAATCGCAAATTAAGTGTGTTGTCAAAACTAAGAATCGGTAAAGGTCTTTATGGGTTGTAATATAAGGTTCTTTGGACGGGTATGGAATATATATGTCGTGTGGCTAACTCATGATCTAGCATGATCAATAACTCACCAAACCTATTCTAATCACAAAGCAAAATTGCTTCACCTCACTCAAAAACCTCACTTAACACTCATAACGTAGCCTTTAACTTAGGCTATTTCTCAACTCGTACTCTAAACCGACTTGTCACTCAAACCACTTAAACATTAGGCTTCATAAGAAAATAAACAATAAAACACAAGCCTTTATAAGCGCGTAGGCAATTACTCAATAAGACTCACCATCCTTCTTTTTCTTCTTTTTTTATTTCCCTCTTATTATAAATTTTTATGGGTGTTTCTTTTTTCTTCTCGGATGGTGGTCGTTAATTACAACATTCATAAATCCATAATAAAATTTCCAAAATACTAACAACCAATAAAAATAACGAAATCCTACCCCACGCTTTTAATGGGTTTGTAGGGGTCGACAAAAAAAAAACTCATGGATATAGGCATGGATAACTTGGCTATGATTCGCTCATTCGGAATTTATAGTGGCTAAATTATATGTATATGGCCGGAATAGGGTTTTATTTGTGCCTTAACTTCATTTTCAAAGTCAACTACACACAACGGTTTCAAAGAGATATAAAATCAAAACTCATTCAAATATATGCAATGATGATAAACACTCAGGCTACTCACTGGCTTTTTGCATGAAAAAGTTTTGAATTGACGCTGCTTTTAAGGTTTTGCGAAATCAATTGCATCCAAATACTATTTTACAATATATAAATAATAATTTGAAAAATTTTATGCACTTATACACTCTCAAAGATAAGAACATYAAATCAAACATAGTTAACTTTGACAGGCAAGCCATACAAACACAATTAAACGCAGAAATAACAATTAATCACGTTTAAGAATTTAATTATTACAGGCCAAATATTAAAAATTACACAATTAAGCAATAAAAATCACACTCGGCCATCCCCCTCTCTATAAATCCAGGCAATCTCCTTATTGCCACAAATACATCCAAAAATCGAAAAGAGGAAGGAAAAGGAAACATCCCTGAAAATAGAAGGTCGAGCCGCTACTCGTGAATTTGTGCAATTGGCCATCGCTTCAACGTACGTGAAATGAGATACCCTAAAAAAATGAAACAAACAAAAACCAAGGAAATAACAATATTTTTGGATTTTTTTTTTGTTTTTTTTAAAACATAAAATAAATATACAAAGATTTTAGAACTCGCGGGATACATCATCCTCAGGAGCATCATTGGCGTCCATGCTGAGCTGGGGGAACGATGCCTCAAACCGCTCCTCGAGTCTCGAAATGTGAGCTCGCATCTTCCTCGAGCTCCGCTGGTTTTGCTCGTGGTTCGTGTCTATCTTGTCGTCGATGACTTGGAGCTTATCGAACATCTTCAATTGAAATGCTCGATTATCTTCGAAAAATTAGCCCCAATCGGGACTCGGGCCTGAATTGGCATGTGGGGCCAGCTCCATTATCGTGTCTCCATCCTCGTTTTTCGGTTGAGACGAGGAACCTTCTTGAGTCTTAGACCTCACTCGGGGTGCAGGGGCACGTGTCAAAGAAAGTGAAGTTGTCCCGAGTGGATGCAAGCCATTTTTGACCGGATCGATCCCGATGTGATGGGCGAGGCCGGTAATGTACGGTGCGAAGGAGAGAAGAGGCATTTTACTACACGGCGTACCCTTCGTAACATTATAGAGTCCGCTCAAAATCAACGAGTATAGCCGGGGTTGACGACCGTCAACAAGACACTATAGAACGTAGAGCTCGGACTTGGTCGTGTATGTGGCCTCGTTTTTGCATAAAATGATGTGGGCGAGGATCTTGTAGGCTATATAGAGGGCGTTATCTTGAATCTTCGAGCAAGAAAATCGCTTGCAATCACCCGTGTTTCCCCCGGTGATCATCCCCCCAAAAGAGGCTAAATCGAAGCCTTGAACGCCTACCGGGTTGTCCCTTTCGATCGGGAAACCAAAAATATTGCCAAAAATTTATTCGTCCATATAAACGTCGTTACCACCCAGACTACATGTGAACGTCTTGTCATTCCGGATTGCCAACATAGCAAAAAACTCGAGCATAATGTCATGCCTGAGGCATGTTGTCTCGGCGCGATGACCCGATGCACTGCCGACACACGGCACCTTAGCGCGCGACTCGGCTGGAAGGCGCCGAGTGGTATACAAAGCCACCGGACCCTTCATCACGAAACTAGATCCGAAAAATTCGTGGAGCCTACACGGAGGAGTAAAGGAAGAAGGAAGTGCGATGCTCGTTCGTAAGGACACCGATGGGAACACCACGCGGAACCCGTTATGGTACGAACAAACCCTGATGGAGGAGACAGAGCTGGAGGACCGGAGCGTCGGTGGGTCAAGGGACGCGGGTGATGCTGATGCATCCGCATTCTTGGATGGAGCAATCTGGGAGATCCAGGAGAAAATCTCTGCGTCTATGAAAGGTCATGGAGGAGCGCATCGAGGTGCTCGAACAAACGAAAGCCCGAGAAAGGTTGTAAAGGGAACCGAGGCCCCCTTGCCGAGAACTAAAGCCGAGGCAATTCGAGGGTTCGAGGGATGTGCGGGAGATTGAACACTTCCTGCGCGTGGCGAATATATACTTCCGAAGCTTAGGCGTGATGTCGGACGTTGGTAAGATGGAGATTGCTTGAGACCTACTGAGAGGGGAAGCGGCGCACTGGTGGTTGCGACGCAAGGCAGATGGCGCCAATTACCTCGACATGGTGGAAAATTGTGGAGGATTCGAGGACGAGTTGCGTGCACTATTCTACCCCGGGAGTCCTTAGTGTGAGGGACCAAAGTACCTCGATTCTAGAACAATTAATGATGTACTGGACGTATGGAGGATGCCCAAGGACCAGCAGACTGCCCTACGGATGGCACAGAGTGAAGACGCCATGGCTGGCCGAATGAAGAGTCAGGCGAGGAGCGGGTAGCTCCCCCGGGAGGAACGTACCTTGAAGAAAAGCGCCGCGTCGGATGCCGTGTGTTTTGTGTGAGGCCACATGTGACCTTCTTGTCCTTACAAGACAAAGAAGGCTTTGAATGGAGCAGGCTTGGATGGAATGACTCGAGGCGAGGTCCTTGGGAAGCTGCTGGAGTTACTCGGAGCAGTAGGCACCGACAACGAGACAGGCAGTGGGGCAGACCACATCATGACTATCGTCACTGAGATTGCATGAGCCGAGGTGCGGATGCTGGTGGACACTGGGGCGTCGGCCAACTTTATGAAGACTGACCTCGCGGAAAAGTTGGGACTATGGTTGTCTCCAACTAGCGAAGTGATAAAAAGGGTTAACGCGGAGCACCTGCCTCTACAAGGTAGGGCTGAGGATGTAGAAGTCCGTATTGCGGAATGGCGTGGCCGGATCACCTTCATGGTAGGTCCCCTAGACGACTTCGACGCCGTACTCGGACTACGTTGGCTAGATGAAATATAGGCATGTATCATCCCACATTGCAACACCCTGATGCTGATGAGCGACGGGAAGGTGGACACATTTCTGATCCAATGAGAAAAATGGAAGTTCAATACGCTTGCCGGGATTCAAGCCTTGGAGGAACCAAGATCGGTCGATTCTGACACCGGGGGAGTGGAAAACAAGGAAGGACCCCCCTCCCCCCAATCCCACCGGGGATTGAAGGGACTCGCACACCAAGCGAGGATAATGAGGCATGGGAGGCGGCCAGTGCTCGGGTCCCTCCCACCCTAACGTCACCCGAGGGCTGGACCCCGTGGCTAGTTGTTTTGCATGTAATCGTTGTGTTTTTCCTTTTGTTTTAATTAGGATTTTATATTATTTTTAGTGGCTCTTGAGTGGTTTAGCTAAGTTTTCTAGGTTGTTTTTCTTATTTTTGGGGTCTTTGTGTTCTTCTTTTGATTTTATGTGAAAATGTTGTTAAGTGGTTTTAATTGATTTAAAGTTAGTGAAATTCTTGGTTTTTCTATGTGCAAAAATTCCTGATTTATAGGTAAGGGTATTGAAGGTTAAAGTACTAGCCAAGGAGAGCAAAACTTGAAGCCAAGAGAGGCTAAAAAACCCCCCACACCTTTTTGGAATACTTGCCAACCCGCGCCACAACTCGCCAAAGTAGCTGCCAGCGTCCAGCGTTTACCATAATACTCGCCCGCAGTGCCGCCAAACGTCCAGCGCTCGCCAAGACTCCAGCCAAGTTCCATTTCAAGCACCCGCTGGCACTCACCAAACCACTGGCTAGCCTCCTTGCTCAAGCCGCGCCCGGCGTTTGCCAAAGATACTCGCCAAATCCTCATCCATCAGCGCCCGACGCTTGTCAAAATATTCGCCAAACAAACGCCAATGGCTCCTATCTCAGCGCCGGCACTTGCCAAGATACTTGCCACGCTGCGCCAGCATGCAAGAATACGGTCAAACCCTGGTCAACACGGGTCAAAATTGGGTCAAACCTGGGATTTTAAGGGCTCTAAGGCCAAATTAGCCCATCTAAACCAAAATTACCTTAGTATAAATAGCACATATCTCTCATTTTGATGATTATCACTAAAATTTCCCAAACTTGCATGGGTTTTGGAATATTTTCTCTCTCTTGTTCTTAGTATAATTTTTGAAGATTGCCTTGGGTTTGTAAGCTCAAGATGAGTCCAAGTACTCCATTGGATTTTTACTTTGATGTAATTTAATTCAAGTTTGTATCTTCTCTTTTAATTCAAGTAAGCTTTACTTTATTTTTATGCTTTGTTCTTCAATTTCATGCTTGTTCTTCTTATTATGCCTTTTCTCTTAGCTACTTGATTTCTTGCTTGATCTTGTGAATTGAATATAGAATCTTGATGAGTGACACATCTAGGCTATAGATAGGGTCCTTGATCGTATTATTCTTGAGTTTTTCTTATGCTTTGTTTTGAGTCTTATTTTCATGCATAGTTTTGAGTTGAATCTTAGATCTACTCTTTGTTGCTTGTTATTTTTCATAAAGTTTTAAACTTTGAGGTCAATTTCCATTGCTCTTTACATCCATTCTTTCAATTTTTGCTTATTTACATTATTTTTTTTTTATGCATAGTTGTACCTTGTGCATGCATGCTTGTACTTGGTGAAACATTGCATTTACTTGCTTGTTTTCATTATTTCTTTGCATTTTGTAATTGAGGCATATGACGAGGCATCCGACTAACTTGCTATTTCAATTCCTAGATTAGATTTGATAGGTTAGTTGCATTATTTCCATTTTCCTTTTACTTTTCTCTCAATTGAATCAAAATCCGATAATACCGATCCAATAGAACCTTTTATTTCTAAAACCACAAAAAACTACACTTCAAAATGGCGCCATTGCGACACAGCTTGGTTAAGGTCTTCGATTTAATTGTCGTTTCGTTGTGTTTTTAGCTTTCCTTTTTATTTAACGATTTCTTTGAGTGTATGCAAGGTCGTCGTTCGCTCGGACACAAATTAGTCCCTTATACTTCTAACCCTGAAAGATTATGATGTCTTCGACATCCCTTGCTTCTTGATTTTAATATGGCGAACAATCTTCCTAATACAGGCCCGTTTCTTGACCCTAACGGGAAATCTCCTCAATCTGATCCTCATAGTTCTAATTCGACCGAGCCCGGAGTTCATGTGGAGCCCATTCCAAGTACCATTACTGGGCCTTCTAACCCCATTCCCCTGCCACCTCACAAGCAAATGCTTGGATTTCAAGGGAGTGGTTTTACCACTCATGGGCACGCCACGGGCCAACACCAAGGTATTACTTCTTTCCCTAATTCTTTTAATGGTGGCTTTGTTCCCAACATGGGAGGGCATGGTGAAAACCACGTTGGTAACGGTGGTGGTTCGATTGGTATGGGCAACGTGGGAGGGCAAGGTGCAAACCACGTTGCTCCCGATTCTCATGTCTTTCGTCAACCCGGCATGGGAGGGCATGGTGCAAACCATGTCGGGTATAATGTTTTCTCGGAAGCAAAAGATTCCTTTGGCAAGTATGGAGCCCCGAATTACATTCCGTATGGCTATGGTGCTCCTCAATGATTTCCGAAAGTACCAAGCCCGAATCCCGGTCCGTATGGTACTCCACCCGTGCATGCTTTCAATCTGACACCGAATATGAATACGAATGGTTATGGTGGTGGTCCCGAATATGGTAACGATTGTGGGATTCAAGAAGAAGAGCCCGATGAATATGCTTTGTTTGGTGGTTTTGATCTGAATGCTCCGCTTACTCCGCTCGTCCGTACTATGAAGGAGGTGAGCCAAGACTTCGTGGGGGCTAATATTTCATCTTGTATATCTCTTCCCCCCGAGGTGATGGCTATTTATATCCGTTCACTCTATTTTGCCCGCCTTCCCATTTTTCACGGGTTTTCAAAGGAGGATCCGCTCCAATTCATCAAGCAATCTTTATGGCATGTCTCGAGTTTCCACCGCCCGAATATGATGAGTTTGGAGCATCTTCAACTCCGATGTTTCTTGTATGATCTTCACGACAAGGCATTATCGTGGTCTATGGGTATTCTTCCTAACTCGATTCACATGTGGGACGAACTCGTGAAGGTTTTCCTCGATCATTACTATTCTATGGAAGAAATAACTGATGTGAGGGTTAAGATTATGTCGTTTAAGCAAATGAAAAATGAGCGGTTTCACTCCGCTTGGTTTCGGTTCAAGGATCTTCTTGATAGTTGTCCGCATCATCATTTACCCAAGGAGCTTTTAATTCAAACCTTTTATGAGGCTTTAGACCCACAATTTCAATACATGGTGGACACGACGGCGGGGGGTAATATGATGATTCATCCTCCAAAAGTGCTCTCCGTGTTTTCAACACTTTAGCCGAGAATTCTAAACAAAAATCTTCCCGTGCTTTGTATTCAAGCGCCAATGAAGTTAAAAATGTGAATGAGCCTCTTTACCCAAGAGAGCTTGAGATGGAAAAGGAKTTGGCYKCTATGAAAGCYCAAATGGCTAAGWTGTCYCCCCCGAGCATGGAACCGTCTTGTTTGTCTTGTGGTATGGTTGGGCATGAAACGCTTTATTGTCCGTTGAATCCTCCCATTACATGCCGGTGTCCCAATCGGAGGATGTTTGTTGGATCCAAGGTTACCAACCGGGTCATGGTGTTACTAGACCACCCTTTCCTCGGCCATCTAGTCAAAATCCCCTGTACCGCCCGAGTAACCGCACACATCCGGGCTTTGGATTTTCGAACCCTTATATGGGCCCCTCTCGACCAACTCCCCCGACGAGTGCTCCACCATCGGCCACCGATGCGACTCTTACTATGATCTTAGAACAATTGCAATCCCTCTCCGCCACGGTTTCCTCATTGGATACTCGTATGAATGCCACGGATACAAAAATTGGGCAAATGGCTACCGAGTTAAATTTGCTCAAGCAAGCCAATGAAAAAGGGAAGTTATCGAGTCAACCATCACACGCCCATGCAATCACATATCTTAGAATTGGCCGGGTTTTCGATAACAATGTGAATCCACCGTCCGAGGGCGAGAAAGTCGTTAATCCTCCTATTGTCGTTACATCCGATTCTACTCCCGTGGTTCCCGTCCCAACGAAGGATACCCGATGGCTTACACAAATACTATAATGCCTAAAGGATTCCCTACCTTATCCATCATGGCTCCAAAACACCAAGAAGGACGATCAATTTCAAAGGCTTTACAATACTTTGTCCAATGTAAACATCACTCTTCCATTGTTGGATGCCATCTGAGACATACCTGCTTACTCTAAATTTCTCAAAGATCTTTCATCCAAGAAGCTCATAAATACTCCAAATGAGAAGATTGTGTTATCTAAAGAGGCGAGTGTGGTGTGTGATCCTTCGGTTTTGGCCCTCAAGAAGATCGATCCCGGTTCCTTTTGTATTGATATCACGCTCGGAAATGGAAAGGTCACAACCGGTATGCTTGATTCTGGGGCGGGGATAAATTTGATGCCGTCTTCAATCTATGAGCAATTGGAGATAGCACCCTTGCAAGAAACACGAATTTGCTTATAATTGGCCGATCGGTCAATTCGATGTCCGAAAGGCGTTGTTAAAGATATGCTCGTCAAGGTTGGAGGGCTCGTGGTTCCGGTGGACTTTGTTGTTCTTGATATGGGTATAGTTTCGAATGATGGGGCCGAGCATACCATTTTACTTGGCATCCCTTTATGGAAACCACTCAATGCCTCATTGACGTTGGGAAGAAGAACCTCACCTTATCTGTAGCGGGTGAGCCGGTTACATTTTCTATGACCAACTTGCCCTCGATTCCTTGAGGCATCTATCATGCGGATTGTCTTCTTGTTGATGAGATTCAAGATTTGGTTGAGCAAGTTTTCTTTGCGAATGAGTATGGTGAGATTATCGATTCGGAGGACGATGATAACGTTCATTTTGGGGATGTTGGTCCGTATGAGTTTGGCAACGACTCATGTGTTGCGATGGGTCTATTTGCGAGTGTTTGCATAAATGTCGTTGAGGGAAACGACACATTTTTGGAGGGGGAGGTGGAGCATGTTGATGAGAAACAAGTCGTTGAGCCGATTGAAAAAGTTGACGAGTACTTCGATGGAATTGTTGACTTATTCGAGCTATACACCGATGAGGGTGAGAGGAGGCACAAGCCTGAGCTAAAACCTCTCCCATCTCACCTCAAATATGTCTTTTTAGAGAAGGAGGAAACTAAGCCGGTAATTATCTTTGCCAATCTAAATGAAGAGGAAGAAGAGAGGTTGATCAAGGTGCTTAAGGCTCACAAAGGTGCTATTGGGTGGAGCCTCGGTGATATAAAAGGAATTAGCCCTTCGACGTGCATGCATCGAATTTTCATGGAAGATGACGCCAAGCCCTCTCGAGAATTCCAAAGGCGATTGAACCCGAACCTTAAAGAGATCATGAAAGACGAGATTCTTAAGTTATTGAAGGAGGGTTTGATCTTCGCGATTGCCGAGAGCGAGTGGGTGAGCCCCGTGCACATGGTCCCTAAAAAAAGCGGCATTACCATGATGGAAAATGAAAAGAGTGAGCTATTGGCTACACGGGCAATGACGGGGTGCAGGATGTGCATTGATTTTAGAAATTTAAATGCGGCCACGAAGAAGGATCATTTCCCTCTCCCGTTCATCGATCAAATGCTAGACAAGTTGCCGGCCGCCACTCTTATTGCTTCTTAGATGGATTGTTAGGCTATTATCAAATTGCTATCGTGCCCGAGGATCAAGCTAGAACAACTTTCACTTGCCTGTTTGGGACCTTTGATTTCCGTCCAATGCCGTTTGGGTTATGCAATGCCCCGGGGACGTTCCAAAGATGCATTCTATCAATATTCTCCAAGATGATCGAAAAATATCTTGAAGTCTTCATGGATGACTTTTCCATATATGGGTACTTTTTTGAGGAGTGTTTGAGAAACCTTGAGGAAGTGCTAGCCCGATGTGAAGAGACGAGCTTGACATTAAGTTGGGAGAAGAGCCACTTCATGGTTCGAAGTGGCCTTGTGCTCGGGCATGTGATTTCGGAGAAGGGGATTGAGGTAGACAAAGCCAAAGTGGAAGTTATCGAAAATTTACCCCTCCCCTTAATGTGAAAGATGTAAGGAGTTTCCTCGGTAGTGCAGGTTTCTATCGACGGTTTATTAAAGATTTTTCAAAAATTGCCCACCCCCTGTGTCGGTTGTTGAGTAATGAAGTGCCTTTCAGGTTTAACGAAGCTTGTAAGAATGCTTTCTTGGCAATTAAGAAGAGCCTCGTGTCCGCCCCCATCGTTGTAGCTCCCGATTGGAGCTTACCTTTCAAAATTATGTGTGACGCATCGAGTGAGGTGGTGGGGGCCGTCCTTGGCCAACGAGTTGACAAGCTATCGAGGGTGGTGTATTATGCGAGTTTGATGCTCAATGATTCCTAAAAGAACTATACAAAGACCGAGAGAGATCTTTTTGCCGTGATCTTTGCTCTAGAGAATTTTTGGGCCTACATTGTTGGATCATGAGTCGTGTTGCATAGCGATCATGCCGCTTTGCGTTATTTGTTCTCTAAGCCTCAAGTAAAACCCCGTCTCATTCGTTGGATCCTATTGCTTCAAGAATTTGATATTGAGATCAAGGATTGGAAGTGGTGTGAGAATGAGGTAGCCGATCAACTCTCGAGGTTGGTCACAGAGGGAGGAGAAAGGGTAGCAATCGGCGAGAATTTACCACACAAAAACTTGATAGAAGTAAGCCAAGCGCCTTGGTACGCCGACTATGCAAATTACTTGGCTAATGGTGAACTTCGGCCGGATATGGATTGGCAAGAAAAGAAACACTTCCTAGCTAAATGCCAAAGCTTTTATTGGGATGACATTTTCATGTAAAGATGGGATGATTAGGAGGTGTATCCCCGAAGAGGAAATACAAGATATCTTGACATTGTGTCATGACCACCAAGATGGAGGCCACTTCGGAGGGAGAAAAATGGATCTCAAAATCTTAAGAGCGGGCTTCTATTGGCCGTCGCTACATTATGATGCTCAAGTCCACGTTCAAACTTGCGATAAATGCCAACGGACGGGGAGCATCTCGAAGAGGAACGAAATGCATTTGGCAGGCAACTTGGTGGTGGAGATCTTTGAAGTGTGGGGAGTCGACTTCATGGGGCCATTCCCCAAGTCAATTGATGGTTACGAGTACATTCTCGTGGGGGTTGATTATATTTCTAAATGGGTTGAGGTCATTCCCACAACAAGGAATAACGCTGAGGTGGTTGTCAAGTTCGTGAAAGAGAATATTTGTGCTCGTTTTCGCTTCCCGAGAGTTATAATAAGTGATGGTGGTATCCATTTTTGTAACAATCTCTTCGAGAAACTTATGAGGATCTACGGGATCAAACACAAGATTGCTACGCCATATCACCCCAAACATCGGGGCAAGTTGAGACGAGCAACAAACAAGTGAAGAGTGTAGTCGAGAAGACGGTGCAACCTAATTGAAAGGATTGGTCAAGAAAGCTAAACGAGGCATTGTGGGCCCTCTGGATGGCTTTTAAGATGGTTCTAGGCACGAGCCCTTATTATTTGGTATTCGGGAAGTCTTGTCACTTACCCATTGAAATTATGCATAAGGCGTTTTAGGCAATGAGAGACATGAACATGGATTTGAAGGGGGCCGGCCTTGAAAGAATGTTGCGAATAGAAGAATTGGATGACCTTCGAGATACTCAATATAACAATGGTTGAATTTATAAAGAGAGGACGAAGCAAATTCATGACGCGAGGCTAGTTCCGAAGAAGTTAGAGGTTGGTATGCCCGTTTTGCTCTACAATTCTCGTTTGGCTCTCCATCCCGACAAGTTGAAATCCAAATGGATGGGACCCTATATGATTGACGACCTCAATCCGAGCGGAGCAGTAACCTTGATCGACCCCAAGACTCAAGAGCGATTCCAAGTCAATGGCCATCGGGTCAAGCCTTACCGCCATGGTTTCCTTTTGCCTCCCGACGAAGAAGTAATCGCCTTGGTGGATCCTCCCACTTCAATTTATACTCAATCAAAAGGGGAGTACGTCGAGCTTACAACGTTAAAAAAGCGCTTCGTGGGAGGCAACCCACGTTCTTTTCACTTCTTTCTTTTTATTTTCATAATTCCTTGAGTTCTTATTTCATAAAAAGAAAATGAAAAAAAAATAATAAAATATATAGAGAGAAGAGGGGGTAGGAACAAGGAACGCCTAGTGTTACCTTGTAATATTTTCTCACTTTCGTACTTTTCCTTTTCGTTTATTTCTTTTAGCTTTACTTTTTCCTCTATTTCTCGTGATATTCATGATCTTTGGTTACTTGGTTAATTAAGTCTAGTTAAATAATTTGAGGATGTGTGTGATTTTGATAGGTTAGGCGATGTGGGCGAAAAGGGGTTGACTCAAACTTTTGTGGCCCCCGTTTTAATAAATAATTAAAAAGCACGTCAGTTTGCTCGCAAGTGTACGAGGTAACTGTAAGGTGATGAGTTTGACTCGAGTCGTATCTCTCGAGGAAACAACTGTTCGGTCTTATCAATGTTTTTCTCAATTACGAATAACATACATATACATATGGGGGTTTGAAAAGATTGATTTGATCATTATAAACTAAAACAATAATTAAACTAAAGCTATTTAAACTAATTATTCTAACTAAATTATCAACTACGAGCACTAATTAAACTACTTGTGCTTACGAACTAAGAATTTAAAGCAACGAATCTAAAGCATAAATATAATAACTACCATCAAACAATCGCATCATACGAATCTAAGATTAACGAATAACTAAGCATGAATTGATCGCATAAATAAACTAGATTAACCAATATCCAATAACAAGTATAAATGATTAAGCTAATTAATCTAGTTCTAGCATTAACTAAGAATTAAACTAAGAATTAAACTAGAAATTAACTACTAAATTAACTAAGAGTTTAGAGAACTTATTGGAACTACTAAAAGCAGTAAAAAGCTCCGGCTATTCCGGAGGTTGAACGTTGATCTTGGGCGAAGAATGAATCCCGAACTCGAATTCGATATTTTGGACGCGTTGTTCTTCGATCCTTGATCTCCGTCTTCAAATCTCGTTATGAGATGTGGGATTATTGTTATTGTAAGCTAGAATACCCTAAGAGGTCGTGTCTTCTCTTTAAAATCCGAAATATAGAGGGTTTATATAGATTTTGCATGACTTGGCGCATAAGAAACCCTAAAATCCAAATTCTGGGCCGTTGCGTCGACGAAGCGTCGACGGTGCGTCGACTGACGCGTGCCGTTGCCTGGCAGACTTGGTCGGCAGGTGTGCGTCGGCTGGGCAGGTGCGTCGACGGTGTGCATCGACATCGACGCTTCAGCAAGTTGCGTCGGCAGTGCGTCGGCAGTGGTGCGTCGACATCGACGCTTCAGCAAGTAGCGTCGACGTTGCGTCGACGGAGCGTCGACTAACGAGTCGACGCTCTGTCGACGCTACTTGCTGAAGCGTCGATTGTCGACGGACTCAGTCGACGCGACTGCGTCGTCCAATTCTCGATCTTTTGCTACTTGTTTCACCGGAAAGCTTGTTCTTCACTTCTTGAACATCGAACCTCGTCTATTACGCGTTAAACTCTTCCGGTTACTTAGCTGTAAGGTGAAAAACAACGAAATATCACCTACTTGCATCAATTACGATCAAAATGCGGTAAAATAAGCTGGAATTATAAAATTACGAGATTATGCTTAAATCATCCAACTTATACCAAAAACAAATATAAAAACGAACTAAAAAGCTACTAAAAATAAGGACAAATCTACTCTAATCAAAGCATCCATGGTCCCTGAACTTGCAAGGAAGTATGAGCTTTTTGCTCATGCAGCCGACATCAAGGAGAACCTTGAGTCGATGTATAGTGAGAATACTCGGGCGTCTAGGTACGCAGCGACGAAGGAGTTAGTCGCCTTGAGATTGCGTGAAGGGGCTTCGGTCCACGAGCACGTTCTCAAGATGATAACG
Source organism: Phtheirospermum japonicum (assembly GCA_014905375.1). NCBI lineage: Eukaryota > Viridiplantae > Streptophyta > Magnoliopsida > Lamiales > Orobanchaceae > Phtheirospermum > Phtheirospermum japonicum. The sequence goes on along the minus strand of BMAC01000006.1, from coordinate 127,569 downwards.
CTCATTGAGAAGCTGGTGAACTTAGACGTGGTACTTCCTTCTGAGTTGCAGGTGGATTTGATCCTACTGTCTCTTCCCAGTTCCTATGAACAGTTCATAAGTGAACTTTTAACTCCACTCCATATTGAACTTTGGCATTCCCGAAAAACCCAGTTTCAAACATATTAAGATATGGGGTTGCCCCGCTTATGTGAAGCGGTTGATGGGAGATAAATTGGATAGTCGATCCGATTTATGCTATTTTGTGGGGTATCCCCAAGATTCAATGGGATA